>JARQOC010000004.1:614223033-614703033 GCA_033576535.1 Allobates femoralis | reverse complement strand
TAGTTGGTATGTTTGGTGTGGTAGTGTTGTATGTTGAGGTTTGAGTGTGTGTAGGATTGTTGATATGTATGTTATTGAGTTGTATGTGTATTTGAGTGTGTGATTGGTGTGTGTTGTGTGTGTTGTTGTGTATGTGTTATGTTGTGTGTGTAGTGTGTTATTGTGTGTGGGTTATGTGGTGTGTGTTGTGGTATGTTGTTGTGGTGTTGTAGTTGTGTGTGTTGTGTTGTGTGTTGTGTTTGTTGGTTATGTGTGTATGTGGTTTGTGATGGTGTAGTGGTATGTGTGTGTGTTTGGTTATGTGAGTGTTGGTGTGTGATTTATGTGTTGTTTGTTGTGTTTTGGAGGGTGTATGTGTGTGTGTGTGTGTGTATTTTGTGTTTTGTTGGTGGTTGTGTGTATGTTGATGTGTGTATTGGGTGTTGTGTGTGAGTGTTGTGAGTGTGTGAGGGGTTGTGTTGTGTATTGTGTGTGGGTGGTATGTGTGTGGTTTATTGTGTGGGGTTGTGTATGTGTTGTGTGTTTGTGTGTATGTGTGTGTATGGGTGTGTATGTTGAGTGTGTGGTGTGGTGTGTAGTGAGTTTGAGTGTGTTTTGTGGTGTGTGGTATGGATGTGTTTAGTGGTTATGTTGTTTGAGGTGTGTGTTGTGTATGTGTGTTGTGGGTGTGTGTGTATGTTTGTTGTGTGTTGTGTTTGTGTTTGTTGTGTGTGGTGTGGTTTGTGGTGTTTGTGTGGTGTGTGTGTTGTGTGGTGTGTGTATTGTGTGTGTGTTGTGGTGTTTGTGTGGTGTGAGTGTGTGTGTTGTGTGTGTGTGTATGTTGTGTGAGGTGTGTATGTGTGTGTGTATTGGGTGTGTGGTTGGTGTGTTGGTGTGTTTGTGTGGATGTGTGTGTGGTATGTTTTGTTGTGTAGTGTGTTTGTTGAGTGTTGTGTAGTGTGTGTTATTGGGTTATGTGTGAGTGTTGTGTTTTGTTGTGTGTGTTGTTGGGGTGTGTGTGATTTGTGTGTATGTGTGTGGTGTGTGTTGGTGGGTGTTTGTTGTGTGTGTGTGTGTTGGTGGTGTTGGTGTTGTGTATGTTGTTGTGGGTGATGTGTAGTGTGTTGTTGTGTAGTGTTGTGTGTTGTTGTGTTTGTGTTATGTGTGGTGTGTTTGTTTTGTGTGTTGTTGGTGGTGTTGTGTGTGGTTTGTGAGTGTGGTATGTGTGTTTGTGGGTGTGTGTTGTGTTGAGTTTGTTGTATGTTGAGTTGGGTGTTTGTTGTGTGTGAGTGTGTGTATGTTGTGTGTTTGTGTATTGTGTGTGTAGTAGTGTATGTTTTAGTTGTGTTTGTGATGTGTTGTTGTGTGAGTGTGTTTGGTGTGTTATTGTTGAGTGGTGTTGTTGTATGTTGTGTGGTGTGATTGTTGTTTTGTGTGTGTATGTGTGTGTTGTATGTATGTGGTGGTGTGTATGTGGTGGGTTGTTTGTTGTGTGATGGTTGTGTGTGTGTGTTGTTGTGATGGTGTGTGTGTGGTGGTGTGTTTGTGAGTGTTTTGTATGTGTGTGTGTATGTGGGTGTGTTTGTTGTGGTGTGTGTATGTGTGTGTGGTGTGTTATGTGTGATGTGTTGTGTGTGTGTTTGTTGATGTGTGTGTATGTGTTTTGTTTGTGGTGTGTGTGTGTGTGGTTTGGGGTTGTTGGTGTGTTGTGTGTATGTTTGAGTGTGTTTGTTGTGTTGTTGTTGTGTGGGTTGTTGTGTATTGTGTTGTGGTTGTGTTGTGTTAGTGTGTGTGTTTGTTATGTGTTTGTGTATGTTATGTTGGGTTTGTGTGGTGTTGTAGTTGAGTGTGTGTGGTTGTTGATGTGTGTTTGTTGTTGTGGTTTGTGTGTTGGTATGTTGTGTGAGTGTGTGTTGTGGTGGTTGTGATGTGGTATTGTTTTGTTTGTTGTGGTGTGTTTGTTGTGTTGTGTATGTGTTGTGGTTGTGTTTTGATGTTTGTGTTGTTGTGATGTGTGTATGTGTGAGTGTTTATGTGTATGTGTGGAGTGTGTGTATGTTTGTGAGTGTGTGTGAGTTGTGAGTGTATGTGGTGTGTGTGGTATGTGTGATGTGTGATGTGTGATGTGTATATGTGTTGTGTAGTGTGTGTATGTGTGTGAGTGTGTGTTGTGTTGTTGTATGTGTGAGTTGTGTATGTGTGTGTGTAGTGTGTTAGTGGTGTGTGTGTATGTGTGAGGTGTATGTTGTGTATGTGGTGTGTGTGTGAGTGTGTATGTGTTGTTGAGTGTGTGTATTGTGATGATGTGTATGTGTGTGTATGTGTGTGTGTAGTTGTGATGTAGTGATGTGGTTTGTGAGTGTGTGTATGTGTGTATGTGTGGTGTATGTGTGAGTGTGTGTGTGTGTAGTGTTGTATGTGTGTGTGTGTTAGTGTAGTGTTGTGTGGTGTGTATGTGTGATGTTGGTGTGTATGTGGTGGTGAGTGTGTGTGTATGTGTATTGTGTATGTGGTGTGTGATGTGTGTGTGTGTAGTGTGTGAGTTGTGTGTGAGTGTTGTATGTTTGTGTGTGGTGTGTATGTGATGTGGTGTGTGTAGTGTAGTGGTTATGTTTGTGTGAGTGTGTTGTGTATGTGTAGTGTGTGTTGTGAGTGTGTGTTGTGGTGGGTAGTGTGTGTAGTGTGAGTGTGTTGTGTGATGTATGTGTAGTGTGTGTGTATTGTGTGTTGATGTGAGTGTGTGTGTATGTGTGAGTTGTTGTGTATTGTGTGTGTGTGAGTGTGTGTGATATGTGTGATGTGTGTATAGTGTGTGGTTATGTGTGTATGGTGTGTGTGTTGATGTGGTGTGTGAGTGTTGTATGTGTGTGTGTGTTAGTGTGTGTGTATGTAGTGTGTATGTGTGGGTGTATGTGTGTATGTGTGATGTGTATGTTGATGTGTGTATGTGTGGTGTGTGTATGTGTATATGTTGAGTGTGTGTGTATGTGTAGTGGTGTATGTGTGAGTGTGTGTATGTGTGTGAGTGTGTATGTGTGATGTGTGTGAGTGTGATGTGAGGGGTGTTGTGATGTGTATGTGGTGTGTGTATGGTGTTATGTGTGTGTAGTGTGTAGTATGTGTGTGTATGTGTGAGGGGGTTTGTTGTGTGATGTGTGTGTGTATGTGTATGTGTGTATGTGTGTGATGTGTGTGATGTGTATGTGTGTGTTATGGGTGTGTGGTTAGTGTGTGTATGTGTGTTGTGTGGATGTGTAGTGTGTGAGGTGTAGTGTGTATGTGTGATGTGTGATGTGTGTTGTATGTGTGAGTGTGATGTGTTTGGTAGTTGTGTAGTGGTGTGGTGTGTAGTATGTGATGAGTGTGTGTATGTGTGAGTGTGTGTGTGATATGTATGTGATGTGTGGTGTGTATTGTGTGTGTATGTGTGTGTGATGTATGTGTATGTGTGTGTGTGGTATGTGTGAGGTGTGTGTATGTTATTGTGTGTGTGAGTGTGTTGTGTATTAGTGTGGTGATGTGTTGATTAATGTTGAAATTTTGTAATTGTTTTATTTTAAGTTTAAAATTATAAAAATGTGTGAATTATTTAGATTATTTTTAATAGTTTAGTATAATATAATGTATTATTAAATGTATATTATAAAAAATATAAAAAAATTGTAAAATATAACTTTAAATAGTAAAGACATTTTTTTTATTTAATTTTTGTAATGTTTAAAATAACATAAAAATGTAAATATAATATACAGAATTTAATTTTTATATATGACATGATTTTTAGTAATATGAATATCTTATAAAAATTTTAACTATATAAAAAATATACTATATATAAAATTAAAAAAAATAATGTAAAAAAATATAACATTTAAATAGAAAATACATTTTGTATATTATATTTAATCCTTTTAATGTTCTAAAACATAACATAAAAAAATTAAATATAATATACAAAATATAATTTTTATATAGACATGATTATAATAATCATGAATATCTTATATAAAAAATATAATCTATATAAAAAATATACTATATATAAAATAAAAAATAAGTAAAAAAATATAACATTTAAATAGAAAATACATTTTGTATATTATATTTAATCCTTTTAATGTTCTAAAACATAACATAAAAAATTAAAAAAAAAAAAAAAAAAAAAAAATAAAAAATATAATCTATATAAAAAATATACTATATATAAAATAAAAAAAAATAAGTAAAAAATATAATTTAATAGAAAATACATTTTGTATATTTATATTTAATCCTTTTAATGTTCTAAAACATAACATAAAAAAATTAATATAAATACAAAAATATAATTTTTATAATACATGATTATAAGTAATCAGAATATCTTATATAAAAAATATAATCTATATAAAAATATACTATATATAAAAAAAAAAAAATAAGTAAAAAAATATAACATTTAAATAGAAAATACATTTTGTATATTATATTTAATCCTTTTAATGTTCTAAAACATAACATAAAAAAATTAAATATAATATACAAAAATATAATTTTTATATAGACATGATTATAAGTAATCATGAATATCTTATATAAAAAATATAATCTATATAAAAAATATACTATATATAAAATAAAAAAAATAAGTAAAAAAAATAACATTTAAATAGAAAATACATTTTGTATATTATATTTAATCCTTTTAATGTTCTAAAACATAACATAAAAAAATTAAATATAATATACAAAAATATAATTTTTATATAGACATGATTATAAGTAATCATGAATATCTTATATAAAAAATATAATCTATATAAAAAATATACTATATATAAAATAAAAAAAAATAAGTAAAAAATATAACATTTAAATAGAAAATACATTTTGTATATTATATTTAATCCTTTTAATGTTCTAAAACATAACATAAAAAAATTAAATATAATATACAAAAATATAATTTTTATATAGACATGATTATAAGTAATCATGAATATCTTATATAAAAAATATAATCTATATAAAAAATATACTATATATAAAATAAAAAAAAATAAGTAAAAAAATATAACATTTAAATAGAAAATACATTTTGTATATTATATTTAATCCTTTTAATGTTCTAAAACATAACATAAAAAAATTAAATATAATATACAAAAATATAATTTTTATATAGACATGATTATAAGTAATCATGAATATCTTATATAAAAAATATAATCTATATAAAAAATATACTATATATAAAATAAAAAAAAATAAGTAAAAAAATATAACATTTAAATAGAAAATACATTTTGTATATTATATTTAATCCTTTTAATGTTCTAAAACATAACATAAAAAAAATTAAATATAATATACAAAAATATAATTTTTATATAGACATGATTATAAGTAATCATGAATATCTTATATAAAAAATATAATCTATATAAAAAATATACTATATATAAAATAAAAAAAAATAAGTAAAAAAATATAACATTTAAATAGAAAATACATTTTGTATATTATATTTAATCCTTTTAATGTTCTAAAACATAACATAAAAAAATTAAATATAATATACAAAAATATAATTTTTATATAGACATGATTATAAGTAATCATGAATATCTTATAAAAAATATAATCTATATAAAAAATATACTATATATAAAATAAAAAAAAATAAGTAAAAAAAATATAACATTTAAATAGAAAATACATTTTGTATATTATATTTAATCCTTTTAATGTTCTAAAACATAACATAAAAAAATTAAATATAATATACAAAAATATAATTTTTATATAGACATGATTATAAGTAATCATGAATATCTTATATAAAAAATATAATCTATATAAAAAATATACTATATATAAAATAAAAAAAAATAAGTAAAAAAATATAACATTTAAATAGAAAATACATTTTGTATTATTATATTTAATCCTTTTAATGTTCTAAAACATAACATAAAAAAATTAAATATAATATACAAAAATATAATTTTTATATAGACATGATTATAAGTAATCATGAATATCTTATATAAAAAATATAATCTATATAAAAAATATACTATATATAAAATAAAAAAAAATAAGTAAAAAAAATATAACATTTAAATAGAAAATACATTTTGTATATTATATTTAATCCTTTTAATGTTCTAAAACATAACATAAAAAAATTAAATATAATATACAAAAATATAATTTTTATATAGACATGATTATAAGTAATCATGAATATCTTATATAAAAAAATATAATCTATATAAAAAATATACTATATATAAAATAAAAAAAAATAAGTAAAAAAATATAACATTTAAATAGAAAATACATTTTGTATATTATATTTAATCCTTTTAATGTTCTAAAACATAACATAAAAAAATTAAATATAATATACAAAAATATAATTTTTATATAGACATGATTATAAGTAATCATGAATATCTTATATAAAAAATATAATCTATATAAAAAATATACTATATATAAAATAAAAAAAAATAAGTAAAAAAATATAACATTTAAATAGAAAATACATTTTGTATATTATATTTAATCCTTTTAATGTTCTAAAACATAACATAAAAAAATTAAATATAATATACAAAAATATAATTTTTATATAGACATGATTATAAGTAATCATGAATATCTTATATAAAAAATATAATCTATATAAAAAATATACTATATATAAAATTAAAAAAAATAAGTAAAAAAATATAACATTTAAATAGAAAATACATTTTGTATATTATATTTAATCCTTTTAATGTTCTAAAACATAACATAAAAAAATTAAATATAATATACAAAAATATAATTTTTATATAGACATGATTATAAGTAATCATGAATATCTTATATAAAAATATAATCTATATAAAAAATATACTATATATAAAATAAAAAAAAATAAGTAAAAAAAATATAACATTTAAATAGAAAATACATTTTGTATATTATATTTAATCCTTTTAATGTTCTAAAACATAACATAAAAAAATTAAATATAATATACAAAAATATAATTTTTATATAGACATGATTATAAGTAATCATGAATATCTTATATAAAAAATATAATCTATATAAAAAATATACTATATATAAAATAAAAAAAAATAAGTAAAAAAATATAACATTTAAATAGAAAATACATTTTGTATATTATATTTAATCCTTTTAATGTTCTAAAACATAACATAAAAAAATTAAATATAATATACAAAAATATAATTTTTATATAGACATGATTATAAGTAATCATGAATATCTTATATAAAAAATATAATCTATATAAAAAATATACTATATATAAAATAAAAAAAAATAAGTAAAAAAAATATAACATTTAAATAGAAAATACATTTTGTATATTATATTTAATCCTTTTAATGTTCTAAAACATAACATAAAAAAATTAAATATAATATACAAAAATATAATTTTTATATAGACATGATTATAAGTAATCATGAATATCTTATATAAAAAATAAATCTATATAAAAAATATACTATATATAAAATAAAAAAAAATAAGTAAAAAAATATAACATTTAAATAGAAAATACATTTTGTATATTATATTTAATCCTTTTAATGTTCTAAAACATAACATAAAAAAATTAAATATAATATACAAAAATATAATTTTTATATAGACATGATTATAAATAATCATTAATATCTTATATAAAAAATATAATCTATATAAAAAATATACTATATATATATATATCAGCTCTGCCGGTGCCCCTAGGGTTCTTTCCTCTCTGTGCTTCGCAATGAGCGTGGCAAAGCTCAAGTCCTCTTCTCTGCTGTTTTTCTTTGTATTTTTCCTAAAAAAAAATTTTCTTTAATAAAATATTTTTTTATTTTTTTTTTACCTTTTTTTTATTTTTTCTTAAATAATTTTTTTTTTATTTATTTTCTTCAAATTTTCTTCCAAAATTTTTTTTTTCTTCAATAATTTTTTTTTCTTTTCTTTTTTTTTTTTTTTCCAAATTTTTTTTCTTTTTTCTTAAATATTTTTTTTTTATTTATTTTCTTCAATTTTTCTTCCCAAATTTTTTTTTTCTTCAATAATTTTTTTTTTTTCTTTTCTTTCTTTCAATTTTTTTTCCAATATTTTTTTTTTCCAGTTCAACGGTTCGCGTTTGGATCCCTGTGTCGTGTTCAGGTCCGGTCCCTGTTTCTAGACCACAACCCCTCCTTCTGGTATCACCAGCTCGGGATTCAGCGCGATGGGCCGCTTCAGCTCTGCCGGTGCCCCTAGGGTTCTTTCCTCTCTGTGCTCCGCAATGAGCGTGGCAAAGCTCAAGTCCTCTTCTCTGCTGTTTTTCTTTGTTTTTTTTCCTAAAAATATTTTTTTTTTTCTTTTTTTTCTTTCTTTCAATTTTTTTTCCAATATTTTTTTTTTCCAGTTCAACGGTTCGCGTTTGGATCCTGTGTCGTGTTCAGGTCCGTCCCTGTTTCTAGACCACAACCCCTCCTTCTGGTATCACCACTCGGGATTCAGGCGTACGGGCCGCTTCAGCTCTGCCGGTGCCCCTAGGGTTCTTTCCTCTCTGTGCTCCGCAATGAGCGTGGCAAAGCTCAAGTCCTCTTCTCTGCTGTTTTTCTTTGTTTTTTTCCTAAAAATTTTCTTTTTTTCTTTAATAAAATATTTTTTTTCTTTTTTTTTCCAAATTTTTTTTTCTTTTTTCTTAATATTTTTTTTTTTATTTATTTTCTTTAAATTTTTTTCCAAAATTTTTTTTTTTCTTCAATAATTTTTTTTTTCTTTCTTTTTTCATTTTTTTTCAATTTTTTTTTCTTCAATAATTTTTTTTTTCTTTCTTTTCTTTCTTTCAATTTTTTCTCCAATATTTTTTTTTTCCAGTTCAACGGTTCGCGTTTGGATCCCTGTGTCGTGTTCAGGTCCGGTCCCTGTTTCTAGACCACAACCCCTCCTTCGGGTATCACCAGCTCGGGATTCAGGCGTACGGGCCGCTTCAGCTCTGCCGGTGCCCCTAGGGTTCTTTCCTCTCTGTGCTCCGCAATGAGCGTGGCAAAGCTCAAGTCCTCTTCTCTGCTGTTTTTCTTTGTTTTTTTCCTAAAAATTTTTTTTTCTTTTTTTTTTTTTTTCTTTCTTTCAATTTTTTTTCCAATATTTTTTTTTCCAGTTCAACGGTTCGCGTTTGGATCTCTGTGTCGTGTTCAGTCCGGTCCCTGTTTCTAGACCACAACCCCTCCTTCTGGTATCACCAGCTCGGGATTCAGCGTACGGGCCGCTTCAGCTCTGCCGGTGCCCCTAGGGTTCTTTCCTCTCTGTGCTCCGCAATGAGCGTGGCAAAGCTCAAGTCCTCTTCTCTGCTGTTTTTCTTTGTTTTTTTTCCTAAAAATTTTCTTTTTTTCTTTAATAAAATATTTTTTTTTTTTTTTTTTCCAAATTTTTTTTTTCTTTTTCTTAAATATTTTTTTTTTTATTTATTTTCTTTAAATTTTCTTCCAAAATTTTTTTTTTCTTCAATAATTTTTTTTCTTTCTTTTCTTTTTTTCATTTTTTTTCTAATTTTTTTTTTCTTCAATAATTTTTTTTTTCTTTCTTTTCTTTCTTTCAATTTTTTCTCCAATATTTTTTTTTTTCCAGTTCAACGGTTCGCGTTTGGATCCCTGTGTCGTGTTCTTTCTCTTGAACGGAATAAGTTCTTCTTTTTTTCTTTTTTTTATAAAAATTTTCTTTTTCTTTTTTTTTTTAATTTTTTTTCAATATTTTTAATTCAAATTGTTTATTCTGTTTTTCATTTCTTTTAAAAATCTTCTTATACATATTATATTTCAGCTCTGCCGGTGCCCCTAGGTTCTTTCCTCTCTGTGCTCCGCAATGAGCGTGGCAAAGCTCAAGTCCTCTTCTCTGCTGTTTTTCTTTGTTTTTCCTAAAAATTTTCTTTAATAAAAATTTTTTTTTTTTTTTTCCTTTTTTTTTTTTTTCTTAAATATTTTTTTTTTATTTATTTTCTTAAATTTTCTTCCAAAATTTTTTTTTTCTTCAATATTTTTTTTCTTTCTTTTTTTTTTTCAATTTTTTTTTCTAAATTTTTTTTTTCTTTTCCAATAATTTTTTTTTTTTTCTTTCTTTCTTCAATTTTTTTCCAATATTTTTTTTTTTCCAGTTCAACGTTCGCGTTTGGATCCCTGTGTCGTGTTCAGGTCCGTCCCTGTTTCTAGACCACAACCCCTCCTTCTGGTATCACCAGCTCGGGATTCAGGCGATGGCCGCTTCAGCTCTGCCGGTGCCCTAGGTTCTTTCCTCTCTGTGCTCCGCATGGCGTGGCAAAGCTCAAGTCCTCTTCTCGCTGTTTTCTTGTTTTTTTCCTAAAAATTTTTTTTCTCTTTTTTCTTTCTTTCAATTTTTTTCCAATATTTTTTTTTTTCCATTCAACGTTCGCGTTTGGATCCTGTGTCTGTTCAGGTCCGGTCCCTTTTCTAGACCAAACCCTCCTTCTGTATCACCACTCGGATTCAGGCTACGGGCCGCTTCAGCTCTGCGTGCCCCTAGGTTCTTTCCTCTCTGTGCTCCGCAATGACGTGCAAAGCTCAAGTCCTCTTCTCTGTTTTTCTTTGTTTTTTCCTAAAAATTTTCTTTTTTCTTAATAAAATATTTTTTTTTCTTTTTTTTTCCAAATTTTTTTTTCTTTTTCTTAAATATTTTTTTTTTATTTATTTTCTTTAAATTTTTTCCAAAATTTTTTTTTTCTTCAATAATTTTTTTCTTTCTTTTCTTTTTTCAATTTTTTTTCTAAATTTTTTTTTTCTTTCTTTTCTTTCTTTCAATTTTTTCTCAATATTTTTTTTTTTCCAGTTCAACGTTCCGTTTGATCCCTGTGTCGTGTTCAGGTCCGGTCCCTGTTTCTAGACCACAACCCCTCCTTCTGGTATCACCAGCTCGGGATTCAGGCGTACGGGCCGCTTCAGCTCTGCCGGTGCCCCTAGGGTTCTTTCCTCTCTGTGCTCCGCAATGAGCGTGGCAAAGCTCAAGTCCTCTTCTCTGCTGTTTTTCTTTGTTTTTTTCCTAAAAATTTTTTTTCTTTTTTTCTTTTTTTTCTTTCTTTCAATTTTTTTTCCAATATTTTTTTTTTCCAGTTCAACGGTTCGCGTTTGGATCTCTGTGTCGTGTTCAGGTCCGGTCCCTGTTTCTAGACCACAACCCCTCCTTCTGGTATCACCAGCTCGGGATTCAGGCGTACGGGCCGCTTCAGCTCTGCCGGTGCCCCTAGGGTTCTTTCCTCTCTGTGCTCCGCAATGAGCGTGGCAAAGCTCAAGTCCTCTCTGCTGTTTTTCTTTGTTTTTTTCCTAAAATTTTCTTTTTTTCTTTAATAAAATATTTTTTTTTTTTTTTTTTCAAATTTTTTTTTCTTTTTTCTTAAATTTTTTTTTTTTTATTTATTTTCTTCAAATTTTCTTCCTAAATTTTTTTTTCTTCAATAATTTTTTTTTTCTTTCTTTTCTTTTCTTTAAAATTTTTTCTCCAATATATTTTTTTTTTCCAGTTCAACGGTTCGCGTTTGGATCCCTGTGTCGTGTTCAGGTCCGGTCCCTGTTTCTAGACCACAACCCCTCCTTCTGGTATCACCAGCTCGGGATTCAGGCGTACGGGCCGCTTCAGCTCTGCCGATGCCCCTAGGGTTCTTTCCTCTCTGTGCTCCGCAATGAGCGTGGCAAAGCTCAAGTCCTCTTCTCTGCTGTTTTTCTTTGTGTTTTTCTTAAAAAAAATTTTTCTTTAATAAAATATTTTTTTTCTTTTTTCTTAAATATTTTTTTTTTTATTTATTTTTTTCAAATTTTCTTCCAAAATTTTTTCTTTTCTTCAATAATTTTTTTTTCTTTTTTTCATTTTTTTTCCAAATTTTTTTTCTTTTTTCTTAAATATTTTTTTTTTATTTATTTTCTTCAATTTTTCTTCCCAAATTTTTTTTTCTTCAATAATTTTTTTTCTTTCTTTTCTTTTTTTCTAAATTTTTTTTTCTTTCTTTTAATTTTTTTTCCAATATTTTTTTTTTCCAGTTCAACGGTTCGCGTTTGGATCCCTGTGTCATGTTCAGGTCCGGTCCCTGTTTCTAGACCACAACCCCTCCTTCTGGTATCACCAGCTCGGGATTCAGGCGCACGGGCCGCTTCAGCTCTGCCGGTGCCCCTAGGGTTCTTTCCTCTCTGTGCTCCGCAATGAGTGTGGCAAAGCTCAAGTCCTCTTCTCTGCAGTTTAGCTGTTCTCTCTCCTCCTCACTCAGCTTCTTCACTCTCCTAATTCACACATAAATACATATAAGATATAACATATAAAATATAATATAAATATTATATAAAACATAACACATATAAAAAATACTAAATATAATATATAACAATATAATATAATTTATAATTAATACATACAGTGAGTCCTCACTTAACGACGGGGTTAGGGATCAGAAGGTCCGTCGTTAAGCGTGTCCCGTCGTTAAGCGTGACCCTGTAATTCTCCAACCGGAGTCCAGTTATGCTGTCCAGTTGCTGCTCCCATCTGCCCGCATGCTGTGTTCTGCAGCTTCCGGCCGCCCATGCTGTACAGTCCAGCACTCTGGGGAGCCGCGTTTAAACAGTGCACAGGAAACATTTCCTGTGCACCATTTAAACGCGTCCCCCAGAGCGCTGGAATGTACAGTGTACAGCATGGGCGGCCGCAAGCTGTACAACACAGCATGCGGGCAGATGGGAGCAGCAACTGGACAGCATAACTGGACTCCGGTTGGAGAATACTGTACAGTATTGCACAGTACAATGTACCAGAATCCTGAGACCTGGAGCCACCAGGGAAATCACCTTTCATAATCTCAGGAGACATTCTGGTAAGTGTTGTACAGTACTGTACTGTAGTTAAGAATGACCGTCGTAAGTGCGAGTCGTCATTAAACAGACCCGTCGTTAAGCGGGGACTCACTGTATAAGAAAATATAATATATATTTTAGAAAAAATATAATGTATATAAAAATACAATAAAATATATAAAAAATATAATATATAAATAATATACATATATACACATAATTACATGTAAATATATTATATATGTAAAAAATACAATAGAAATATATTTTAATATATAATATAATATAATATAAAATATACTATATAAAAAAATATATATATAATATAATATAATTATATATATATATATATATGAAATATTAAATAATATATACAAAAATCCATGTATATAGAAAATATAATATTTTTAAAAAATATAATATATAAAAATATAATTTATACTAATATATAAAAATATAATATATGAAAAAATATGTATAAAAAATATCATAAAATATAACAAATATATATTTCATGAAAAATATACTATATATACCGTAATATAAAATAATTTATAAAAAATATAAATTGATAAAAAAAGTAATTCATACAAAATATATAATATAAATATATTTTAATATAAATATAACATTTAAAATAATATAAAATATAATATATTAAATTTTTGTATAAAAATATTATTCATACAAATATAAAATATAATATTTAAAAAAAAATAATTTATAACAATACATACACACATAAATACAAATAAAATTATAATTATATATATATATATATAAAATAGAATAAAATTTGTAATAGGTTTTATATATATATATATATATATATATATATATATATGTAATATATATATATAATATATATAAAATATATGATATTTCTAAATATAATTTAATTTATAAAATAATATTTATATATATATACGTATATATATATATATATATATATATATATATATATATATATAATATATATATATATATATATATATACACACATATACATATATATATATATATATATATAATATTCCAGTGATCAATGTCATCATGAAACTTACAAGAATTATAATTTATAAAAAATATTTATATGGACAATATAATATAATATTCCAGTGATGAATGCCACAATGCAATATATAAAAAATATAATAATTTATAAAAAATAGAATATGAAAATATAGTTTATAAAAACATATACTACATATGACACAATACGATACACACATACACACATATAAAGATATTATATATATATATATATATATATATATATAAAAATACAATATAAATATATGCAACATATAAAATAATATAAAATATAGTATATAAAAATATACCGTATATACTCGCGTATAAGCCGAGTTTTTCAGCCCAAAAATTGGGCTGAATAGTACCCCCCTCGGCTTATACGCGAGTCAGTGCTGTATACCGATGTATACATCGGTACATACCGATGTATACATCGGTATACAGCAGCCCCCGCATCCCCAGTAATGCAGGGCCCCCCCAGCGTCTCTCCGGTCACCTGTAAAGGAAACTATACTTATCACAGTGCTCTGTCCGCGCCCGCTGTCCGCGCCCGCTCGCAGCTGCCGACCGCGATCCTCCATCTTGCGTCTTCTTCCTGTTTCTGTGCTCGTCGCGGGCAATGACGTCATTCCCTGCGACGAGCACAGGAAACAGGAAGAAAGAAGACGCAAGATGGAGGATCGCGGTCGGCAGCTGCGAGCGGGCGCGGACAGAGGGCGCGGACAGAGCACTGTGATAAGTATAGTTTCCTTTACAGGTGACCGGAGAGACGCTGGGGGGGCACTGCATTACTGGGGCTGCCTGTATACTACCGCTGGGGCTGCTGTATATAGGGGCTGCTGTATACACCACTAGGGCTGTATATACTACCACTGGGGCTGCTATATACCTCTGGGGCCCTGTATACTACCACTGGGGCTGTATATACTACCACTGGGGCTGCTATATACCTCTGGGGCCCTGTATACTACCACTGGGGCTGTATATACTACCACTGGGGCTGTATAAACCACTGGGGCTGTATATACTGCTGGGGCCCTGTATACTACCACTGGGGCTGTATATACTACCACTGGGGCTGTATATACTACCACTGGGGCTGCTATATACCTCTGGGGCCCTGTATACTACCACTGGGGCTGTATATACTACCACTGGGGCTGTATATACTACTAGGGCTGCGTCTATACTACCACTGGGGCTGTATATACTACTGGGGCTGCGTGTATACTACTACTGGGGCTGCTGTATCTACCTCTGGGACTGGTGTATACCACACTGCTGGGGGCTGTATACTTGTGCTAGGGTCCACCCTCGGCTTATACACGAGTCAATAGATTTTCCCAGGTTTTGGGGGCAAAAGTAGGGGGGTCGGCTTATACACGGGTCGGCTTATACACGAGTATATACGGTATTTAAAAAAAATAATATACGTTATAATAATTAATATGTATGTAGATATTATATATAAAAATATAATATATATTAAAATATCATATAATTTCTTAAAAATATAATATATAAAAATATAAAGTATACTATAATAATTAATATGTTTACCGTGCTTCCCCGAAAATAAGACTGTGTCTTATATTTTTTTGGGCGCCAAAAGTGGCACCCTGTCTTATTTTCGGGGGGGTCTTATATTATTGGCAGCTGCAACCTCCCATCCACACTACAGCCTCCCATCACACACACCCATACACACACACACAAATTGCTTCCTACCTTTGTCCCCCGCTGTCTGGTGCCATCCTGTGTGGTGTCCCCGGTGCTCCTCCGTCCTCCTCTGTGATGCCCCGGTCTGCGGTGTGGTGCAGGCTTCCCTGTTGATCAGAGCTGCCCCAGGCCACTTCCTGCTTTACCCGGAATCCCCGTCTAGGTCAGGGTCTGCGCCAATGAGAGCGCAGGACCCGTGATGTCCCATGAGCGTCGCTGGGCTGTGATTAGCTCAGGACCCGTGAGCCAATCACCGCCCAGTGGCGCCCGTGTGACATCACGAGTCCTGCGCTCTCATTGGCGCAGGGCCTGACCTGGGTGGGGATTCAGGACTGCACCGGACAGCAGAGGGCAAAGGTAAGAAGCAATTTGTGTGTATGTATGTGTGTGTGTGTATGGGTGTGTGTGATGGGAGGCTGTAGTGTGAATGGGAGGCTGGGGCTTCCAATATAAGCCCCCCCCCTCCCCCGAAAAAAAAAACAGGGTGATGCTTTTGGTGCCCAAAAAAATATAAGACACGGTCTTATTTTCGGGGAAGCACGGTAAACATATTAATTATTATAGTATACTTTATATTTTTATATATTATATTTGTAAGAAATGATATGATATTTTAATATATATTATATTTTTATATATAATATCTACATACATATTAATTATTATAAAGTATATTATTTTTTTTTAAATATATTTTTATATACTTTATATTATTTTATACGTTGTATATATTTATATTGTATTTTTTATATATATATATATATATATAATATTTTTATATGTGTGTATGTGTGTATTGTATTGTGTTATATGTAGTATATGTTTTTATAAATTATATTTTCATTTTCTATTTTTTATAAATTATTATATTTTTTATACATTGCATTGTGGCATTCATCACTGGAATATTATATTATATTGTCCATATAAATATTTTTTATAAATCATAATTCTTGTAAGTTTCATGATGAGCATTGATCACGGGAATATTATATTTATATATATATATTATATATATATATATATATATATATATATATAATAATAATATATTTTATAAATTAAATTATATTTATAAATATCATATATTTTATATATATTATATTTATATAAATATATATATATACATATATAACCTATTACAAACAGCGGGGGGCAAAGGTAAGGCCTTATATTGGCAGGCCCTCCCCCCAGGCGGACTTATATTCGGAGGGGATTATATTAGCCGGCCCCCCCTCACCCCTGGTCGGACTTATAATCGGGGGGACTTATAATTGGGGAAACACGGTATATATAAAATGTATAATATATAAAAAATATAATAATGTATAAAAATAAAATATATAAATAATATTATTTATAAAAAAAAATATACTACATATAATATAATACAATACACACATACCTACATATAAAAACATTATATATATGTAATACAATATAAATATATTGTAAATTAATATACAACATATAAAATAACATAAAATATACTATATAAAAATATAATATATTTTATAATAATTAATATGATCTGCTCTGATTTTACTTGCAGTTGGGTAGAGGTGACGTCATCCTTGTCTTTATCTGTAGTCTGTTGCTGGGTCTCCATAACAATATCAATGTCTTTGGCTTTATTTTCTGCAAAAAAAATATAGGAGAGATTGTATCAAGACATTTTAAAAACATTTTTTAGCCTTTAGAAAAAAATAAATAAGTACTTGAGGAAAAATGTCTGCATTTTAGCAATGTAGTTTGCCTTATCGGGTGTTAACTTGAAGATTGGAGAAAGGGGTTAACGCACGTTGTCGTAGAGGAATGACAACAGAGCGGAATCCTGGATTGTGATTTAAGTCAACGCATTTCACAATACAGATGACAGATACTGTGATTGTCCTGATGAAGGAGTGATCTGTTCTCTGAAACACGTTGATTAATACTCAAAATCCGTTACATGCTTCCACATTGGTTGTAAATTTCACAACCACACGAGGTGAGTAGAGATGAGCGGTTTGGGTTCTTGGGGCTCAGTCAGACTTTAAATGTAGCACTGAATGCAGCATGTCTGCTGCATTCAGGGAAGTGGTCCCCCATGTTTCTAGCCCCCTGTAAGCTTTATAAAAGACATTGGAAAACTTCCAGTTAACTAGTCTAATGGGTGGCATCTTATTAAGAGGTCTTCACTGCAGGCACGATCCTCCAGCCTCCTCCATTTGTATTCCTCCCCCTTCTATGTCTCTGCACCTCCTCCTGCTTCTTCCAGTCTTAGGACCGAAACGTCCGTCACAGATATGTCTGAAGGCCATTAAAGGCTATTTTGCATCTGATTTGGAGTGCTGCGGTCTTCATTACGGGTCTGTATACAAGGAGTGAGTGAAACCCACTCTGGACTGAATTGCACCAACCTTGAAAGGGAAAAGTGCTGCTTCTATTTTCATATATATATATATATACTAGATGGTGGCCTGATTCTAACGCATCGGGTATTCTAGAATATGTATGTAGTTGACATACTGTGACTGACAGAACTTCTTCAGTTAAAGTGAGTGAACTACATACACATTTTATTATATATATATATATATAATCAGCGCTATGGTATATAGTGGTACATTACAGCACTTGTATAGCAGCACTTTAGTATATGACGGTACATTATAGTACATGTATAGCAGCACTATAGTATATGGCGGTACATTATAGTACATGTATAGCAGCACTATAGTATATGGCGGTACATTACAGTACAGTATAGTACATGTATAGTAGCACTATAGTATATAGCGGTACATTATAGTACATGTATAGCAGCACTATAGTATATGGCAGTACAATACAGCACATGTATAGCAGCGCTATAGTATATGGCGGTACATTACAGCACATGTATAGCAGCACTATAGTATATGGCGATACTCCGCTCCCCGCAGCCCCCTGCTCCTCCTGGCTCCTCCACAGTAAAAGTAAAAATAAAAAAATCCTCAGTGAGGACACTCACCTGTCCGCCGGCTCGCTCCACCTCCATCTTCTAGGTCCTACAGGCCTTTAGGACCTGTCGTTGCCTGATAAACCGATTAGTTGATAGGCCACATGACCGCTAACTGCCGGGGGCGGCAGGATGGAGCAGGGGTGCTGGATGGAGACGGGGGGGCAGGATGGTGAATGGTGATGGGTGGGGGGGGCAGGATGGTGATGGGTGGGGGCAGGAGCAGCGGGCAGATGAGGCGGCAGGATGGAGCGAGCAGGGCAGGATGAGCGAGCAGGGCAGGATGAGCGAGCAGGGCAGGATGGAGCGAGCAGGGCAGGATAGAGCGAGCAGGGCAGGATGGAGCGAGCAGGGCAGGATGGAGCGAGCAGGGCAGGATGGACCGGGAGAGGGGGGGGCAGGATGGAGTTCATGGGGGACAGGAAGGAGCTGGCAGGGGGGATGGAGCCTGGGGGGGGGGGGGGGGGGGGTTTGGGTCAGGACAGAAGGAGCCGGGGGGGAAGTGGAGCGGGGGGGGGGTGAGCCGGGGGGGGGGGAGGGGGTGGCAGGATGAAGCCGGAGGGGGGCAGGATGGAGCAATCAGGGCAGGATGGAGGCGGAGGAGCAGGATGGAGCCGGGGCTCAGGATGGAGCCGGGGAGGGCAGGATGGAGCCGGGGGGGGGGGGGCAGGATGGAGCCGGGGGGGGGGGAAAGGATGGAGCCGGGGCGGGGGAAAGGATGGAGCCGGGGCGGGGGGGGGCAGGATGGAGCCGTGGGGGGCAGGATGGAGCTGACAGGGGGGCAGGATGGAGCTGACAGGGGGGCAAGATGGAGCTGACAGGGGGGCAGGATGGAGCCAGTGGGGGGGGCAGGATGGAGCCGGCGGGGTGGGGCAGGATGGAGCCGGTGGGGTGGGGCAGGATGGAGCGATCAGGGCAGGATGGAGCCAATGGGGGGGCAGGATGGAGCCGGGAGGAAGGATGGAGCAAGCGGGGCAGGATGGTATCGTGGGGGTAAGAGGGAGTGATCGGTAACCGGGAGCAGTAGCAGGCAGTGTTCTGCTAGGAACTTGCATGATGTCAGAATGACATCGGCATTCGGCGCTGTGATTGGTCCGCTCGCGGTCATGTGATATGTGATGCGCACATCACATGACCATGAGCGGGCCAATCACAGTGCCGAACGTCAATGTCATTCTGCCATCATGCAAGGACTTAGCAGAACACTGCCGGCTACTGCTCCCGGTTACTGAACACTCGGCAGAGAGGTAAGTATAACAATCTTTATTATTTTTAATACATTTGTCTTTATTTTACATTTGATTTCGCAGTGTATAATGCACTGTGAAATCAAATCACTAAAGAAGTAGCCCTAAGGATCAGGGGGGCATGGGGGGAGCGGGAGCGCAGACAGGGCAGAGGAGCGGGGTATGGAGCGCGGGCAAGACAGGAGGAGCGGGGGGGGGGAAGGGAAGCATGGGCTGGGCAGAGGAGTGGGATATGGAGCGCGGGCAGGGCAGAGGAGCGGGGTATGGAGCGCGGGCAGGACAGGAGGAGCGGGGGGGGGGGGAGGGCAAGCGAGGCAGGGAGAGGAGGGGTATAGAGCAGCGCAGGCCACCGGACCCGTCATGGCACCGGAAATTCTTCTTCCAAGTGCACTGGACACACCCCAGTGCACATCAGCCTGATTTATATATAATCTATACAGTATCTATACATTACATCCCTATACAAGATGACATGTTATTGGGGGATGAGCTCCTATACAGCCCCACCACTATTTCTATATGTACAATTCACTGACAAGGTCCCTTCTACATGTTATATGGGATGCTCCTATACAGCCCTACCACTATTTCTATATGTACAATCCACTGACAAGGTCTTTACATGTTATATTGGGGATGAGCTCCTATACAGCCCCACCACTATATCTATATGTACAATCTCATTGACAAGGTCCCTTTACATGTTTGTTACCTAAATATAGAGAATTCTGCCGGGACACAAGTTGTAACCACCTGAGTTGTCAACTCGTTTTTTTTTCTAGGACAACAAACGTATCCATAAAATCATGGACGGCGACATTGTGTGCGGACACTACGGAAAACACACAAACAGAATGAATATTAATATTCAGTGATCAATGTCTCCAGCCCTGATATGAAGCCATTTAGTACATTCACTGAGTTTTTGTAAAATGATAATTATATATATATTATATATATAATATTAATATATAAATACAATACAAATATATGCAACATATAAAATAATATAAAATATAGTATATAAAAATATATTTAAAAAAATAATATACGTTATAATAATTAATATGTACCGTATATACTCGCGTATAAGCCGAGTTTTTCAGCCCAAAAATTGGGCTGAAAAGTACCCCCCTCGGCTTATACGCGAGTCAGTGCTGTATACCGATGTATACATCGGTACATACCGATGTATACATCGGTATACAGCAGCCCCCGCATCCCCAGTAATGCAGGGCCCCCCCAGCGTCTCTCCGGTCACCTGTAAAGGAAACTATACTTATCACAGTGCCGCTGTCCGCGCCCGCTGTCCGCGCCCGCTCGCAGCTGCCGACCGCGATCCTCGATCTTGCGTCTTCTTCCTGTTTCTGTGCTCGTCGCGGGCAATGACGTCATTCCCTGCGACGAGCACAGGAAACAGGAAGAAAGAAGACGCAAGATGGAGGATCGCGGTCGGCAGCTGAGAGCGGGCGCGGACAGAGCACTGTGATAAGTATAGTTTCCTTTACAGGTGACCGGAGAGACGCTGGGGGGGCCCTGCATTACTGGGGCTGCCTGTATACTACCGCTGGGGCTGCTATATACCTCTGGGGCCCTGTATACTACCACTGGGGCTGTATATACTACCACTGGGCTGTATATACCTCTGGGGCCCTGTATACTACCACTGGGGCTGTATAAACCACTGGGGCTGTATATACTGCTGGGGCCCTGTATACTACCACTGGGGCTGTATATACTACCACTGGGGCTGTATATACTACCACTGGGGCTGTATATACCTCTGGGGCCCTGTATACTACCACTGGGGCTGTATAAACCACTGGGGCTGTATATACTGCTGGGGCCCTGTATACTACCACTGGGGCTGTATATACTACCACTGGGGCTGTATATACTACCACTGGGGCTGTATATACTGCTGGGGCTGTATATACTACCACTGGGGCTGTATATACTACTGGGGCTGCGTGTATACTACCACTGGGGCTGCTGTATCTACCTCTGGGACTGGTGTATACCACACTGCTGGGGGCTGTATACTTGTGCTAGGGTCCACCCTCGGCTTATACACGAGTCAATAGATTTTCCCAGGTTTTGGGGGCAAAAGTAGGGGGGTCGGCTTATACACGGGTCGGCTTAATACACGAGTATATACGTAATTGTAGATATTATATATAAAAATATAATATATATTAAAATATCATATAATTTCTTAAAAATATAATATATAAAAATATAAAGTATACTATAATAATTAATATGTTTACCGTGCTTCCCCGAAAATAAGACTGTGTCTTATATTTTTTTGGGCGCCAAAAGTGGCACCCTGTCTTATTTTCGGGGGGGTCTTATATTATTGGCAGCTGCAACCTCCCATCCACACTACAGCCTCCCATCACACACACCCATACACACACACATACACACACACACAAATTGCTTCCTATCTTTGTCCCCCGCTGTCTGGTGCCATCCTGTGTGGTGTCCCCGGTTCTCCTCCGGCCTCCTCAGTGATGCCCCGGTCTGCGGTGTGGTGCGGGCCGCTTCCCTGTTGATCAGAGCTGCCCCAGGCCACTTCCTGCTTTACCCGGAATCCCCGCCTAGGTCAGGGTCTGCGCCAATGAGAGCGCAGGACCCGTGATGTCCCATGAGCGTCGCTGGGCTGTGATTAGCTCAGGACCCGTGAGCCAAACACCGCCCAGTGGCGCCCGTGTGACATCACGAGTCCTGCGCTCTCATTGGCGCAGGGCCTGACCTGGGTGGGGATTCAGGACTGCACCGGACAGCAGAGGGCAAAGGTAAGAAGCAATTTGTGTGTGTGTGTATGGGTGTGTGTGATGGGAGGCTGTAGTGTGGATGGGAGGCTGGGGCTTCCAATATAAGCCCCCCCCCCCACAAAAAAAAAAAAAGTGAATTTTGTTTACGTACCGTAAATTCTTTTTTCTTGAATCATCAATGGGAGACCCAGACAATGGGGTTTAGGGCACTGCCCTCCAGAGGCCACACTAGGTACTACAAGTTTGTAGACACCGCCCCCTCCGCTTATAAACCCCTACCGCAGGGAATATCCTCAGTTTGGTCCATAAGCTGCGAGGAGACAACATAAACCACACCCGAAACATCGGGAAAGAAACCGTGCACAGACGGTCCAACAACCCGGATAAACTGTCCCAACTGGGAACAGGCATAAGCAAAACATCCAACGGAACAACTGGGTGGGTGCTGGGTCTCCCATTGATGATTCAAGAAAAAAGAATTTACGGTACGTAAACAAAATTCTCTTTTTTCTGATCATCATAATGGGAGACCCAGACAATGGGGATGTCCTAAAGCAAACCCCAGGGCGGGAAGAGTTCCTCAAAAGACGTTGATATACACGGTCCCCCTCAAAGGTGGGCAACCGCCGCCTGGAGGACCCGCCGGCCCAAACTTGCATCCGCAGAGGCATGGGCATGCACCATATAGTGCTTAGAGAATGTATGCAGGCTGGACCAGGTTGCCGCCTGACACACTTGCAGAGCTGAAGCGCGATGTCGCAAAGCCCAGGAAGCACCAACGGCTCTGGTCGAGTGCGCCTTCAAGCCCACCGGGAGAGGCAGACCCGCCGAACGGTAAGCCTCTTGAATGGAGCCTTGATCCATCTGGCCAAGGTTGATTTGGATGCCGCGGACCCCTTACAGCGACCCGCCGTAAGGATGAATAAAGAGTCCGAACTCCGGAAAGAGGCCGTCCTGGACACATAAATGCGTACAGCCCTCACTAAATCCAGAGTGTGGAGGTCGCGCTCAACCTGATGAACAGGAGCGGGACAAAATGATGGGAGCACAATCTCTTGGTTCAAGTGAAAAGTGGACACCACCTTTGGCAAAAATTCTGCCCGCGGACGCAACACCACCTTGTCCTGGTGGACTACCAGGACGGGTGACTTGCACGACAGTGCAGCCAATTCTGAAACCCGTCTCAGAGATGTAATTGCCACCAGAAAGACCACTTTCTGTGACAGATGAGAGAGGGAGACTTCCCTCAGTGGCTCGAACGGCGGTTTCTGCAGAGCCGCCAGGACCATGTTAAGGTCCCAAGGGTCCAGCGGTCGCCTGTACGGCGGAACCACCCGAGACACCCCCTGCAGAAATTGACGGACCTTAGGAAGGAGCGCCAAACGCCTGTCAAACAGCACTGAAAGCGCTGATACTTGACCCTTCAGGGAGCTGAGGGATAAGCCCAATTCCAAACCCGATTGCAAGAAAGCCAACAAAGTCGGAACGGACAAGGGCCACGGAGACCGTCCACCAGAGGTACACCAGGAGAAAAAGATTTTCCACGTCCTGTGGTAAATCCTCCGTGATACAGGCTTCCTAGCCCGATTCATAGTGGCAACCACTGTAGGAGAGAATCCCCTGGATGTCAGAAGCCAGGCCTCAAGAGCCATGCAGTCAATCTGAGGGCCTTGGAATTGAGGTGGAAGAAGGGGCCCTGCGCGAGTAGATCTGCGCGGTCTGGAAGAGCCCACCGGAGTCCGCCGGACAGTTGCCACAGGTCCGGATACCAGGACCTCCTGGGCCAATCCGGGCCACTAGAATGGCTACGCTGCACTCCAACCTGATCTTCCACAAAACCTTGGGAATCAGTGCCAGCGGAGGGAACACATATGGTAGATGGAATCCGGACCAACTCAGGATCAGGGCGTCCGCCCCCAGAGACTGAGGATCCCATGATCTCGCCATGTATTGCGGCACCTGATGATTGAGCCGTGAGGCCATCAGATCCACGTCCGGAGTGCCCCATCTGCTGCAGATGTCCCGGAAGACGTCCGGATGAAGAGACCACTCTCTGGCGTCCATTCCCTGTCGGCTCAGGTAATCGGCCTCCCAGTTTTCGACTCCTGGGATGTGAACTGCGGAGATCAGACAGTTGTTGTCCTCCACCCAGGATAGAATGAGGTGGACTTCGGCGAGGGCCTGAGCACTTCTGGTCCCTCCCTGATGATTTATATATGCGACGGCCGTCGCATTGTCGGACTGAACCCGGATGGGCTGTCCCGACAGGAACTTCTGAAACGCCAGGAGCGCCAGATAGACCGCCTTGATCTCCAGCACGTTGATCTGCAACGCCGACTCCGACTGAGTCCAGAGGCCTTGAGCCCTGTGGTGTAAGAACACCGCCCCCCAGCCCTCAGACTGGCGTCGGTGGTCACCACTAACCATGACGGTTTGAGAAAAGACCGGCCCCGTGACAAGTGATGTGGCTGAAGCCACCACAGCAGGGAATCCCTGGTCGATCGTGAAAGGGCCATCAGCCGATTCAGCGAGATCGTCCTCTTGTCCCATCTGCGGAGAATTTCCAGCTGAAGAGGACGGAGGTGAAACTGTGCAAAAGGCACCGCCTCTATCGCTGCCACCATGCGTCCCACCAGCTTCATCAACACCCGTATGGATGATTGTGGGGACAGGAGTATATCTTGGACTCCCGATTGGATGGCCAGCTGTTTGGCTCGTGGTAGGGACACCAGAACTGAGTCCGTGTGGAAGTCCATGCCCAGATATGTCAGTGACTGGGTCGGAACCAGGGTTGATTTCTGGACATTGAGAAGCCACCCAAACTGTTCCAGAGACTTCATGGTCACCTCTAGGCTCTTCCGGCAAAGATGTTCTGATGGCCCCTGACCAGCAGGTCGTCTAAATAGGGTATGACGGCATGTCCCTGCATATGTAGGAGAGCCATCATAGAGGCCATCACTTTCGTGAACACACCCGCGGAGCCGAGGCCAACCCGAAGGGCAGCGCCACGAACTGGTAGTGTTCGTCCCCCACTGCGAAGCGTAACCAGCGCTGATGAGCCGGTGCAATGGGCACGTGAAGGTAAGCGTCTCGGATATCTATGGACGCTAAGAAGTCTCCTGCGACACAGCCGCGATCACGGAGCGCAGGGATTCCATGCGGAACTTCCGAACCAACACGTGACGGTTGAACAACTTGAGGTCCAGAACCGGGCGAAAGGAGCCGTCCTTCTTCGGAACGATAAAGAGGTTGGAGTAAAAACCCCTGAACCTCTCTCCGGAAGGCACTGGGATCACTACTCCGTCTCTGCGGAGCCCCTCCAACACCAGATGAAAAGCCTGAGCCTTTTCCGGGGATGGAACAGACCGATGAATCGGTGTGCCGGCCGCGACGTCAGCTCTATCCTGTAGCCGCGCGAGACTACGTCTCGGACCCACTGATCTTGAACGAGGAGTAACCATCTGTCCTGGAATCGGGACAGGCGGCCCCCCACCTGTGGGGCGGCAGGACTGGAGAGCGAGTCATGCGGAAGTGGGTTTGGGAGTGGCAGCCGCCGCCCCCGTTGACTTCTTCTGGCGACCCTTGGGGCGCCACTGAGTAGAGGGCTTACCCCCTCTGTCCGCGCGAACGGACGAGGCTGATGACTGTGAGCTGGAGCGAAAGGACCACTGTTTAGGGTTCCTTTTAACGGTATACCGTGGCTTGGGTTTATTCTGTGGGATCTTAGACTCCGCAGAATCCTTTATCAGCCTATCCAGCTCAGTACCAAACAGTCTGTCACCAGAAAACGGGAGATTCTGCAGAATCTTCTTTGACGTGGCATCTGAGTCCCATAGACGCAGCCACAATAACCTGCGGATCGCTATAGCATTGGCCGAAGCCACAGCAGAGCGGGTGGCAGTTTCTAGGGTCGCCGTCCTGGCGTAATCTGCATAGGCCTTTGCCCTATCAGTAAGCGCTAGGACCTCTGAATTGGACCCCGCCAGGTCAGTTTTTCCCTCCAAGCAGGCGGTGATCGCCTGCAGGGTCCAGACCGTGGCAAAATTAGGGGCAAATGAAGACCCCACAGCCTCATAGGAAGACTTGGCGAGTTGTTCGACCTGTCTATCCGTCGCGTCCTTCAATGAGGAGCTATCAGAGGCAGAGAATAGGGAGCGTGCAGCAATCCTGGTCATGGAAGCGTCCACCTTCGGGGACTGTGACCACTCCTGAAGCACCTCCTGGGGGAAGGGGAAGCGAGTGTCCCTAGATTTGCGGACATAACGCCGCCCAGGGTGAACCCTGGGAGCTCTAATCACCCTTCCAAAGTTAGTGTGGTCCATAAAGGAGCCACATGAGCGAGCCTCTGGCTGCAGCCATTGATAAGCCTCCTTCGGATGGAGGTCCACCTCCTCAGGGGGCGCCACGAGATGAAGAGTCTCGTTTATGGAGGATACCAAATCCTCCACCCCGTCAGGTGGTTCTGACATAGACTCAAGTATTGAACCCCCATCATCCTCGTCACCATCAGAGTGACGCTCCTCCTCAGAGAGGTTCTGGATCTCGGGTGATTCATCCCGGCGAGCCCGCTTAAGGGATCTCGCGGCAACAAGGGGTGACACCCGGGGGTAACTTGAGGGAGCAGCTGGACTTTCCAGTCTCCTAGTCAGTGCCTCCAGGGATTGCGACATGGAGGACAGCTTGGATAACACAGATTCATTTATCTTATTCTGTGTCTCCCATGGCCCTGGGATCACCTGAACCTCAGGGTACAGCACCGGAGCTGCAGCCTCTGCAGCATCAGTCCGGGCCTCTGGGCGTCCGCAGTTATTGCAGGACCCCCCAACCAGCGTCCCGTTGCATGTAGCACAGGTAGTGGTAGAGTTGTCTGCCTTAGCAGCGCTCTTCTTTGCTGGGGACATGCCGACAGCAGAAGAGAAAAATAAGCCAAGTAGGAAACCGGAACACCGGCGGCTTACCGACCGCTTCAATGCGGTGGAGGGGAGCGTGTGTGTGTGGCCTCCGCGAGGGTAAGGATCGGATTCTCCCGGGAGCGCAGCAGTGCACTCATTCAGTCCCAACAGGGAAGTGAGGAGAAGATGGCCGCCGCCAGACAAGTCGTGGGCGGTGCCGAAAACACGCGGGAAGCACACACACACACGCCCAGTGATGACGTCATCCCATGGGCTGCTCCCCATCTCTCCAAGCAGCCATCTTAGTAATCTGGTGCTGGAGCCCGCAGCGCGGGAGATATAGCATCACACTATACCCAGGGCTGCAGACAAAATCTGTAGCCCGCAGCCGCAGCCCCTGTGACACACAGGGCGGTCAGCTATAGTGACCCCAGCACAGGGTACACCGCCAGAACCGCGGACCCAAAGGCTGCGCGCGGTCTGAGTGTCAAAACACATAGTGTCAGACACTACCCCCAGGCACACCGGAGACACACAGGGCGCCTCAGTGCCGGTCCGGTCTGTAAGCACCATATATGGGAGGCCTCGGACAGGGGTTTCAGCACCAGTCCGGTCTGTAAGCACCTTTAGGAGGCCTCGACTGGGCTGGCTCATCCGGTCTGTAAGCACCATTTAGGGAAGCCTCGGACGGAGCGGAGCTGTGCAAGGCTCCTGTCTCCCACTTCCCAGAGCCCCCCAAGGAGGGATGGGAAGGAGCACGGCAGCGTACCGGGAGGACACAACGTGTCCAGGCTCTGGGCCCTCCGGTACCTCAACCTGTGTGTTCCCCAAGGGTGAACAGGGAGACTGCCGGAGGTCCCCGACCGGGACCTACCTTGTCTTCAGACGCCATCACGTAAGCTGTGAGAATGCTGTGATGTGCAAGCAAAGCGTGTGATTCCTCCGAGCACACTAAGTTTAAAACTGAGGATATTCCCTGCGGTAGGGGTTTATAAGCGGAGGGGGCGGTGTCTACAAACTTGTAGTACCTAGTGTGGCCTCCGGAGGGCAGTGCCCTAAACCCCATTGTCTGGGTCTCCCATTATGATGATCAGAAAAAACAGGGTGCCGCTTTTGGTGCCCAAAAAAATATAAGACACAGTCTTATTTTCGGGGAAGCACGGTAAACATATTAATTATTATAGTATACTTTATATTTTTATATATTATATTTGTAAGAAATTATATGATATTTTAATATATATTATATTTTTATATATAATATCTACATACATATTAATTATTATAAAGTATATTATATTTTTTTTAAATATATTTTTATATACTATATTTTATATTATTTTATACGTTGTATATATTTATATTGCATTTTTTATATATATATATATATAATATATATAATATATATATATATATATATATATTTTTATATGTGTGTATGTGTGTATTGTATTGTGTTATATGTAGTATATGTTTTTATAAATTATATTTTCATATTCTATTTTTTATAAATTATTATATTTTTTATACATTGCATTGTGGCATTCATCACTGGAATATTACCGTATATTTCGGATTATAAGACGCACTTTTGTTCCCCCAAATTTTGGGGGAAAGTGGGGGGTGCGTTTTATAATCCGAATATGGGGAGGCAGGGGAGGCTGGGGGGCAGCTCTGCAGCATGTCCGGGGCTGGAGTGGGCTGGCTGCGGGGCTGCAGAGAGAGTGGGGAGATCTCCTGCTCCCGCTCATTTAATATGCACTGCCGCTGTCCACCTCTCAGTGCTGAAGTTGCACTGAGAGACTGACGGCGGGGAGCAGTGCATATTAAATGAGCCTGCACTCACCCCCGCTCTCTCTGCAGCCCCTCCATATGCCCCCATGTCCTGCATATGGCCCCCCCCACATAATACACCCACCCCCTCAATATGCTGCCCCCCCCAGCGATGACATCATCGCCCGATCACATGAGCGGAAGAAGCCGATCACCATGGAGACGAGGAGCCGGCGGTGACGCTTTGAGCTTAGCGAGCGCTGGAGGGTGAGGAAGGAGGATTTCTTTCATTCCATCTGCTGCCGGCCAGCGTGGGGGGGCATATTAATGATGGGGGGGGGTGCAGGGCGAGGGGCCACCTTTCTAATGGAGGGGGGGCAGCATAATACGTGGGGGGCATATTAATGATGCGCGGAGTGCAGGGTGAGGGGCCATCTTTCTAATGGAGGGGGGGGGGGCAGCATATTACATGGGGGCAGTATATGGAGGGGTTGGGTGTATTAAGTGGGGGGGGCATCAATAGGGGACATGTCCCATCAAGGGGCGACGTGTGCCATCAAGGGGGGACGTATGCCATCAAGCGGGGACGTTTGCCTGCAGTGGGGGACATGTGCCTGCAGGGGGGGACGTGTGCCATCAAGGGGGGACGTGTGCCATCAAGGGGGGACGTGTGCCATCAAGGGGGGACGTGTGCCTGCAGTGGGGGACATGTGCCTGCAGGGGGGGACGTGTGCCATCAAGGGGGGACGTGTGCCATCAAGGGGGGACATGTGCCATCAAGGGGGGACATGTGCCATCAAGGGGGACGTGTGCCATCAAGGGGGACGTGTGCCATCAAGGGGGACGTGTGCCATCAAGGGGGACGTGTGCCATCAAGGGGGACGTGTGCCATCAAGGGGGGACGTGTGCCTGCAGTGGGGGACATGTGCCTGCAGGGGGGACGTGTGCCATCAAGGGGGGACGTGTGCCATCAAGGGGGACGTGTGCCATAAAGGGGGACGTGTGCCATAAAGGGGGGACGTGTGCCATCAAGGGGGACGTGTGCCATCAAGGGGGGACGTGTGCCTGCAGTGGGGGACGTGTGCCTGCAGGGGGGGACGTGTGCCATCAAGTTGGGACGTGTGCCATCAATGGGGGACATGTGCCATCAAGGGGGGACGTGTGCCATCAAGGGGGACGTGTGCCATCAAGGGGGACGTGTGCCATCAAGGGGGGATGTGTGCCATCAAGGAGGGACGTGTGCCATCAAGGGGGGACGTGTGCCTGCAGTGGGTGACGTGTGCCTGCAGGGGGGGACGTGTGCCTGCAGGGGGGGATGTGTGCCATCAAGGGGGGATGTGTGCCATCAAGGGGGACGTGTGCCATCAAGGGGGACGTGTGCCATAAAGGGGGACGTGTGCCATCAAGGGGGACGTGTGCCATCAAGGGGGGATGTGTGCCTGCAGGGGGGGACGTGTGCCTGCAGGGGGGGACGTGTGCCATCAAGGGGGGACGTGTGCCTGCAGGGGGGGGCGTGTGCCATCAAGGGGGTCGTGTGCCATCAAGGGGGGACGTGTGCCATCAAGGGGGACGTGTGCCATCATGAGGAGACGTGTGCCTGCAGTGGGGGACGTGTGCCTGCAAGGGGGGACGTGTGCCTCATGGGGGGACGTGTGCCTGCAGTGGGGGGACGTGTGCCTGCAGTGGGGGACGTGGGCCAGCTATGGGGGACGTGGGCAAGTGCAAGGGGGCTATATCCAATATAAGGGTGCCATATCCAGATTAAGGGGGCTAATTCTAGGATGAGGACCATTTACCAGGATGAGGGGGCTATGTGGGACATATACGCTATATGATTTGTTAGACGGACACTGGCATTATAAGATGGACCCCATTTAACATTAAAAATAATTTTTTTCTCTTTTCCTTCACCAACATTGGGGGTGCGTCTTATAATCAGGTGCGTCTTATAAAGCGAAAAATACGGTATATTATATTGTCCATATAAATATTTTTTATAAATTATAATTCTTGTAAGTTTCATGATGAGCATTGATCACGGGAATATTATATATATATATATATATATATATATATAATAAATTTTTATAAATTAAATTATATTTATAAATATCATATATTTTATATATATTATTGTTATATAAATATATATATATATATACATATATAACCTATTACAAACAGCGGGGGGCAAAGGTAAGGCCTTATATTGGCAGGCCCTCCCCCCAGGCGGACTTATATTCGGAGGGGATTATATTAGCCGGCCCCCCCTCACCCCTGGTCGGAATTATAATCGGGGGGGACTTATAATTGGGGAAACACGGTATATATAAAATATAATATATAAAAAATATAATAATGTATAAAAATAAAATATATAAATAATATTATTTATAAAAAAAATATATACTATATATAATATAATACAATACACACATACCTACATATAAAAACATTATATATATGTAATACAATATAAATATATTGTAAATTAATATACAACATATAAAATAACATAAAATATACTATATAAAAATATAATATATTTTATAATAATTTATATGATCTGCTCTGATTTTACTTGCAGCAGATAGTTGGGTAGAGGTGACGTCATCCTTGTTAGTCATAATAATCTGTGGCTCCAACTCTAAATAGATCATGGTGTCAAGTGTTGCCATATTATAGACTGTCCGGTCATCTCTATAGGGCTGACAATACCGGGGTCATAAATGGCCATAGTGTCAGGTCCCTGTCCTCCTGGAGCAATAATAGGTAGCAGTCCTGTGTAAATGAGGATAGGGGCATTGTATCATTGCTACATGGGGACATTGCCAGGATGATACATACAGTCGTGCTCATCTACAGGGGAGGATGTTACCTTTATTGACCAATCAAACCCATTTGTGTCATCTTCTGTTCATGTTATCAGGCCTAAATCACCAGGGTATGTGAACTCTGATCAGGGTCATTATGATTCCAATTGTTAGCGGACACCATGTCACGTATGGAAGCCCCCTAAGTGCCTCAATATTGGAGCTCCCGCACAAGTGTCCCATTTTGGAAACTATATCCCCCAGGGAACTTATCTAGATGCATAGTGAGCACTTTAAACCCCCAGGTGCTTCACAAACTGATCTGTAAAAATGAAAAAGTACTTTTTCTTTGTACAAAAGAATGTATTTTTTCCTTTTTACGGATCAATTTGTGACGCACCTGGGGGTTTAAAGTGATCATTATGCATCTAGATAAGTTCCCTGGGGTTCAAGTTGTGGGGGAGCTCCAATGTTTAGGCACACAGGGGCACTCTATACACAACATGGTGACCGCTAACAATTGAAGCTAATTTTCCATTCAAATTGTTAGCGGACACAATGTTGCGTTTGGAGAGCCCCTGTGTGCCTAAACATTGGAACTCCCCCACAAGTGACTTGATTTTGGAAACTAGAGCCCCCAAGGAACCTATCTAGACGGGTGTTGAGCACTTTGAACCCCAGATGTTTCACAAATTGATTCGTAAAATGAAAAAGTACTTTTGTTTTCACAAAAATGTTCTTTTAGCCTAAATTTTTTCGTTTTCACATGACAAAGCATAAAATTCATCCTAAAATTTGTTGGGCAATTTCTCCTGAGTACACCGATACCTCATATGTGGTCATAAACCACTGTTTGGGCGCACGGCAGGGCTCAGAAGGGAAGGAGCGACATTTGACTTTTTGAATAGAAAATTAGCTCCAAAAGTCAAATGTGGCTCCTTCCCTTCCGAGCCCTGCCGTGCGCCCAAACAGTGGTTTATGACCACATATGAGGTATCGGTGTACTCAGGAGAAATTGCCCAACAAATTTTATGATGCATTTTATCCTGTTGCCCATGTGACAATGAAAGAATTGAGGCTAAAAGAACATATTTGTTAAAAAAAATTAAAATGTCCATTTTTCCTTCCACGTTGCTTTAGTTCCTGTGAAGCACCTGAAGGGTTAATATTCTTCTTGAATGCAGTAATTTGAGGGGTGCAGTTTTTGGAATGGTGCCACTTTTGGGTGTTTTCTGTCATGTACGCCCCTCAAAGGGACTTCACATGTGATGTGGTCACTAAAAAAATGGTTTTGTAAATTTTGCTGGAAAAAATGAGAAATTACTGATGAACTTTGACCCCTTATAACTTCCGAATAAAACTTTTTTATTTTTTTTCCAAAATTGTGCTGATGTAAAGTAACATGTGGGAAATGTTATTTATTAACTAGTTTGTGTCACATGACCCCTCTGGTTTAACGGAATAAAAATAAAAAATTTGAAAATTGCGAAATTTTCTAAATTTTTGCCAATTTTTTTTACAAACAAACGCAAAAATGATCGACCTAAGTTTACCATTAACATGAAGCCCAATATGTCACGAAAAAACATCTCAGAATCGCTAGGATCCGTTGAAGCTCCAGAGTTATTACCTCATAAAGGGACACTGGTCAGAATTGCAAAAAATGGCCCGGTCATTAGGGTCAAAATAGGCTGGGTCCTGGAGGGGTTAAACATGTTTTACATTATATATACTGTATATATATATATATCTGTACACACCTTGTGAATGCATATAACTCTGCCATGTGGGTTGAGTTATCCTTGTATCAATCCTGATTCTAATAAATGTTTCAACAATTTTACCTATAGTCGCTTTTTTTCAGGCTGATGTGCACTGGGGTGTGTCAGTGCACCTGAACTGCTTCTTCCAAGTGCACTGACACACCCCAGTGCACATCAGCCTGATTTATATATACTCTATACAGTATATCTATACATTACATCCCTATACTAAGATACATTATATTGAATAGCATAGACAATGCCATTAACCCTTTCACCCCCAGAGCTTGTTTTGACGTTAATGACCAGGCCATTTTTTGCCATTCTGACCAGTGTCAGGAATCCTCGACTAGATCCATGGCATTCTTCCGACCCGGGGCCTGGGGAGTGTGCAGACATAAGATGGCGGCAGCTTCTTGCTGGGCTTAAGCAGGGAGCGCACTGGGCGGCCGACAAGGATGGATGTTACCCCCGCAGCCGGCGGGTGGGCAGGTGCGGCCTTCTATGACAGGAAGGCCTACTACGACAGGCACAGTGTGTTGGGAGCCCCGGATGCCAGGGGCACAGCGGCTGATTCGGCAGCGATGGAGTCTGGCGGGAGCGGTGTCCTCTCAGTGGTGTGGAGGATAAACCTGGCGGCTGGTCCTCTTGGGTAAGGGGCGGCAAGTGGCAGCAGCGGTTTCCCCCCTTCCCCGGTGGTAGGGGGGACGAATCCAGCAGGATATCCCCTCCAGTGAGGGAGTAGTTGTGGTGCCTCACAGGTGGTCCTGGGGTGAACCCGGCATTCAAAGGGTCAAGAGCAGCCCTCCTGCAGTCGGCAGGTTGGGCTTGGGACTGGTCAGCCCATTGTGGGCTACGGCCTGAAGAGACTGCGGATTTCGGCTGCAGCCTGGAGGGTCCATAGGTCCCCTGAGCTTTCTTACTACTGATGACCAGATGGAGGAGGACTGTGTTTCAGCTGCTCGGAGGAGGTCTCCGAGGTAGCTGGGTGAGTTAATAGATTTTCATTACAATTCATGCTAATTGAGAGGTTGGTGGGTGGTAGGATGTAGGAGGTTGGTGTGGGTGCATAATTTGACGGCAGTTCGGAAGGACGGGATTTACGGTCCCCGGTGGGGAGCATGGGTTCGCCCGGTGGAAGTGGGGTCGGAAGTTCTAAACAGCACAGTGGGGGGCTGCAGGTTGGTAGCAATGTTCTGTCGATAATGGTGCTGTTGGGGACAGCAGTGACGGGAAGGGGAATTTAGGAGACTGACTAAGTGGGCGAAGAGGTGCAGTGGTCGATAGGTTAAAGGAAAGTTGTATGTGTGCTTTGAGGGCCGGTCAGGGTGCATTTAGAGATGAAAGAACGGGACAGTTTCTGGAAGGGGATGTGTGTGGACGGATTTTTCTTTACTCCCGCTGCAGGTGTTCGTGTTTTTTAGCTAGGGCTAGTGGGGAACATAAGCTGGAGGTGCTCCACATTGTTTTGGTATATGGCTACTTTATGCAAGACTTATAGACTTTACTGGGGAGCTTGTCCTGGTGGGGGTTATGACGAGCAATTTGGCGGAAGAACACTCTGCATCAAGGACTGCTTTGGTTTAAAAGGACGTTTCCTTGTGGATGTGGTAATTACTTCCCGGCTCGACCTCTTTCATATGAGGGCTGGGTGGGGGGCTTGGATTGAACAGCGCATATAGTGAGGGGGACAGGAAAGTACCATGGTGAGGGTTATAGCGCTGTTTCACACAGGTATGGGGACGCTAAAGCTGTGAAGTGGTTTACAGTTACCTTGTTTTTCGGACACCACGTGATTCGGGGGGTGGCGTTGTTTTTATCCTGTAGTTTAAACTGGATAATTGAGCACTCAGAGGAGGCGGATGGCAACTTTAGCGGAGGTGGAAATGGGTCGAAGGGCAGGTCTGTTTAGGGGGCTGCCAAGGGTGGAATTGAGGATATCCCCGTCGGGAATAGTGCCTGATGAGAGTCGAGCAGGTTTAGGCATATTCAGTTGTCGTGCCCGACTGGGGGCGTCTGTAAGGACGGGGATCGCGCTGGAACTGGCAAGACGGCTATTATGTACCTGTGGATGGGGTATTGGAGTTAGTGTGTGTAATTGTACTTGGGGGCCTGGATGGTAAAAAATTGGACGTAAAGACGGCTTTTTGATGGCTATCAGGGCACACGGAGAGTCAGCATGTGTTTGGCGGCATGTGAATGGAGAATAATATATTGACTGTTTACTGCTGGGCTGTAATGTTTATTGTTCATAATGTGAAGTGTTCAGTCTTGCTGCACGGGGCGTGTGAGATGTGCTCGGTATTGCTCAGTATATTATCTGGATGATCATTTCTGTTGGGACGGCAGGTTCATCCTTTTTTGGGGCTCTGTGACGGTTTTGCATTTCAAAATAAAAAATGTGGGATAAAGTGTGCGGTTTTGTTGGGTGCACTTAATTTACTTGTAGGATTATGTTCATGGGCTGACTGCTAGGTCCCTAGCATTGGTATGGTGGGCGACATGCCCGGCACATTTGTTGAATTTGAGGTCAAAGCGGAGAGTTTTGGTTGTGTGGGGTGTTTTTTCTATGGTTGAGATGTCGGGCAGTAGTGCCAACAGGTGCGAGCAGTGTGTGGCAGTTGTATAAGAAGGTGGTTGGTTTGGGTGGTTTGGTGCCTTTTTAGGTCATCGTGTACGGCAGGTGGCCGGTAGGCAGGATAAAAAAAAAAAGGTGCAGAGTTTGATGGTATTGGAGATTTTACCGGTTAGCTGCAGTATTGTGGGAACTGGAGTTCTAACTTCCTAGGTCAGAGGGTTTGTTTTCAGTGTGTCGAGCTGCCGGTGATCTCAGCTTTAATGTGTTGTCTAGTAGGGTCTCTATGTCTGTTGGTGCGGATGTTGTTCTCATGGAGCATTGGGGGGGTTGCAAAGTACGTACCAAGGAGTATTAAATAGGGGGGGGGCTGCTTCATTGTATCGCCTTCAGTCTCGTAAATTGGGAGTTGATCCCTGACGTGCATGAAGTGGATATGCAGGGCCTGGATGGTTAAGGGAAAGTGATAACAATGGGGTTAAGGGTTTATTGCCGAGATTGGTGATTGAGGCTACAGGGTGCCGTTCCAGCAAGGTGGCAGGAATGGGCAGGTTTCTGGGGGTTACTGTGGAGGATGTTGGGTTCTTTGGTATTATCCTTTGTTGGGGGAATAATTTGTAACTTATAAATCAGTCCCCAGTGGTGTTGCAGAAGGTGCTACGATTGCATTTTGGTTCAAGCTGCGTGGGGTGCAGGATTTGACCAGGGGATTTTTGGGGAGGTGTTCTGCACTGGGATGTGGTAATAATGCCAGATGGAGTGGAATGTTGCGATAAAGAGTCAGAGATGGATTGAGTTCAGCAGGGAGACTATTCATGGTGTATGGTCTCCCAGGACTTTGGTTATTCCTGGTTTCCACTGTGTGGGTTAACTTGGCTCCCATTGTTACAGGCAGGGAGATAATTTGTGTCTATCACCGTGCCAGTTTGTGGTTATTTTAAGGGAATGTTTGAGGAAGGTGGGTAAGAGACCGGGTGAGGATGGGTTGCTTTCAGTCAGGGAAGAGGTGCCACGGTTGGGATTTAACAATTAGGTGGCTCAACGGGTTTGAAATTGTGAATCAGCTGTTCACAATGTGCGGCCTCTTTGGTAGGTAACGTGGCTGGGGGGGAAATGGTCTGGCACGGGGAGAAGGGGTCGTAGGTAAGGGACGTTTTGTGTTTATTCTTATGAAGTTATAACTCGGTTTGGTTACTATGGGTAATAATTGGGCGTGTATACTGGGACGTTGCTTTGTCCTTTGGGGGCAAGGCGATGTTTGAACATATGACTGTCAGTTGGGGCAGGACGTGGCTTCGATGCTCAAGTGGTTTTTGGGAGGGGTTTGAGTATTGTGGTTGGGTGGATCAACCCTATAATGAGTCGGGTTGCATGAGGGGAATGATTGGTTTATCTCCAGGAGTTGATGCAGGATATTAGGTGCAATTTGGTTTACGATGGAAGTATTCATACCTGGGTTGGTTTGTGATGTGGTTGGGTAGTATGGCCTGTCTGTCAAGGTGGTATGCCGGATTTGTAAAAATAAAATAAAAAAATGTTTAACAAGGCTAAAGTTAAAGTCAAGTGGGTGGTGTCTCTCTTGTCTCCAGTAATGGGGTGTCATGGTGAGACACCGGGAGTTGGAGTGATCGGCTCTGCAATATTGGAGGTTGGATGGTGTTATTTTGTTTCAAACAGATTGGGGGATGTCGGGCTTGCATGAACGAATTGAGCAAGCATTGGGTGGTGGTGGGTCCAGTCCACGTAAGGTGTCACGTGGCCAGTCCTGTGGTGGGGGTAGGTCTGTTCCAGAGGCGGTTTAATGGATAATCGTAGTTGGGAGGGGAGCCACTAGTACGGTATAGTGGCTCCGGTTACAGGTAATTTGCAGGCACGGGTCCTGCAAGGTAGGGGTATTAGTTCTTGGTAATTAATACCTCTTGTGGTTTAATGGATCATGGTATCCGGGAGGTGAGCCACTAGTAAGGTATAGTGGCTCCAGTTTCAGATAATTGGCAGGCACAGGGTTCTGCAACTTAGGGTATTAATTCTCGGTAATTAATACCTCGTCCCTGGGGTCGGTGTGTTGCGGCCAGGGACAATCACTCGGGTCGGTGTGTTGCAGCCGGGGATAATGTTTCATTGTGGGAGGTGGCTTCTGGACCAGGCTTATCCAGGGTTACGTATTTGTATTACGTACTGTATTATTACTGTGTTACCTATTGTTTAATGTTGGGACACCAGGGTGCGGTGTCCCTGGGTTAGTATGTAAATAATAGGTAATAAAAGAGCTGCTGTGGCCAATTTTAACCAAGTCGCAAGCAGTGTCCGTGTATTATTTACAAAGAGTTTAATGGGTTGGTAACACAAGAATTTACCGACCGGAGAATCCCTCGTCAATTGTCATGGAGCATACAATCTGCTGTGCCATTTGTCTGGGGTACGCAGATCCCCCATATGTGGCAGAAAACCACTGCTTTGATGCACAGCAGGGAAGGAGCCACATTTCCCTTTGTGAACGGAAAATTGACTGGAATTGTTAGCGGACACCATGTCGCATTTGCAGAGCCCCTGGTGTGCCTAAACAGTGAAAAAAAAACACAAGTGACCCCATTCTGGAAACTAGACCCCCCCAAGGAATTTATCTAGATGCATGGGGAGCACTTTGAACCCCCAGGTGATTCACATGTTGAGCCGTGAATATGAAAAAATACTTTTTTTTCACAAAAATGTTCTTTTAGTCTCAATTTTGTCATTTTCACAAGGACAAAAGGATGAATAAACCCCAAAATGTGTTGTCCAATTTCTCCTGAGTACACTGATACCCCATATGTGGTGAAAAACCACTGATTGGGTGCAGAGCAGGGCTCAGTGGGGAAGGAGCCTTTGTTTGAAGCTTAGATATTGATGGAATGGTCTACAGGTGTCATGTAGTGTTTGATTAGCCCTTGAATGTACCTAAACAATACAATTCCCCCACAAGTGACCCCATTCCGGAAACTAGGCTCCCAAGGAATTTATCTAGATGCATGGTGAGCACTTGAACCCCCCAGGTGCTTCATACATTGAGCCGTGAATAGGAAAAAATATTTTTTTTTCACAAAAATGTTCTTTTGTGTTATCCTGATATCCAGTGCTTTTTTTGTAAAAAAATATTTCCTGGTACGCATTCCCCGAGGCGAGAGCGCTGGGGGAGGGCGGGTCAGTGCTGTCAGCTACTGAGTTTGGGGAGGGGTGCAGCCCTATGTCTCGTCATTCACTTGTGATGTCTGCATCCGTCCCCCTGTTCCCTCCATCCTCCTGCATCCTCCATTCTCCATCTACCTGGTCTCTCCATCCTCCACCCCCTGCTCCTTCCATCCACCATTCCCCTACTCCTTTCATCCTTTGTCCCCATGTTCCCTCCATCCTCCATCCCCTGCTCCTTCCATCCTCCATCCCCTTGCTCCTTCCATTGATGTACTATTGATGAATGTTTTTGTAGAGATGGTGGTTCTGATACATTTCTGTAATTTCTGTACTGATGTGGGTTCTAGTTATGTATTTCTGTACCTCTTGTGGGCCTGGTGATGTATTCAGAATACATCACCAGACCCACAAGAGGTACAGAAATACATAACTAGAACCCACATCAGTACAGAAACACAGCATCACAACCTCATCAGTACAGAAATTCCAGAAATGTATCAGAACCACCATCTCTACAAAAACATGTACATCAATTGTAATGTCAGGGCAAACCCATATACATATTTGTATCTCATGAACCTACAAATTCCAGTATGTCCTTACTAATGGTAAGAACTACTGGGAGTTGTTGTTACCAGTCCTCATCAGACCAAACATGAACCTCAGTACTGATGAGAATGTTATTATCACAAATAATCATTTACACCCAGGTACCTTATAATAGATGACCTTGTCTCTGATCGGGGTCGTCTCTTTATTTTCTTTATCTTGTCCTGACGCCATGATGACTTTTCACGTCTTTGCAGACTTCCATCTTCTCCACTTTTCTGCAGCACATCCTGACATGGTGCCCTTAAAAATAAGAGTGTCATTATAATACTGTCTAAATGAAAATATCTGCCCTACACTGTAGGATTACTATATGGATTTTAGTATTAGGGTACGGACACACTGGCGTGAAACTCTGATGGGTGCAATGTGTGATTTTCTCGCATTGCAATCAATCTCTGAGAGCAGATTGGCGAGTGTCAGACGCTTTTTTCACATCCAGATTTAGGATGAGAAAAAAGTCACAACATGCTGCGACAGTCTGCGATTCACACACGAGACTCACCAATGCAAGTCTACGGGTCCGACAAAATCACGGACCGCACACTGACAGCACACGAACCATCCGAGGGGCATCTGTTTTTTTCACGGATACATTCTCATTCTGTAGCTGAGACAACTGTAAAATGTTCCTGTAAATGATTCTACAGTAATAGCTGCTGAGAAAAAACACGGATTGCACACGGATGTGATCTGAGAAAAATGTCGGACACTCGCACAGCAGTTGCCAAACGGACCAAAAAACGGATGTCCTCTTGCACCCCTGTCTTCCTCTCCTCTGTCCTCCTGCACCCCCGTCCTCCTCTCCTCTGTCCTCTTGCACCCCTGTCTTCCTCTCCTCTGTCCTCCTGCACCCCCGTCCTCCTCTCCTCTGTCCCTCCTGCTGCTCCTCTGTTCTCCTGCACCACCGTCCTCCTCTCCTCTGTCCTGCTGCACACCCGTCCTCCTCTCCTCTGTCCCTCCAGCTGCTCGTCTTCTCCTCTGTCCCACTGTTCCTGTCCTTCTGCCCCCCTGTCCTCTTCTCCTGTCCCCCTGTTTCTGTCCTTCTGCCCCCTGTCCTCTTCTCTGTCCCCCTGTTCCTGTCCTTCTGCCACCCTGTCCTCCTCTCCTCTGTCCCTCCAGCTGCTCGTCTTCTCCTCTGTCCCCCTGTTCCTGTCCTTCTGCCCCCCTGTCCTCTTCTCCTCTGTCCCCCTGTTCCTGTCCTTCTGCCCCCCTGTCCTCATCTCCTCTGTCCCCCTGTTCCTGTCCTTCTGCCCCCCTGTCCTCTTCTCTGTCCCCCTGTTACTGTCCTTCTGCCCCCTGTCCTCTTCTCCTCTGTCCCCCTGTTCCTGTCCTTCTGCCCCCTGTTCTCTTCTCCTCTGCCCCTCCTGTCCCCTATCCCCTGCACAGTTTCCCTCCCCTCTCCGGGTCCATGGGGGGCCGGCTGGGTGGAGGAGCCACCAGCACCGCACCAGCACTTGGAGCCATCACGGACAGAAAGCAGCAGAGCTCCCAGCGGCTTCCTGTCAGTGTGATCGCTCTCAGCGCTGGGGGGCCGGGAGCGGGGCACAGTACATGCGGGCGCCACGGCCAGGCGCCAATACACTGCCAGCGGCGACACCCTCCCTCCCCACAAAGACTCCAGTTTTCATATGGAGTCTGGGGGAGGGAGGTAAAGACACCGAACACTGCCGATGGACCTGGTGGCAGCAGCGGAAATAGAGGCGGTGCATTTTCGCCGTACCTTTATGTACCGCCGGTCTTCAGATTTTCTGGTACGGCGTACCAGTATGTACCGCCACAAAAAAAGCACTGCTGATATCACAGCTCACCTCCTCCTCCTGTACAATGACTGATAACACCTCTATATACAGTAGATAACACAGGATCCACCATTTACAATAGATGATATCACAGCTCACCTCCTCCTCCTGTACAATGACTGATAACACCTCTATATACAGTAGATAACACAGGATCCACCATTCACAATAGGTGATATCACAGCTCACCTCCTCCTGTACAATGACTGATAGCACCTCTATATACAGTAGATAACACAGGATCCACCATTCACAATAGGTGATATCACAGCTCACCTCCTCTCCCTGTACAATGACTGATGACATCTCTATATACAGTAGATAACACAGGATCCACCATTCACAATAGATGATATCACAGCTCACCTCCTCCTCCTGTACAATGACTGATAACACCTCTATATACAGTAGATAACACAGGATCCACCATTCACAATGGTGTATCACAGCTCACCTCCTCCTCCTGTACAATGACTGATAACACCTCTATATACAGTAGATAACACAGGATCCACCATTCAAAATTGGTGATATCACAGCTCACCTCCTCCTATACAATAACTGATAACCGCTCTATATATGGGGGGCGGTTGGTAACGGCAGGTAGGAGGGGACACATGTCCTGGGGCATGGACCCTGATCTTTACTCACCCTGGCAACGCCCCTGTCTGCTCCCCAAGCATCCCATGAACAGTTCATGTAGAAACATGTCTGCTCGTGTGTTCTGAGTAGACAATGGCACAAAAGGGCAAGTTTGCACAGGGCACCATTGAGCCTAAGGCTGGCCCTGTCCGTGACTCCAGGCATTTGGCAGTACATTGTATACATTATATGCTGAGGGCAGTGCTGTCCTGGATGATAATGGTGACGGTGAGCAGTGGCGGATTAAAATTGAGGTCAATATGGGCAGTAGCCCCGGGCCCAGTGCTGTGGGGGGGCCTACCAGCCCAGGGTAAATGGCCCCATTATAATCCTCCACTGTCTGTCCGCACTCTCCTTCTTCCTCCCGCATGTCATGACGTGAACATGCGGGAGGACCTTGGTAAGTGACCGCGAGTGCCGCTGTGTACTTTTCACCTGTCAGTGTGCGGCTGCAGCTTCGTTCCTCCTCCTCTCTCTCCTGCTCTGCACCCGGCCAGCTCCACTCTCTGGCAGCTTTCCATAAGCCACGACCCCTGGCTGACGTGCAGCTTTCCAGCCAGAGAGGAGCTTTACGTCACTGTGCACCCTGTAGGACGGCAGGCATTGGAGGTTCGGCTGCATTGTAAAGAAACTGAATCTTAGTGCATGAGTGTCTATGTGTCTGTATCTCTGTGTATATGTTGTGTGTCCCTGTATGTATGTTAGTATGCGTGTTTGCGTGTCTTTGTCTGTTAGTATGTGCTTGTGTGTATACATGGTTGTGTCTTTGTATGTTAGTATGTGTGTGAATATAGGTGTCTTTGCGTGTGTATGTATTTTGTTAATGTATATACGTGTATGTCTGTGTGTGTATATGTGTATTTATATCTGTGAATGTATATATGTGTACGTCTTCATGCCTGTGTGTATGTGTGTGTTTGTATGTATGTGTATATGTGTTTGCCTGTGTGTGAGTGATATATATATTATATATATATATATATATATATATATATATATATATATATATAAAAAGTATATGTATGTACTGTGTATATATATATCATTGCAACGTCACTGTTTTTGTGATATTGCAGCGACCTCGTAGCGAAGTCGCTGTGTGTGACAGGTACCAACGATCAATGATCAGCTCACTGATCATTGATTTATGGTCTGACCATAAATCTGTCGTTGGTCTCCCGCTGGTCAGCACGCATCGGTGTGTGTGACGGGGCCAAATGACCAGCGATAAGTGGAGCAGGCTGGTAACCATGGTAAACAGCGGGCATCTAGGCAGTGCACAGCACCTAGTTACCTGTGTATACCCTGGTTACCAGCCTGCTCCGCTTACAGGCTGGTATCCAAGGTACACAGCGCTGTCTCTAGTTGCCCGCTGTGTACCTTGGATACCAGCCTGTAAGCGGAGCAGGCTGGTAACCAGGGTATACATCAGGTAACTAGGTGCTGCGCACTGCCTAGATGCCCGCTGTTTATCATGGTTTCCAGCCTGGCAGCGGGAGCTAGACATCGTGGAAAGAATATTTTATTCTTTTTCATGATGTCGCTGGTTCACTGGTCACTGATCACTGGTGAGTGTGCCTGTGTGACAGCTCACCAGCGATCAGATACCGATCAGCTAGTGATGTCCCAGCGACCTGATCGTTGGTCGGATAACTGGGACATTGTATCGTGTAATGGGGCCTTTACACATGGTGGATGGATCAGCGATTTGCCTGCCACTCTAAAGCTTTTAGGTTACACTGTCAAACACTGACAGAATGATTTAAAGCAGCACGGCAGGGATTGCGCTATTCACTGCTGACATCAGCGGCCCCATGTCGCAATCGCAGGGCGTCGATGTGTTGCCATATCAGCATGCAGGGTCTTCATCAGACCCCTGGCTGTCATGACTCACTTCCTGTGCGCGATGCTTGAGCAGCGTCGCTGACAGGAGATGATCATTTGTACTGTGCAGAGCTGTGGATCATCAGGGCTCTGTACAGCTCTAGCGATCAGACAGTGCATTGCTGAGGTGCCCTAAGAAGCCAAGTAAAACAAGAGATTTTTTTTTTTTTTTTTAAATATCCCTTTAATCTATACGGCCTCTATTTAGTGATTACACTAGGATGTTAAACTGTTGACTCCTATGGATTCTAAGGGTACCGTTACACGTCGCAATATCGTTTCGATATCGCCTGCAACTTCACGGGAGCGCGCACGTTTTTGCCATAGGAGATGTTACACAGGGAGATATCGGCAGGCAACGCAACTAGAATGTTGTACGCAACTTACGTGCGATGCGTATGAGCAACCCAGCGAGCGATTCTTAACATTGTAGTGAATAGGGGAAGTTGCTGGCAACATCGCTATTGCTCTTCACACGGGTAGCGATCATGCAACATCGCCGATTGAACAACATGCACAATCTCATTGCAATGTCGTCCCTGCGATTTATTGCAGTCGCATCGCCCTGTTACACGACGCAACGCACGAACGATATCAACTGCAACTGACCACACCACGTGACTTTTGGTCGATGTTGCATTGCGATGTCGCGACATGTAACGGTACCCTAACAGCTACTGATAAAAAATCTAAATATTTTAGTTCTGTCCTGTGCAGGACACCATTGAATGGGAATAGTGCAGTCTAATATACTATTCGATACTTTTTTTTTTTTTTTGGCATATACTACCAGATGGACACACAGGGCCTTTTCACATCTGCATTTTGGCTGTGTTAGCATGCGTTTTTTACTGCTAAAACCGCATCCAAACGCATGCGTTAACGCACCCATAGGCTGCAATGCAGAAAACATTGCAAACACATGCAAAAACGCATGTCATTTTGCAAAAACGTGGGCTGCTGCGATTTTTGCATGCATTTGCAATGTTTTTTGCATTGCAGCCTATGGGTGCGTTAATGCAGGCGTTTGGATGCCTTTTTAGCAGTAAAAATGCATACAAATGCAGGCCAGCCTTAGATGTGAACTGGGCCATAATGTAATATTCTATATGGTCGAGCTCTGGTGGTTCCAGCAATTTTCCCCTAACCATCAGTATTCGCATTTCATACTTGCTGTCATGCGCCCATTAGAGTCATATACACACATGGTGCAGCTGCACACTGCGATTAATGCATGCCTGAACTTCAGTATTGATGTGGTCATTAAAAACATCAGGTACTTAGCAAATTTTGTTTGAACGGCACAAAAGCCTCAAACTACATCAAAGTGACTTAAGTATAGATGGTCAGTAAAGGCCCTGTCTCACACAACGAAATCGCTAACGAGATCGTCGTAACGTCACAGATTTCGCGACGTAACAGCGATCCCGCTAACGATCTCGTTCTGTGTGACACGCACCATCGATCTGGCTCCTGCTGTGAGATCGTTGATCGTTACACACTGGGTCACTCGATCTCAATTCTATGCTATGGAGAGAAAATTCACAACGACCTCGGTATAATTCTCGATCGTTACTAAAGTCGTTTTTCACCTGTTTGACATCTTACCAGCGATGTGGAAACGATGCACCAGCGATCTCTACACATCGTTTTTGGGATCGCTGATGCGTCGTTACGTGAGACAGGGCCATAACACTCATGTCCTCTTCCCACAGGTGTGCGGCCTTATTTGTTCAATACGTATTGGAGTGTGTGGCCCCTGCAGGACTCGGCATCCGTATGCACCCATATGTCTCACATAAGGTTTAAATTGTGAGCTCTGCTTGGTTCACGTTTCACATTCAGATGAGGCTGGATTGACACACGGACAATAGTGTTTAGGGATCAGCCATATTAGGGCCGCTTCACACTCGCGGCGTGATCCGTCCGTTCTGTCCGGGAGGACCCAGACAGCCGCGGTGTGCAGCGCACGCAGCTGCAGCCGCTGACAGGTCCTGACTTATCAGCGGCGGGAACTGCGTGCGCTGCACACCGGACCGGAGAGTATAATAGCCCCCCAGTCCTGTGTGCAGATCCGGTCGCGGCTGTCTGGGTCCTCCCGGACAGGACCGGACCAGATCACGCCGCAGTGTGACGTTGCCCTTAAAGATACACCTTGATGTGGTTGGAGGCTTTTTCATTCTAAAGTACCGTCACAAGCTGGTAATATGCTAGGCAATTTCACTGGCAATTTGCTGGTTGCAGTGAAATCATGGACACATTGTTCCACTTGTACACGGCAACATAATAGAACAATGTGTCCATGATTTCACTGCAACCAGCAAATTGCAAGTGAAATTGCATGCAATGTTGCGACGTGTAACGGTACCCATAGGCTAAGTGCACACTGTGCATATTTGTTTGTGCTGTTTTTTCCAGCCTCAAAAACACAGCTGTTACAAAAAAATCAAGCATGCTTTTTTGTTATGTAGCCACTGTGCTTTTCTGCTTTGATTTTGTAACAGGTGTATTCTTCAGCTCATTAGATGGCTGGCAACTGGAAAACACAGCACAAAAAAGCATCAAGATAAGGCTAGGGTCACATTAGCGCTATTAGCTGTGCTCGGGGGGTTCCGTTAAAACATAGGATTTGGCAGGTTGGACGCAGTGTTACCGCAATGGCAGCGCTGCCAACACTGCGTCCAGCCTGACAAATCCTATGTTTTTAACGGAACCCCCCTGAGCACAGCTAATAGCGCTAATGTGACCCTAGCCTAATTGATTGGGACTTTAATAAACACACTGAAAAACGCACAAGTAGGGACACACCTGCGTCAGCTTTACAGCTGACGAATCCACTTAAAACCTAGTTTATGCCAGCCTGAGCGCATAACGTTAACGGAATGTAACGCTGTGCTCAGGTGTGTATTGATCGCTGTGTTTACCTGTAAGCAGCACAGCCGGCAGCTTCATTTACAAGGACCGGACCTGCGCTTTGCTGAGTGCACAGGAAACACGGTTTGCAGCATTTTTCCGTCACATGACCCATCACATGGGAAGGGGGGGCCCAGAGAGTCGGAACAGCCCCGGGCCCTGGCTACCCTTAATCCACCCCTGACTGGTGAGCATAGTGTCCCAGTGCGCATGCTCAGGCGCCCTGCGGGGATTGGCTGGAGCGATACCCATCATGAGGAGGCACACGGTGATAGTAAACAACGCGGAGATGGCGGAGACATACATCGCATTGAATGCAGTACAGCATGCTATTATTTCTTAACTGTACAGATATAGTACCTCATAAGGATTGTGTCATGATCATCTTATGAATGAAACATACGCATTAATTGTATATGCACTGATGAGCTCTTATATGTTATCCAGTGATCTGGTCATATTCACATGATCTAAACTAAGAAGCTCCTTGACTGTTACTATGGTGATGGTTACATATGCTAAACAATTTGATTAGTTTAATTGATTACACCTGTGTTAACACGACTTAGGACTAAGCTGACTGTCAGCACATTGCTTGATAAAGACCGGTCACCATGGAAACGTAAAGTATCCACTTATTCACTTTGATGTTGGGAGTGCTGCCTGTTTCAATGGGGCTTTTTGGACATTGCCCCTATGGTTTTGCGCCCATAGTTTATGTTGCTGGTGCTGCCCAGTTTACCTTTGTTTATACAAAAGATAACATGTTATATTGGGGATGAGCCCTATACAGCCCCACCACTATATCTATATGTACAATCTCACTGACAAGGTCCCTTTACATGTTATATTGGGGATGAGCCCCTATACAGCCCCACCACTATGTCTATATGTACAATCTCACTGACAAGGTCCCTTTACATGTTATATTGGGGATGAGCTCCTATACAGCCCCACCACTATATCTACATGTACAATCTCACTGACAAGGTCCCTTTACATGTTATATTGGGGATGAGCTCCTATACAGCCCCACCACTATTCTATATGTACAATCTCACTGACAAGGTCCCTTTACATGTTATATTGGGGATGAGCTCCTATACAGCCCCACCACTATGTCTATATGTACAATCTCACTGACAAGGTCCCTTTACATGTTATATTGGGGATGAGCCCTATACAGCCCCACCACTATATCTATATGTACAATCTCACTGACAAGGTCCCTTTACATGTTATATTGGGGATGAGCCCCTATACAGCCCCACCACTATATCTATATGTACAATCTCACTGACAAGGTCCCTTTACATGTTATATTGGGGATGAGCTCCTATACAGCCCCACCACTATGTCTATATGTACAATCTCACTGACAAGGTCCCTTTACATGTTATATTGGGGATGAGCTCCTATACAGCCCCACCACTATATCTATATGTACAATCTCACTGACAAGGTCCCTTTACATGTTATATTGGGGATGAGCCCTATACAGCCCCACCACTATATCTATATGTACAATCTCATGACAAGGTCCCTTTACATGTTATATTGGGGATGAGCTCCTATACAGCCCCACCACTATGTCTATATGTACAATCTCATGACAAGGTCCCTTTACATGTTATATTGGGGATGAGCTCCTATACAGCCCCACCACTATATCTATATGTACAATCTCATGACAAGGTCCCTTTACATGTTTTACCTAAATATAGAGAATTCTGCCAGGACACAAGTTGTAACCACCTGAGTTGTCAACAAACGTATCCATAAAATGATGGACGGCGACATTGTGTGCGGACACTACGGAAAACACACAAACAGAATGAATATTAATATTCAGTGATCAATGTCTCCAGCCCTGATATGAAGCCATTAGCCGCATTCACTGAGATCTGTAACATGATCATTAGTCATAATAATCTGTGGCTCCAACTCTAAATAGATCATGGTGTCAAGTTTTGTCCATATTATAGACTGTCCGGTCATCTCTATAGGGCTGACAATACCGGGGTTCATAATGGCCACAGTGTCAGGTCCCTGTCCTCCTGGAGCAATAATAGCAGCAGTCCTGTGTAAATGAGGATAGGGGCATTGTATCATTGCTACATGGGGACACTGCCAGGATGATACATACAGTCGTGCTCATCTACAGGGGAAGATATTACCAATCAAACCCATCTGTGTCATCTTCTGTGCATGTTATCAGGGTAAAGTCACCAGGGATGTGAGCTTCTGATCAGGGTCATTATCATTTAAGAAGAGGAAACACAATCAATGGCTTCACCCAACCACTAACCCAGGGGTGGCAGCTCCAGGCCTCAAGGCCGTACACAGTCCAGGTTTTCTGGATTTCCTTAGCATTTGACAGTTGGAGTCATCACCTGTGCAGGAGATTACATTACCAACTGTCAAATGCTAGGGAATACAGAAAACCTGCACTGTGTACGGCCCTCGAGGCCTGGAGCTGCCCACCCCTGCACTAACCCAATGAGTGGGAAAAGCCTTTGTGTTTATCATTCATATTCTCTGAAAAGAAGGCCAAAAAGCATTTTGCCGGGGTGTGTAAACTATGGAGCACAACTGTAATTATCTACATTGTAGGGTTTCATTCAACTCGCTGTGGTGACAAATTCTAGACAGACTTTTCATAGTTCATTTATAACAACACAAACTATCTCCATCCTATAGACAAGTCACCAACATGAATAAGTCTGTACTATCAACACACCTGACCCCAGCTATAGGACAAGCGATGGCCACAAAACCTCCCACAGACGTCACTTTGGGTCACATTCAATAGAATAGTGTTTACATTGTGATTTTCTTACCTGTTTTATTGAGGGATTCTGGTGGAAGTCTCCGTATTGGCGCACAATGATGAATAACAATATTCTCCCATTGTCTGATGAGGAGTCCACAGGTTTGTAGCTTGTACTCAGTACTGGCAGCCTCTCTACACAAATGGGTTCTAAAGCTGTGTCAGTCTATAGAAAGCCTCTGATGCAACTTGTGAGATCACAGAAGTGATGTCATCGTGTTCTAAGACCAGGAGAGCAGATGGAATGATCATTTGAAACCACAGATCATGTGACCTCCCTCTGGCCTCCTCAGCCACATTATATTGAACAACATAGGTGGCATAGACAATGCCGTTAACCCTTTCACCACCAGAGCTTGTTTTGACCCTGATGACCGGCCATTTTTTTGGCCATTCTGACCGGTGTCACTATATGAGGTTATAACCCTGTAACGCTTCAACAGATCCCAGTGATTCTAACATTGTTTTTTCATCACATATCAGACTTCATATTAGTGGTGAAGGCAGGGCGATACTTTGTGCAAACAAATCCGAAATTGATGAAAATTGTGAAAATCTGGCTATTTTTAACTTTTGATTTTTTTTGCCCTTCATCCCGAGAATTGATCACACAGAATAGTTAATAAATAACATTCCCCACATGTTACTTTACATCAGCACAAGTGTTGAAACGAATTAGTTTTTTTGTTTTTGAAGTTAGAAGGGGTCAAAGTTTATCAGCAATTCCTGATTTTTTCAGCAAAACTTTAAAAAAAATCTATTTTTTGGGGACCGCGTCACTTTTGTAGTGACTTTGAGGGGCCTATAGGACAGAAAACACCCAAAAGTGACACCATTCCAAACACTGCACCCCTCAAGCTACTCAAAACCACATTCAAGATGTTTATTAACCCTTCAGGTGTTCACAGGAACTAAAGCGATGTGGAAGGAAAAAAATACAATTTTCCTTTTCCAACAAAAATGTAATTTTAGCCTGAAATATATTGAATTTCCACAAGGGAAACAGAGACAATGGAATACATCACCAGACCCACAAGAGGTACAGAAATACATAACTAGAACCCACATCAGTACAGAAACACAGCATCACAACCCTCATCAGTACAGAAATTCCAGAAATGTATCAGAACCACCATCTCTACAAAAACATGTACATCAATTGTAATGTCAGGGCAAACCCATATACATATTTGTATCTCATGAACCTACAACTTCCAGTATGTCCTTACTAATGGTAAGAACTACTGGAGTTGTTGTTACCAGTCCTCATCAGACCAAACATGAACCTCAGTACTGATGAGAATGTTATTATCACAAATAATCATTTCCACCCAGGTACCTTATAGATGACTTTGTCTCTGATCGGGGTCGTCTTTTTCTTTTCTTTATCTTGTCCTGACGCCATGATGACTTTTCACGTCTTTGCAGACTTCCATCTTCTCCACTTTTCTGCAGCACATCCTGACATGGTGCCCTTAAAAATAAGAGTGTCATTATAATTCTGTCTAAATGAAAATATCTGCCCTACACTGTAGGATTACTATATGGATTTTAGTATTAGGGTACGGACACACTGGCGTGAAACTCTGATGGGTGCAATGTGTGATTTTCTCGCATTGCAATCAATCTCTGAGAGCAGATTGGCGAGTGTCGGACGCTTTTTTTCTCATCCAGATTTAGGATGAGAAAAAAGTTGCAACATGCTGCGACAGTCTGCGATTCACACACGAGACTCATCAATGCAAGTCTACGGGTCCGACAAAATCACGGACCGCACACTGACAGCACACGAACCATCCGAGGGGCATCTGTTTTTTTCACGGATACATTCTCATTCTGTAGCTGAGACAACTGTAAAATGTTCCTGTAAATGATTATACAGTAATAGCTGCTGAGAAAAAACACGGATTGCACACGGTGTGATCTGAGAAAAATGTCGGACACTCGCACAGCAGTTGCCAAACGGACCAAAAAACGGATGTCCTCTTCACCCCTGTCCTCCTCTCCTCTGTCCTCTTGCACCCCTGTCTTCCTCTCCTCTGTCCTCCTGCACCCCCGTCCTCCTCTCCTCTGTCCTTCTGCACCCCGTCCTCCTCTCCTCTGTCCCTCCTGCTGCTCCTCTGTCCTCCTGCACCACCGTCCTCCTCTCCTCTGTCCTGCTGCACACCCGTCCTCCTCTCCTCTGTCCCTCCAGCTGCTCGTCTTCTCCTCTGTCCCCCTGTTCCTGTCCTTCTGCCCTCCTGTCCTCTTCTCCTGTTCCCCTGTTTCTGTCCTTCTGCCCCCCTGTCCTCTTCTCTGTCCCCCTGTTCCTGTCCTTCTGCCACCCTGTCTTCCTCTCCTCTGTCCCTCCAGCTGCTCGTCTTCTCCTCTGTCCCCTGTTCCTGTCCTGCTGCCCCCTTGTCCTCTTCTCCTCTGTCCCCCTGTTCCTGTCCTTCTGCCCCCCTGTCCTCTTCTCCTCTGTCCCCTGTTCCTGTCCTTCTGCCCCCTTGTCCTCTTCTCTGTCCCCCTGTTCCTGTCCTTCTGCCCCCTGTCCTCTTCTCCTTTGTCCCCCTTGTCCCCTATCCCCTGCACAGTTTCCCTCCCCTCTCCGGGTCCATGGGGGGCCGGCTGGGTGGAGGAGCCACCAGCACCGCACCAGCACTTGGAGCCATCACGGGACAGAAAGCAGCAGAGCTCCCACGGCTTTCTGTCAGCGTGATCGCTCTCAGCGCTGGGGGGCCGGGAGCGGGGCACAGTACATGCGGGCGCTGCGGCCAGGCGCCAATGCACTGCCAGCGGCGACACCCTCCCTCCCCCACAAAGACTCCAGTTTTCATATGGAGTCTGGGGAGGGAGGTAAAGACACCGAACACTGCTGACGGACCTGGTGGCAGCAGCGGAGATAGAGGCGGTGCATTTTCCGATACGCCGTACCTTTATGTACCGCCGGTCTTCAGATTTTCTGGTACGGCGTACTGGTATGTACCGCCAAAAAAAAGCACTGCTGATATCACAGCTCACCTCCTCCTCCTGTACAATGATGATAACACTCTATATACAGTAGATAACACAGATCCACCATTACAATAGTGATATCACAGCTCACCTCCTCCTCCTGTACAATGACTGATAACACCTCTTATACAGTAGATAACAGGATCACATTCACAATAGTGATCTCACAGCTCACCTCCTCCGTACATGACTGATAACACCTCTATATACGTAGATAACACAAGATCCACCATTCACAATGGTGATATCACAGCTCACACCTCCTCTGTACAATGACTGATAACACCTCTATATACAGTAGATACCAGATCCACATCACATAGTGAATCAAGCCACCTCCTGTACAATGACTGATAACACCTCTAATACAGTAGATAACACAGATCACCATTCACATAGGTGATATCACAGCTCACCTCCTCCTGTACAATGACTGATAACACCTCTATATACAGTAGATAACACAGGATCCACCATTCACATAGTGATATCCAGCTCACCTCCTCCTGTACAATGACTGATAACACCTCTATATACAGTAGATAACACAAGATCCATCACAATGGGTGGTATCACAGCTCACCTCCTCCTATACAATAACTGATAACCGCTCTACATATGGGGGGCGGTTGGTAATGGCAGGTAGGAGGGGACACATGTCCTGGGGCTTGGACCCTGATCCTTTCTGACCCTGGCAGCCCATGAACAGTTCATGTACAAACATGTCTGCTCGTGTGTTCTGAGTAGACAATGGCATGGGGGCACAAAAGGGCAAGTTTTCACAGTGCACCATTCAGCCTAAGGCCGGCCCTGTCTGTGACAGGCATTTGGCAGTACATTGTATACATTATATGCTGAGGGCAGTGCTGCCCTGGATGATAATGGCGACGGTGAGCATAGGTTCAGTGCGCATGCTCAGGCGCCCTGCGTGGATTGGCTGGAGCGGATAACATCTGAGGAGGCACAAGGCGATAGTAAACAACGCGGAGATGGCGGAGACATACACCGCATTGAATCAGTACAGTATGCTATTATTTCTTAACTGTACAGAGATAGTACCCTCATACCATGTGTCATGATCATCTTATGAATGAAACATGCGCATTATATTGTATATGCACTGATGAGCTCTTATATGTTATCCAGTGATCTGGTCATATTCACATCATCTAAACTTAAGCAGCTCCTTGACTGTTACTATGGTAATGGAATTTAATATATGCTAAACAATTTGATTGTAATTGATTACACCTGTGTTAACACGACTTAGACTAAGCTGACTGTCAGCACATTGCTTGATAAAGACCGGTCACCATGGAAACGTAAAGTATCCACTTATTCACTTTGATGTTGGGGGTGCGGCCTGTTTATGGGCTTTTTGGACATTGCCCCTATGGTTTTGCGCCCATAGTTTATGTTGCTGGTGCTGCCCAGTTTACCTTTCTTTATACAAAAGATAACATGTTATATTGGGGATGAGCCCTATACAGCTCCCCACTATATCTATATGTACAATCTCATTGACAAGGTCCCTTTACATGTTATATTGGGGATGAGCCCTATACAGCCCCACCACTATATCTATATGTACAATCTCACTGACAAGGTCCCTTTACATGTTATATTGGGGATGAGCCCCTATACAGCCCCACCACTATATCTATATGTACAATCTCATTGACAAGGTCCCTTTACATGTTATATTGGGGATGAGCTCCTATACAGCCCACCACTATAATCTTAATTTATGTTACAATCTCACCTGACAAGGTCCCTTTACATGTTATATTGGGGGATGAGCTCCTATACAGCCCCACCACTATGTCTACATGTACAATCTCACTGACAAGGTCCCTTTACATGTTATATTGGGGATGAGCTCCTATACAGCCCCACCACTATTCTATATGTACAATCTCACTGACAAGGTCCCTTTACATGTTATATTGGGGATGAGCTCCTATACAGCCCCACCACTATGTTCTATATGTACAATCTCACTGACAAGGTCCCTTTACATGTTATATTGGGGATGAGCTCCTATACAGCCCCACCACTATATCTATATGTACAATCTCACTGACAAGGTCCCTTTACATGTTATATTGGGGATGAGCCCCTATACAGCCCCCCACTATATCTAATGTACAATCTCACTGACAAGGTCCCTTTACATGTTATATTGGGGATGAGCTCCTATACAGCCCCACCACTATATCTATATGTACAATCTCACTGACAAGGTCCCTTGACATGTTATATTGGGGATGAGCTCCTATACAGCCCCACCACTATATCTATATGTACAATCTCACTGACAAGGTCCCTTTACATGTTTTATAATTAGGAATTTGAGACCCTATAAGCCCCATTTCACTATATCATAAGAATATTCACTGAAAAGGTGCCCTTTACATGTTATATTGGGGATGAGCTCCTATACAGCCCCACCACTATATCTATATGTACAATCTCACTGACAAGGTCCCTTTACATGTTATATTGGGGATGAGCCCCTATACAGCCCCACCACTATATCTATATGTACAATCTCACTGACAAGGTCCCTTTACATGTTTGTTACCTAAATATAGAGAATTCCGCCCGGACACAAGTTGTAACCACCTGAGTTGTCAACAAACGTATCCATAAAATGATGGACGGTGACATTGTGTGCGGACACTATGGAAAACACACAAACAGAATGAATATTAATATTCAGTGATCAATGTCTCCAGCCCTGATATGAAGCCATTAGCCACATTCACTGAGATCTGTAAAATGATCATTATCATAATAATCTGTGGCTCCAACTCTAAATAGATCATGGTGTCATAGTGTTTGCCCATATTATAGACTGTCCGGTCATCTCTATAGGGCTGACAATACCGGGGTTCATAATGGCCACAGTGTCAGGTCCCTGTCCTCCTGGAGCAATAATAGGAGCAGTCCTGTGTAAATGAGGATAGGGGCATTGTATCATTGCTACATGGGGACATGCCAGGATGATACATACAGTCGTGCTCATCTACAGGGGAGGATATTACCTTTAGTGGCCAATCAAACCCATCTGTGTCATCTTCTGTGCATGTTATCAGGTAAATCACCAGGGGATGTGAGCTTCTGATCAGGGTCATTACATTTAAGAAGAGGAAACACAATTCAAATGGCTTCCCCAACCACTAACCCAGGGGTGGGCAGCTCAGGCCTACGTACCAGTCGGTTTTCTGGATTTCCTTAGCATTTGACAGTTGGAGTCATTACCTGTGCAGGAGATTACATTACCAACTATCAAATGCTAGGGTATACAGAAAACCTGCACTGTGTACGGCCCTCGAGGCCTGGAGCTGCCACCCCTGCACTAACCATGAGTGGGAAAAAGCCTTTGTGTTATCATTCATATTCTCTGAAAAAAAGGCCAAACGTTCTGCGGGTGTGTAAACTATGGAGCACAACTGTAATTATCTACATTGTAGGGTTTCATTCAACTCGCTGTGGTGACAAATTCTAGACAGACTTTTCATAGTTCATTTATAACAACACAAACTATCTCCATCCTATAGACAAGTCACCCACATGATAAGGTCTGTACTATCAACACACCTGACCCCAGCTATAGGACAAGCGGTGGCCACAAATCCTCCCACAGACGCCACTTTGGGTCACATTCAATAGAATAGTGTTTACATTGTGATTTTCTTACCTGTTTTATTGAGGGATTCTGGTGGAAGTCTCCGTATTGGCGCACAATGATGAATAACAATATTCTCCACATTGTCCTGATGAGGAGTCCACAGGTTTGTAGCTTGTACTCAGTACTGGCAGCCTCTCTACACAAATGGGTTCTAAAGCTGTGTCAGTCTATATAAAGCCTCTGATGCAACTTGTGAGATCACAGAAGTGATGTCATCGTGTTCTAAGACCAGGAGAGCAGATGGAATGATCATTTGAAACCACAGATCATGTGACCTCCCTCTGGCCTCCTCAGCCACATTATATTGAACAACATAGGTGGCATAAGACAATGCCGTTAACCCTTTCACTACCAGAGCTTGTTTTGACCCTGATGACCCGGCCATTTTTTTGGCCATTCTGACAGTGTCACTATATGAGGTTATAACCTGTAACGCTTCAACGGATCCCAGTGATTCTAACATTGTTTTTTCATCACATATCAGACCTCATATTAGTGGTGAAGGCAGGGCAATACTTTGTGCAAACAAATCCAAAATTTGATGAAAATTGTGAAAATCTGGCTATTTTTAACTTTTGATTTTTTTTGCCCTTCATCCCGAGAATTAGATCACACAGAATAGTTAATAAATAACATTCCCCACATGTTACTTTACATCCGCACAAGTGGTGAAACTAATTAGTTTTTTTTTATGAAGTTAGAAGGGGTCAAAGTTTATCAGCAATTCCTTATTTTTTCAGCAAAACTTAAAAAAAATCTATTTTTTTGGGGACCGCGTCACTTTTGAAGTGACTTTGAGGGGCCTATAGGACAGAAAACACCCAAAAGTGACATCATTCCAAACACTGCACCCCTCAAGCTACTCAAAACCACATTCAAGATGTTTATTAACCCTTCAGGTGTTCACAGGAACTAAAGCAATGTGGAAGGAAAAAAAATACTATTTTCCTTTTCCAACAAAAATGTAATTTTAGCCTGAAATATATTGAATTTTCACAAGGGAAACAGGAGACAATGGAGCATCAATGTGCTGTGCCATTTGTCTGGAGGACGCAGATCCCCCATAGGTGGCAGAAAACCACTGCTTTGATGCACAGCAGGGAAGGAGCCACATTTCCCTTTGTGAATGGAAAATTGACTGGAATTGTTAGCGGACACCATGTCGCATTTGCAGAGCCCCTGGTGTGCCTAAACAGTGAAAAAAAACACAAGTCACCCCATTTTGGAAACTAGACCCCCCAAGGAATTCATCTAGTTGCACGGCGAGCACTTTGCTTCATACATTGAGCCGTGAAAATGAAAAAAAAAATACATTTTTTTCCACAAGAACGTTCTGAAAATTTTGTCATTTTCACAAGGGCAAAAGGATTAAATGGACTCAAATATTTGTTGGGCAATTTCTCCTGAGTACACGGATACCCCATATGTGGCAGAACACCACTGACAGGGTGCACAGCAGGGCTCAGTGGGGAAGGAGCATTGTTTTGGAGAGTAGATTTCTAAGGAATGGTTTGCAGGTGTCATCAGGGGCGTAATAACTACAATAGGTGCAGGAGTTGCGATCGCACCCGGGCCCTGCAGCCTAGGGGGGCCCCAAAAGTTCCTTTGGCCTATTGAAAAAGACCAATAGTATTAAAGATTTGCAATAATTGAGGGCCCCGTTGGAGCCCCCGCATCGGGGCCCATGGGCCTGAAGTTACGCCACTGGGTGTCATATTGTGTTTGGTTAGCCCTTGATGTACCTAAACAATAGAAATCCCCCACAAGTGACCCCATTTTGGACACTAGACCCCAAGGAATTTATCTAGATGCATGGTGAGGACTTGAACCTCCCCAGGTGCTTCATACATTGAGCCGTGAATAGGAAAAAAATCATTTTTTTTCACAAAAATGTTCTTTTGTGTGTATTCTGCCTCTACATACAGTAGATAACACAATAGTTGATATCACAGCTCACCTCCTCCTGTACAATGACTGATAACACCTCTATATACAGTAGATAACAACAATAGTTGATATCACAGCTCTCCTCCTCCTCCTGTACAATGACTGATAACACCTCTATATACAGTAGATAACACAGGATCCACCATTCACAATAGATGACATCACAGCTCACCTCCTCCTGTACAATGACTGATAACACCTCTATATACAGTAGATAACATAGGATCCACCAGTCACAATAGGTGATATCACAGCTCACCTCCTCTCCTATACAATGACTGATAACACCTTATATACAGTAGATAACACAGGATCCACCATTCACAATAGGTGATATCACAGCTCACCTCCTCCTGTACAATGACTGATGACACCTCTATATACAGTAGATAACACAGGATCCACCATTCACAATAGATGATATCACAGCTCACCTCCTCCTCCTGTACAATGACTGATAACACCTCTATATACAGTAGATAACACAGGATCCACCATTCACAATAGATGATATCACAGCTCACCTCCTCCTGTACAATGACTGATAACACCTCTATATACAGTAGATAACACAGGATCCACCATTCACAATAGATGACATCACAGCTCACCTCCTCCTGTACAATGACTGATAACACCTCTATATACAGGAGATAACACAGGATCCACCATTCACAATAGGTGATATCACAGCTCACCTCCTCCTCCTGTACAATGACTGATAACACCTCTATATACAGTAGATAACACAGGATCCACCATTCACAATAGGTGATATCACAGCTCATCTCCTCCTGTATAATGACTGATAACACCTCTATATACAGTAGATAACACAGGATCCACCATTCACAATAGGTGATATCACAGCTCACCTCCTCCTGTACAATGACTGATAACACCTCTATATACAGTAGATAACACAGGATCCACCATTCACAATAGGTGATATCACAGCTCACCTCCTCCTGTACAATGACTGATAACACCTCTATATACAGTAGATAACACAGGATCCACCATTCACAATAGGTGATATCACAGCTCACCTCCTCCTGTACAATGACTGATAACACCTCTATATACAGTAGATAACACAGGATCCACCATTCACAATAGGTGATATCACAGCTCACCTCCTCCTGTACAATGACTGATAACACCTCTATATACAGTAGATAACACAGGATCCACCATTCACAATAGGTGATTTCACAGCTCACCTCCTTCTCCTGTACAATGACTGATAACACCTCTATATACAGTAGATAACACAGATCCACCATTCACAATAGATGATATCACAGCTCACCTCCTCCTGTACAATGACTGATAACACCTCTATATACAGTAGATCACTCAGGATCCACCATTCACAATAGGTGATGTCACAGCTCACCTCCTCCTGTACAATGACTGATAACACCTCTATATACAGTAGATAACACAGGATCCACCATTCACAATAGGTGATATCACAGCTCACCTCCTCCTCCTGTACAATGACTGATAACACCTCTATATACAGTAGATAACACAGGATCCACCATTCACAATAGGTGATATCACAGCTCACCTCCTCCTCCTGTACAATGACTGATAACACCTCTATATACAGTAGATAACACAGGATCCACCATTCACAATAGGTGATATCACAGCTCACCTCCTCCTGTACAATGACTGATAACACCTCTATATACAGTAGATAACACAGGATCCTCCATTCACAATAGATGATATCACAGCCAGGGGTGAGCCTAGCCTCTCTGCTGCCTGAGACAAACTGCAAAACGCCCCCCCCCCCCCAAGTAAATTTTTTTTAAATCGGTAGAATCAAATCTGGTATATACAGATTTATATCTATTCTGTAAAAAAAAAAGCACAATAGAAGACATTTTAATTTAGAGAAAAAGAGAGAAAAGATGTCCAAACACGAGGATGTCAGCGCCATCACATGTACATACAAGAACCACACAGAATAATCCAGAACAAGCATCAGTAATGGCAATGGTGGCTTGGCACAAGCTACAGACACACAATGATGGTGGCAGAGCGGTGCTCCTGTAGGCAGACACAGTCCTGCATCCTTATAGAACAGGAGGCAGCACTGATTGCCAATCTATTATCTCTGGTACACCTGGATGCCTGTATGTACCGAGGGGCAGCACTGGACCGGGGGTGTGATTATGGCCAATCAGTCCTGCAGCAGAGGCGCATGTGAAAGGGACAATGCAACCTGCACACTAGGAGCGAACATAGAAATCATTGAGCCCCCCCCCGAAGAAAAATAATATTTGGCTGGGTCACGTAGGTACATCTCACAACTTTACAGCCCTTACAAAGTAATTCTCCCACTTAAACCCCTATATTCACCTTACATTGCCCCCATAAAGTATGAGGTCAACAAAAAAGCCCCACAAACACTGTATGATCCCCCCCCCCTCCCCCAGTGAATTCCTCCACCCGCACAGTATGATGACCCTACTGTACCTCTCTCAACTACCCCGACACAGTATGATCCCCAACTTTGACCCACACATAGCCATCCATACAGTATAATGGACCTAAATGCAGTATATTGGCCCTTACACCTCATCAAACTGTATGATGGCCCAGAACGCAGCCCTCAAATAGTACTCTAGCAAGAATTAAAGGTTTCCTCATAACCCTCCAAGTATTATCATGCCCCCCACAGAGCACTCCAAATATTATAATGGCTTCCATACAGTAGAACTGGCTCCATATAGTCCTCCATATAGTATAATGCACAGCACCCCACAGTCCTATATTATAATGCACTGCACCCCACAGTCCTATGTTATAATACACTGCACCCCACAGTCCTATGTTATAATACACTGCACCCCACAGTCCTATGTTATAATGCATTGCACCCCACAGTCCTATGTTATAATACACTGCACCCCACATCCTATATTATAATGCACTGCACCCCACAGTCCTATATTATAATGCACTGCACCCTACAGTCCTATGTTATAATACACTGCACCCCACAGTCCTATATTATAATGCACTGCACCCCACAGTCCTATATTATAATGCACTGCACCCCACAGTCCTATGTTATAATACACTGCACCCCACAGTCCTATGTTATAATACACTGCACCCCACAGTCCTATGTTATAATGCATTGCACCCCACAGTCCTATGTTATAATACACTGCACCCCACATCCTATATTATAATGCACTGCACCCCACAGTCCTATATTATAATGCACTGCACCCCACAGTCCTATGTTATAATGCACTGCACCCCACAGTCCTATGTTATAATGCACTGCACCCCACAGTCCTATATTATAATGCACTGCACCCTGCAGTCCTATATTATAATGCACTGCACCCCACAGTCCTATATTATAATGCACCGCACCCCACAGTCCTATGTTATAATGCACTGAACCCTGCAGTCCTATATTATAATGCACTGCACCCCACAGTCCTATATTATAATGCACCGCACCCCACAGTCCTATGTTATAATGCACTGCACCCCACAGTCCTATGTTATAATGCACTTCACCCCACAGTCCTATGTTATAATGCACTGCACCCCACAGTCCTATGTTATAATGCACTGCACCCCACAGTCCTATATTATAATGCACTGCACTCCACAGTCCTATATTATAATGCACTGCACCCCACAGTCCTATATTATAATGCACAGCACCCCACAGTCCTATATTATAATGCACTGCACCCCACAGTCCTATATTATAATGCACAGCACCCCACAGTCCTATGTTATAATGCACTGCACCCCACAGTCCTATATTATAATGCACTGCACCCCACAGTCCTATGTTATAATGCACAGCACCCCACAGTCCTATATTATAATGCACTGCACCCCACAGTCCTATATTATAATACACTGCACCCCACAGTCCTATATTATAATGTACTGCACCCCACAGTCCTATGTTATAATGCACTGCACCCCACAGTCGTATATTATAATGCACTGCACCCCACAGTCCTATATTATAATGTACTGCACCCCACAGTCCTATATTATAATGCACTGCACCCCACAGTCCTATATTATAATGCACTGCACCCCACAGTCCTATATTATAATGCACTGCACCCCACAGTCCTATATTATAATGCACAGCACCCCACAGTCCTATATTATAATGCACTGCACCCCACAGTCCTATATTATAATGCACTGCACCCCACAGTCCTATATTATAATGCACTGCACCCCACAGTCCTATATTATAATGCACTGCACCCCACAGTCCTATGTTATAATGCACTGCACCCCACAGTCCTATATTATAATGCACTGCACCCCACAGTCCTATGTTATAATGCACTGCACCGCACAGTTCTATATTATAATGCACTGCACCCCACAGTCCTATATTATAATGCATTGCACCCCACAGTCCTATATTATAATGCACTGCACCCCACAGTCCTATATTATAATGCACTGCACCCCACAGTCCTATGTTATAATGCACAGCACCCCACAGTCCTATGTTATAATGCACTGCACCCCACAGTCCTATATTATAATGCACTGCACCCCACAGTCCTATGTTATAATGCACAGCACCCCACAGTCCTATATTATAATGCACTGCACCCCACAGTCCTATATTATAATACACTGCACCCACAGTCCTATATTATAATGCACTGCACCCCACAGTCCTATATTATAATGCACTGCACCCCACAGTCCTATATTATAATGCACAGCACCCCACAGTCCTATATTATAATGCACTGCACCCCACAGTCCTATATTATAATGCACTGCACCCCACAGTCCTATATTATAATGCACTGCACCCCACAGTCCTATATTATAATGCACTGCACCCCACAGTCCTATGTTATAATGCACTGCACCCCACAGTCCTATATTATAATGCACTGCACCCCACAGTCCTATGTTATAATGCACTGCACCGCACAGTTCTATATTATAATGCACTGCACCCCACAGTCCTATATTATAATGCATTGCACCCCACAGTCCTATATTATAATGCACTGCACCCCACAGTCCTATATTATAATGCACTGCACCCCACAGTCCTATGTTATAATGCACTGCACCCCACAGTCCTATATTATAATGCACTGCACCCCACAGTCCTATGTTATAATGCACAGCACCTCACAGTCCTATATTATAATGCACTGCACCCCACAGTCCTATGTTATAATGCACTGCACCTCACAGTCCTATGTTATAATGCACTGCACCCCACAGTCCTATGTTATAATGCACTGCACCCCACAGTCCTATATTATAATGCACTGCACCCCACAGTCCTATATTATAATGCACTGTACCCCACAGTCCTATGTTATAATGCACTGTACCCCACATCCTATATTATAATGCACTGCACCCACAGTCCTATATTATAATGCACTGCACCCCACAGTCCTATATTATAATACACTGCACCCCACAGTCCTATATTATAATGCACTGCACCCCACAGTCCTATGTTATAAAGCACAGCACCTCACAGTCCTATGTTATAATGCACTGCACCCCACAGTCCTATGTTATAATGCACAGCACCTCACAGTCCTATGTTATAATGCACTGCACCCACAGTCCTATGTTATAATGCACAGCACCTCACAGTCCTATATTATAATGCACTGCACCCCACAGTCCTATGTTATAATGCACTGCACCCCACAGTCCTATATTATAATACACTGCACCCCACAGTCCTATATTATAATGCACTGCACCCCACAGTCCTATATTATAATGCACTGCACCCAGGGCCGGCTCCAGGTTTCTGTGGGCCCCGGGCGAAAAAGTCTCAGTGCGCCCCCTTTAGTACATATCATGGACTATAATATATATATTGCCGCACACTTACCGCCAGCCTATAGACAATGCATGGGGCTTGCCGCAAATACGTAGCAAGTGCAGCCGCTAGACGGAAAATGCGGCAGATGCAGATTTTTTTTTACCGCAACTGCCACATTTTAAAAAAACGCCTATGTGAAGGCGCCTTACAGGAACAGAGACTGCCGAAACCAGCAAGAGCTGCTCCTGACAGTGAGTACATTACACGTTGTTAGGGATAAGGTGCGTTTGCGTTCCCTTGCGCTTTTTAAAAATACCCTTCAAATGCAAAATGTTGCATTTTTGTGCATCTGAGGATTCTTGGTATATACACAAGCATCCTGAAGAGCACAAATAATGCAAGCAGCTCAATGGAGCCCAAATGCATTATGGGTGGCACTGCAGCCAAGCGGAGTGTCTGGCCGTCCAGATCTCTCTTCTCCTCACCTTTCTTCTCGCTGCTCCGGTCTCCTCCGGCCGCTCTGCACATATCAGCACAGTGATGACATCGTGCCCCTCCATGCTGAGCTGCAGAATGCAGACAGCGGCAGAAGAGACTCTGGAGAAGAATGCAGCTGGCAAATGCGGCTGAGACTATAGGAGCGGAATCCGTGGGGGGCTACCACTGGTATACATACCTCGTACACACTCGGCTCCGCTCTGTACACCTCGTACACACTCGGCTCTGCTCCGTACACTTCGTACACACTCGGCTCTGCTCCGTACACCTCATACACACGCGGCTCTGCTCCATACACCTCATACACACGCGGCTCTGCTCCATACACCTCGTACACACTCGGCTCCGCTCCGTACACCTCGTACACACTCGGCTCCGCTCCGTACACCTCGTACACACTCGGCTCCGCTCCGTACACCTCGTACACACTCGGCTCCGCTCCGTACACCTCCTACGCACTCGGCTCCGCTCCGTACACCTCGTACACACTCGGCTCCGCTCCGTACACCTCGTACACACTCGGCTCTGCTCCGTACACCTCCTACGCACTCGGCTCTGCTCCGTACACCTCGTACACACTCGGCTCTGCTCCTTACACCTCGTACACACTCGGCTCTGCTCCGTACACCTCCTACGCACTCGGCTCTGCTCCGTACACCTCGTACACACTCGGCTCTGCTCCGTACACCTCGTACACACTCGGCTCTGCTCCGTACACCTCGTATACACATGGCTCCGCTCCGTACACCTCGTACACACTCGGCTCTGCTCCATACACCTAGTACACACGCGCTCTGCTACTTACACCTCCTACGCACTCGGCTCTGCTCCGTACACCTCGTACACACGGCTCTGCTCCATGCACCTCGTACACACACGGCTCTGCTCCGTACACCTCGTACACACTCGGCTCCGCTCCGTACACCTCGTACACACTCGGCTCTGCTCCGTACACCTCCTACGCACTCGGCTCTGCTCCGTACACCTCGTACACACTCGGCTCCACTCCGTACACCTCGTACACACTCGGCTCTGCTCCGTACACCTCGTACACACTCGGCTCTGCTCCGTACACCTCGTACACACTCGGCTCTGCTCCGTACACCTCGCACACACTCGGCTCTGCTCCGTACACCTCGTACACACTCGGCTCTGCTCCGTACACCTCGTACACACTCGGCTCTGCTCCGTACACCTCGTACACACTCGGCTCCGCTCCGTACACCTCGTACACACTCGGCTCCGCTCCGTACACCTCATACACACTCGGCTATTCTCCGTACACCTTGTACACACTCGGCTCCGCACACCTCGTACACACTCTGCTCTGCTCCGTACACCTCATACACACTCGGCTCTTCTCCGTACACCTCGTACACACTCGGCTCCGCTCCGTACACCTCATACACACTCGGCTCTTCTCCGTACACCTCGTACACACTCGGCTCCGCACACCTCGTACACACTCTGCTCTGCTCCGTACACCTCATACACACTCGGCTCTTCTCCGTACACCTCGTACACACTCGGCTCCGCTCCGTACACCTCGTACACACTCGGCTCCGCTCCGTACACCTCGTACACACTCGGCTCCGCTCTGGTCATCTCGTACACACTCGGCTCTGCTCCGTACACCTCGTACACACTCGGCTCCGCTCCGTACACCTCGTACACACTCGGCTCCGCTCCGTACACCTCGTACACACTCGGCTCCGCTCTGGTCATCTCGTACACACTCGGCTCTGCTCGTACACCCCGTACACACTCGGCTCCGCTCCGTACACCTCGTACACACTCGGCTCCGCTCCGTACACCTCGTACACACTCGGCTCCGCACACCTCGTACACACTCTGCTCTGCTCCGTACACCTCATACACACTCGGCTCTTCTCCGTACACCTCGTACACACTCGGCTCCGCTCCGTACACCTCGTACACACTCGGCTCCGCTCCGTACACCTCGTACACACTCGGCTCCGCTCTGGTCATCTCGTACACACTCGGCTCTGCTCCGGACACCTCGTACACAATCGGCTCCGCTCCGTACACCTCGTACACACTCGGCTCCGCTCCGTACACCTCGTACACACTCGGCTCCGCTCTGGTCATCTCGTACACACTCGCTCTGCTCCGTACACCTCTACCACTCGGCTCTGCTCCGTACACCTCGTACACACTCGGCTCCGCTCCGTACACCTCGTACACACTCGGCTCTGCTCCGTACACCTCTACACACTCGGCTCTGCTCCGTACACCTCGTACACACTCGGCTCTGCTCCGTACACCTCGTACACACTCGGCTCTGCTCCGTACACCTCGTACACACTCGGCTCCGCTCCGTACACCTCATACACACTCGGCTCTGCTCCGTACACCTCGTACACACTCGGCTCTGCTCCGTACACCTCGTACACACCGGTCTGCTCTACACCTCTACCACTCGCTCTGCTCGTACACCTCGTACACACTCGGCTCCGCTCCGTACACCTCGTACACACCGGCTCGCTCCGTACACCTCGTACACACTCGGCTCCGCTCCGTACACCTCGTACACACTCGGCTCCGCTCCGTACACCTCGTACACACTCGGCTCTGCTCCGTACACCTCGTACACACTCGGCTCTGCTCCGTACACCTCGTACACACTCGGCTCGCTCCGTACACCTCGTACACACTCGGCTCTGCTCCGTACACCTCGTACACACTCGCTCTGCTCCGTACACCTCGTACACACTCGGCTCTGCTCCGTACACCTCGTACACACTGCTGCCACCTCGTACACGCCCGCTCGTACACCTCGTACGCACTGCTCTGCTCGTACACCTCGTACACACTCGGCTCTGCTCCGTACACCTCGTACACACATCGGCTCCGCTCCGACACCCCGTACACCCGTACACATCGCCTCTGCTACATTCACACTGTAAATCCCTCCTGAACCCACACATAAACTTCACCTATTTGCTATGCTGGCCATCATGATGCTCAGAGTCCTGCATACACTGAGGAGCTGGTCATGTGACCCCCTGACTCCTCCCCTCCATTGACATCATCACAGGTCCTGTCAGCCCAGAGTGTGCGGCTCTGTCGGCTCCCAGGAGGAGGGAGATCTCCGAGCTGCAGGAGGCTGAGTGCGCCCTCCCTGCAAATGAACCCCTGGATATGGCCCCTGGCTGTGGGGGCAGTGTGCTCAGGGGCCCTGAGGCTAGGGTCACACTTGCATTGTGACCCTAGCCTGATGAAAGTATTTTCGGCTGCAGCCAGGGCTGCCACTAGGAATTTCGGGGCCCTTACTGGCAAAATTTTGGGGGCCCCCCTGAGACTCCACCCATATTCCGCCCCACCCATGATAAACATCAGGTGAGATAAGTATTGAAGACATCACCAATTTTCTAAGTAAATATTTTTCTAAAGCTACTATTGACATTAATTTCTCCCCAGATGTCAGTAACGGCTCATCCAATCCACACAGGCAAAGAAATCAAACCATAGATGTCCTAAACTATGTATAATGAGAAATAACACAGGGAAAAAGTATTAAACACATAAAGAAAGAGAGTGCAAAAAGCCCTGTAAAGTCCGGATACTAGCTGAAATCTATCAGTAATTAGAAAGCGATCCTGCTATTCAGTGATAATAATGTCAGCTGGTTACTGGTGTCTCATTATCAAGGTGTCACACAACAAAACTCTCATGATGGGTAAAACCAGTGAGCCGTCTCAGACTTTCACCCCATTATTGTTGTCAAACAAACTGATGGTATTGGTTACAGAAGAATTTCTAAACTATTGAAGGTTACAGTGAACTCTGATGGTGTCATAATCCAGAAGTGGAAAAAACATAATTTCACCATAAACCGACCATGACAGGAGGAGCTCCCTGCAAGATGTCACACCGAGGAGTGAAAAGAATTATCAGGAGAGTTGTACAGAACCATCTGTGGAGAGGACAGAAAGAGATGATGAATCGGCAGCACATGCTCATGTAGAACAATGATCATGCTTCACATCGCTGTATGCACGCTCCTGTATGCAGCTCCTGTATGCACGCTCCTGTATGCACGCTCCTGTATGTATGCTCCTGTATGCATGCTCCTGTATGCACGCTCCTGTATGCACTGCTCCTGTATGAGCTCCTGTATGCACGCTCCTGTATGCACGCTCCTGTATGTACGCTCCTGTATGCACGCTCCTGTATGTATGCTCCTGTATGACGCTCCTGTATGCACGCTCCTGTATGCACGCTCCTGTATGCACGCTCCTGTATGTATGCTCCTGTATGCACGCTCCTGTTGCAGCTCCTGTGTGCACGCTCCTGTGTGCACGCTCCTGTGTGCACGCTCCTTTTATGCACGCTCTTGTATAGCACCTCCTGTATGCACCTCCTGTATGCACGCTCCTGTATGCACGCTCCTGTATGCACTACTCCTGTATGTATGCTCCTGTATGCACGCTCCTGTATGCACGCTCCTGTATGTATGCTCCTGTAGCACGCTCCTGTATGTATGCTCCTGTATGCACGCTCCTGTATGCACGCTCCTGTATGCACTCCTGTATGGACTGCTCCTGTATGCATGCTCCTGTATGCACGCTCCTGTATAGCACGCTCCTGTATGCACGCTCCTGTATGCATCTCCTGTATGTATGCTCTGTAGCATCTCTAGCATCCTGTGATGCACACCTCCTGATGCGTCTGTATGCACACTCGATGCACCTCCTGTATGTATGTCGACAGCTCCTGTAGTATGCACTTTTGCACCTCCTGTATGTATGCTCCTGTAGGCATGTGCTCCTGTATGCACGCTCCTGTATGCACGTAGACTCCTGTATGCACAGCTCCTGTAAGTGTCACGCTCGTATCTCCTGTATGCACGCTCACACACGCAAGACTCTATTGCTAAACAAAAAGCAGGTTTAAGAGCGTTTAAAGTTACTCTACAACACTTAGACAAGTCTGTGAAATACTGAAGAATATAGTCTGGTCACAAGTGGCCAAAACTGAATTATTTGGAGGTCATAAAACACACCATGTTTGGAGGCCAAAAGGAAATCACCCCCAAAACACCAGCCAAAGTGAAGTGTGGAAGTGGGAACATCATGGTATGCGGCTGGTTTTCATCACACAGCATTGGCAAACCTAACTTGGATACCAGGGAATGTAAAACTGACTACCAATAACTGACACTGAACCACTGATTGCCAGAATCTAAAGATATGAGAACACTGAACCAGGAGAATTGTGCACAGAATGGCGCAGCCACAGAACGACAGAGATGATGGTGCCGAATGAGTGAATGCCAGGGGCTGACAAACTAAAGGCCCCGTTACATGCAACGATATCACTAACAATATCGTTGCAACGTCACCGGTTTTCTGATGTTGCAGCGACCTCATAGCGAATCCGCTGCATGTGACATCCAGCAACAATCAGCGATCAGCTCGCTGAGCATTGGAGAATGGTCGGGACCATTTTTCGATCGTTGGTCTCACGCTGGGCGGCCAGCATCGGTGTGTGTGACAGCGGGGAGACCAAGATCAATGACCTCCCAGTGCTGCACAGTACACGATGGGAGCTGGTAACCAGGGTATATATCGGGTAACTAAGCACAGCGCTCTGCTTAGTTACTCAATGTTTACCCTGGTTACCAGCAAGGTCGCTGATCGCTGATGAGTCTGCCTGTGTGACAGCTCACCAGCGATCAGATAACGATGTTCCAGCGACCCCCATCATTGGTGGGGTCGCTGGGTCATCTTTATGTGTAACGGGGCCTTTAGTCTCCAAATCATCAAAGTAATTATCCAAGAAATCTAGCATGAAATGCTTTGAAAAGATTTTTGCACAACACTGATTCCTGCAAAAATGCAGCAACTTTTGCGACACTGAGGGATGGACGACACTGAGGGATGGACGACACTGAGGACCTGGCGACAGTGAGGGATGGACGACACTGAGGACCTGGTGACAGTGAGGGATGGACGACACTGAGGACCTGGCGACAGTGAGGGATGGACGACACTGAGGACCTGGCGACACTGAGGACTGGAGAATGAGGACTGGCGACAGTGAGGGATGGACGACACTGAGGACCTGGCGACAGTGAGGACCTGGCGACACTGAGGACCTGGCGACAGTGAGGGATGGACGACACTGAGGACCTGGCGACACTGAGGACCTGGCGACAGTGAAGGATGGACGACACTGAGGACCTGGCGACAGTGAGGGATGGACGACACTGAGGACCTGGCGACACTGAGGGATGGACGACACTGAGGACCTGGCGACACTGAGGGATGGACGACACTGAGGACCTGGCGACAGTGAGGGATGGACGACACTGAGGACCTGGCGACAGTGAGGGATGGACGACACTGAGGACCTGGTGACAGTGAGGGATGGACGACACTGAGGCTCTGGCGACAGTGAGGGATGGACGACACTGAGGACCTGGCGACAGTGAGGGATGGACGACACTGAGGACCTGGCGACACTGAGGGATGGACGACACTGAGGACCTGGCGACAGTGAGGACCTGGCGACACTGAGGACCTGGCGACACTGAGGACCTGGCGACAGTGAGGGATGGACGACACTGAGGACCTGGCGACAGTGAGGACCTGGCGACACTGAGGACCTGGCGACAGTGAGGGATGCACGACACTGAGGACCTGGCGACAGTGAGGGATGCACGACACTGAGGACCTGGCGACAGTGAGGGATGGACGACACTGAGGACCTGGCGACAGTGAGGGATGGACGACACTGAGGACCTGGTGACACTGAGGGATGGACGACACTGAGGACCTGGCGACAGTGAGGGATGGACGACACTGAGGACCTGGCGACAGTGAGGGATGGACGACACTGAGGACCTGGCGACAGTGAGGGATGGACGACACTGAGGACCTGGCGACAGTGAGGGATGGACGACACGGAGGACCTGGCGACAGTGAGGGATGGACGACACTGAGGACATGGCGACAGTGAGGGATGGACGACACTGAGGACCTGGCGACAGTGAGGGATGGACGACACTGAGGACCTGGCGACACTGAGGGATGGACGACACTGAGGACCTGGCGACAGTGAGGGATGGACGACACTGAGGACCTGGCGACAGTGAGGGATGGACGACACTGAGGACCTGGTGACACTGAGGGATGGACGACACTGAGGACCTGGCGACAGTGAGGGATGGACGACACTGAGGACCTGGCGACAGTGAGGGATGGACGACACTGAGGACCTGGCGACACTGAGGACCTGGCGACACTGAGGACCTGGCGACAGTGAGGGATGGACGACACTGAGGACCTGGCGACAGTGAGGACCTGGCGACACTGAGGACCTGGCGACAGTGAGGGATGCACGACACTGAGGACCTGGCGACAGTGAGGGATGGACGACACTGAGGACCTGGTGACACTGAGGGATGGACGACACTGAGGACCTGGCGACAGTGAGGGATGGACGACACTGAGGACCTGGCGACAGTGAGGGATGGACGACACTGAGGACCTGGCGACACTGAGGGATGGACGACACTGAGGACCTGGCGACACTGAGGGATGGACGACACTGAGGACCTGGCGACACTGAGGGATGGACGACACTGAGGACCTGGCGACAAAGAGGGATGGACGACACTGAGGACCTGGCGACAGTGAGGGATGGACGACACTGAGGACCTGGCGACAGTGAGGGATGGACGACACTGAGGACCTGGCGACAGTGAGGGATGGACGACACTGAGGACCTGGCGACAGTGAGGACCTGGCGACACTGAGGACCTGGCGACAGTGAGGGATGGACGACACTGAGGATCTGGCGACACTGAGGGATGGACGACACTGAGGACCTGGCGACAGTGAGGACCTGGCGACACTGAGGACCTGGCGACAGTGAGGGATGGACGACACTGAGGATCTGGCGACACTGAGGGATGGACAACACTGAGGACCTGGCGACAGTGAGGGATGGGTGACACTGAGGACCTGCGACAGTGAGGGATGGGTGACACTGAGGACCTGGCGACAGTGAGGGATGGACGACACTGAGGACCTGGCGACATTGAGGGATAGACGACACTGAGGACCTGGCGACAGTGAGGGATGGACGACACTGAGGACCTGGCGACAGTGAGGGATGGACGACACTGAGGACCTGGTGACACTGAGGGATGGACGACACTGAGGACCTGGCGACAGTGAGGGATGGACGACACTGAGGACCTGGCGACAGTGAGGGATGGACGACACTGAGGACCTGGCGACAGTGAGGGATGGACGACACTGAGGACCTGGCGACAGTGAGGGATGGACGACACGAGGACCTGGCGACAGTGAGGGATGGACGACACTGAGGACATGGCGACAGTGAGGGATGGACGACACTGAGGACCTGGCGACAGTGAGGGATGGACGACACTGAGGACCTGGCGACACTGAGGGATGGACGACACTGAGGACCTGGCGACAGTGAGGACCTGGCGACACTGAGGACCTGGCGACACTGAGGACCTGGCGACAGTGAGGGATGGACGACACTGAGGACCTGGCGACAGTGAGGGATGGACGACACTGAGGACCTGGCGACACTGAGGGATGGACGACACTGAGGACCTGGCGACACTGAGGGATGGACGACACTGAGGACCTGGCGACACTGAGGGATGGACGACACTGAGGACCTGGCGACAAAGAGGGATGGACGACACTGAGGACCTGGCGACAGTGAGGGATGGACGACACTGAGGACCTGGCGACAGTGAGGGATGGACGACACTGAGGACCTGGCGACAGTGAGGGATGGACGACACTGAGGACCTGGCGACAGTGAGGACCTGGCGACACTGAGGACCTGGCGACAGTGAGGGATGGACGACACTGAGGATCTGGCGACACTGAGGGATGGACGACACTGAGGACCTGGCGACAGTGAGGACCTGGCGACACTGAGGACCTGGCGACAGTGAGGGATGGACGACACTGAGGATCTGGCGACACTGAGGGATGGACGACACTGAGACCTGGCGACAGTGAGGGATGGGTGACACTGAGGACCTGGCGACAGTGAGGGATGGGTGACACTGAGGACCTGGCGACAGTGAGGGATGGACGACACTGAGGACCTGGCGACATTGAGGGATAGACGACACTGAGGACCTGGCGACAGTGAGAGGATGGACGACACTGAGGACCTGGCGACAGTGAGGGATGGACGACACTGAGGACCTGGTGACACTGAGGGATGACGACACTGAGGACCTGGCGACAGTGAGGATGGACGACACTGAGGACCTGGCGACAGTGAGGGATGGACGACACTGAGGACCTGGCGACAGTGAGGGATGGACGACACTGAGGACCTGGCGACAGTGAGGGATGGACGACACGGAGGACCTGGCGACAGTGAGGGATGGACGACACTGAGGACATGGCGACAGTGAGGGATGGACGACACTGAGGACCTGGCGACAGTGAGGGATGGACGACACTGAGGACCTGGCGACACTGAGGATGGACGACACTGAGGACCTGGCGACAGTGAGGACCTGGCGACACTGAGGACCTGGCGACACTGAGGACCTGGCGACAGTGAGGGATGGACGACACTGAGGACCTGGCGACAGTGAGGACCTGGCGACACTGAGGACCTGGCGACAGTGAGGGATGCACGACACTGAGGACCTGGCGACAGTGAGGGATGGACGACACTGAGGACCTGGCGACAGTGAGGGATGGACGACACTGAGGACCTGGTGACACTGAGGGATGGACGACACTGAGGACCTGGCGACAGTGAGGGATGGACGACACTGAGGACCTGGCGACACTGAGGGATGGACGACACTGAGGACCTGGCGACAGTGAGGGATGGACGACACTGAGGACCTGGCGACACTGAGGGATGGACGACACTGAGGACCTGGCGACACTGGGGGATGGACGACACTGAGGACCTGGCGACACTGAGGGATGGACGACACTGAGGACCTGGCGACAAAGAGGGATGGACGACACTGAGGACCTGGCGACAGTGAGGGATGGACGACACTGAGGACCTGGCGACAGTGAGGGATGGACGACACTGAGGACCTGGCGACAGTGAGGGATGGACGACACTGAGGACCTGGCGACAGTGAGGACCTGGCGACACTGAGGACCTGGCGACAGTGAGGGATGGACGACACTGAGGATCTGGCGACACTGAGGGATGGACGACACTGAGGACCTGGCGACAGTGAGGACCTGGCGACACTGAGGACCTGGCGACACTGAGGATGGACGACACTGAGGATCTGGCGACACTGAGGGATGGACGACACTGAGGACCTGGCGACACTGAGGGATGGACGACACTGAGGATCTGGCGACAGTGAGGGATGGACGACACTGAGGACCTGGCGACAGTGAGGGATGGGTGACACTGAGGACCTGGCGACAGTGAGGGATGGGTGACACTGAGGACCTGGCGACAGTGAGGGATGGACGACACTGAGGACCTGGCGACATTGAGGGATAGACGACACTGAGGACCTGGCGACAGTGAGGGATGGACGACACTGAGGACCGGAGAATGAGGATGGAAACAGGGCCCGACAATGGTGAACCCAAAAATGAGGACTAGACAGGGACAGGGAGGACTGGACAACAACAGTGAGAACAGGACAATGAGGACTGAACTACAATAAGGAGATGCCCCTGCTGGGAACCAATTCCCAATATATAGAGCTACAACATGACATCAGAAGAACTATATAAACCCAAGAAACAGAAAACTGCGCCCTGAGGAGACTCTGGTAAAGTCACATAAGCCGCACATAACACACAAGTATAAGGCTACGTTCACACACTGCGCTTTTTTTTGCGCAATTTTTTGCGTGCGCTTGTCAAAAAAGCGCAAGTGCATCTGTGTCTGCCGCAGAGTGAATGGACTTTGTGGCCAATCAGCGATCTTGACAGGTCCTGGAAGGTCGGTACCTCTGGTTGTGTCGGCTCCCTATCACCTGGCGGAGGGTAACTATTCCATTTTTATTATTTTTAACACATTTGTATTAGTTTAATGTAGGTTTCACAGTGAATATTAATACACTATGAAAACCAAAAGGGGCTGTCACAGACGTCACACAGGGGAGGAGGAACAGGATTCTTCCTCCCCTGTGTGACATCACTTCCCTCTTGCGCTTTAGGGGGAGAAATGAGCCCATAAAAAAACGCGATGTGTGAATGCACCACATTTGTTTATGGGGCCTTATTTCACTTTTTGCGTGGGTGCAAAACGCTGCAAAAAGCGTCTGCACAAAAAAGCACAAAAAGCGCAAAAAAAGCACAGTGTGAACAGACTTTAAACCTGGGGCTTCCAGACAAATATTGTTTTCAGAGCAACACCTGTGAGGCGCTCCCACTCACTCACCTGTTCCCCCCCATCACTCACCTGTCTCCCTCACATTCACCTGTCCCCATCACTCATCTGTGAACCGCCCCTTCTCACACTCACTCACTTGTCCCCCTGACACTCACCTGTCCCCCCTGTCACTCACCTGTGCCCCTCTCACACTCACTCACCTGTTTCCCCTGTCACTCACCTGTCCCCATCACTCATCTGTGAACCGTCCCCTCTGACACTCACTCACATGTTCCCCTCACACTCACCTGTCCCCCCTGTCACTCACCTGTGCCCCCTCTCACACTCACTCACCTGTTTCCCCTGTCACTCACCTGTCCCCATCACTCATCTGTGAACCGCCCCCTCTCACACTCACTCACCTGTTCGCCTCACACTCACCTGTCCCCCCTGTCACTCACTTGTGCCCCCTCTCACACTCACTCACCTGTTTCCCCCCATCACTCACCTGCCCGCCTCACACTCACCTGTCCCCCTGTCACTCACCTGTTCCCCCTCTCACACTCACTCACCTGTTTCCCCATCACTCACCTGCCCCATCACACTTACCTATCCCCCATCACTCACCTGTTTGCCACCCGTCAGTCATCTGTGAGCCGCCCCCTCTCACACTCACTCACCTGTCCCCCACATCACTCACCTGCCCCCCTGTCACTCACCTGTGCCCCCTCTCACACTCACTCACCTGTTTCCTGCAGTCACTCACCTGCACCCTCACACTCACCTTTCCCCCCATCACTCACCTGTGCCCCCGCTCACACTCACTCACCTGTTTCCACATCACTAACCTGTCCCCCTTTGTCACTCACCTGTGAGCCACCCCCTCTCACACTCACTTGTTCCCCCCCCCCCCCCCCCGTCAACCACCTGTCCTGCTCACACAGTCATCTGTACTCCACTCCGGTCACTCACCTAGCTCTGGCTGTGCTGCTCCGCTCCTGGCTGGCCTCGTCCCTCCTCTTGCCACATGTCCCTTGTCCCTGCTGCACCTGGGCCTGCAGCTGCAGGGGGAGCTCAGCGGGTAGCATCGTGGAGTCCTACGGTGCAGCCGCTGCATTGCGCAGAATCGACCCGACCCCGGGCCGCACGTCTTCCCCTTCTGCCAGGCGAGGCGGCGCACACAAAGCAACAGCTCGGAGGGCGGCTGGACCAGCTCCACAGAGGCCGGCGGGCGGGCGGGTAGGCGAGGCAGGCAGGTACCCGCGCTCCAGACACAGCTTCAATCTGTCACTGTGTGTCGCATGCATGCTGGCCTGGGGGGGGGTGGCGGACCTCCTTGCTCAAAATGGCCACGGCCCCCGCCAGCACGCCCGGGCCCCCCCTGTAGCCACGCCCCTTCCAGGGATTGGCGGGCCCCTTACTGGAGTAAGGCCTGTAAGGCCCTAACGGCGGCCCTGCACAGACACCCATATATACACACACACACACACACACACACACATATACACACCCATATACACATACACCCCATATACACACAGACACCTATATACACAGACACCTATACACCCCACATACACAGACACCTATATACACACAGACACCTATATACACCCCACATACACACACACCCCATATACACACAGACACCTACATACAACCCACATACATATACACATACACACTCATACATTCAATATACATATACACACACACCCATATACACCCCCCATACATACTCCAATATACACATATGTAAGCAGCAGGGAGATAGTTGACTTTGCTGTTACAGCTGGTGTAGGAAGTTTTCTTCCACATAATGAGGAGCAGCACCTCCTCCGCGGTTCCGCACAGTCTGTTGCTCACTGCCTCTTGCTCTCCTATTGCTGATGCAGACACAGCAGGGCACACTGTAACCTACAGTGACGGCTTGTGCACCAATCAGAGAGCAGGTTAGAGACATTGCAGGCTCTAGTGATTGTTTCCTGCTGTCTGATTGGTGGATCAGCAATCACTAGAGCCTGCAGTGACTGGTGAGTAGAGGGCGGATCCGCCCACAGAAATCATGTTTGGACGCTGATACTGGGCAGTAGCAGAGAGCCCTGTGCAGGGGCCCTTGTCAGAGAGGACGTGCACGCACACAGGACTCTGCTGGAATCTTAAAATGCCAGCGGCCCATTTTGCAGTTAAGTGCCGGACCTGGCGCAGTAGAAAGTGAAAGCGACTTGCTCCCTGCAGCGCCCCGCGCCCTGTGTGACCGCTCCACTCGCACATAGGAAAGGCCGGCTATGTGTATTATACACAATGTACTGTATGTTTATTTGTAGCATTGTCATCTGGTGTGAGCCCAGACTCATTAATAAAGGGGTTATATATGCTGGGATCTTCCCTGTGCTTATGTCGTGTATGTGGCGCTGCATCTCAGCCTGGTCAGGTCAGTGAGGCCGAGATTCAGCACCACATATAACCTGAGGACACTTTATTATGCAGAAAGCAGAGATTTTATTTTTATTTTGTACAATCCCTTTAAACATCTGTATTTTGTCCTTTTTGCCCCTGAGTACAGGCAGAGCAGGCAGCGGCTCCATTATGCATCCTCTTCTCGTCCTGGCCATTTCAGGTAGATTCACAGGATTTGTATAGTAGGTGCGGACAGAGCCGGCCTTAGGCTGAATGGTGCCCTGTGCAAATTTGCCTTTTGGTGCCCCCACCAAGATGAAGATTTGTTTCTCGTCTGATTTAAATGCATCATGAACAAATCATTAGAGTCATTATCAGTACTTGAATACAACACCAGAACCTTCATCAGTACAGGAGTATATAATCAGAACCTTAATCAGTAAATTAACAAATCACCCGATCCACCATAAATACAGGAGTACAACACAAGAATCACCATCACTAAATGACCACATCACCAGAACCATTACCATTACATGAGTATATCACCAGAACCACCATCAGTAAATGACTACATCACCTGAACCATTACCATTATATGAGTATATCACCAGAACCACCATCAGTAAATGACTACATCACCAGAACCATTACCATTACATGTCCCTATCGGCGTCTACAATCAAATGCTGTTTTGCAGGGGCTCTGAATGGAGCCACTAAATGAATGCTGAACCACTATCTGAACATAAAAGTACTCCTTATGGGGCATTTACACAACACAGGCTGCTAATCACCTGGTGCACGAGCAAAACATTTGTCCATTGGGTGAAATATGTTATAAGCTCATTGTTCTCTGCAGCATAGTCCTGCATAGACATGTGCTGCCGAGAACAATATTATAACTTCACCCACTCACACACCCTCGTAGAAACCTCACACATTGACACACACATACTCTCAAACACAATTTTACCACTATCATCCATATCCTCACTCCATGACACAGATAATGCCATAGCTTTCTACAACTCTACACTCACATCAGCTATTGATGCAGTTGCCCCTCTCACTCATGGCAAAACACGACGAATCAACAGACAACCCTGGCACACAGACTCCACTAAAAACCTGCGACGAGCGGCTAGAGTTATAGAGCGGCGCTGGAAGAAAACACACTCACAAGAAGACTACACAGCATTCAAACAAGCAATTATCACATTCAAGTCAGCACTCACCACCACTAAACAGAATTACTGCATCACCCTCATATCCTCTTTGTCCCACAACCCCAGGCAGTTATTCAACACACTTAACTCCCTCCTCCGCCCCCCACTGCCCCCTCCTACTTCTCGCATCTCTGCAGAAGACTTTGCTACATACTTCACCAACAAGATCGACCGGATCAGACAATCCTTTGCTAGCCAACCACAGCAACCCCCATGTATACCGGATCAACCCTCTCCCCCACTAACCCTCCTCCCATCCATCACTGAAGGAGAACTCGCACACCTCCTCTCCAGATCGCACCTCACCACTTGTGCACTGGACCCTATCCCATCCCACCTCCTCCCCAACCTCATCACCACTCTCATCCCAGTCCTAACCCACCTCTTCAACCTATCACTAACTTCTGGTACCTTTCCTTCTGCTTTCAAACATGCAACAATTACACCTATCTTAAAGAAGCCATCCCTCGACCCCACTTCTACATCCAGCTACCGGCCCATATCTCTGCTCCCGTTCGCTTCCAAACTTCTCGAAAAGCATGTCCACACTGTACTCTCATCCCACCTCTCATTCAACTCTCTCTTTGACGTCCTTCAATCTGGCTTCCGCCCTCACCACTCTACTGAAACTGCCCTGACCAAAATTACTAATGACTTGCTCACGGCCAAAGCTAACAAACAGTTCTCCGTCCTCCTCCTTTTAGACCTGTCCTCTGCATTCGACACAGTCGACCATTGTCTCTTATTACAGTTCCTCTCCTCTATTGGTATCACTGACCTTGTCCTCTCCTGGATCTCCTCCTATCTTTCCAACCGCACATTTAGTGTCTCCCACTCCCACACGCCTCCTCACCCCATCCCCTCTCTGTTGGGGTCCCTCAAGGCTCTGTTCTGGGGCCCCTCCTTTTCTCCATCTATACTCTTGGTCTAGGTCTAGGACAACTCATACAGTCCCATGTCTTCCAGTATCACCTGTACACTGATGACACTCAGATCTACCTCTCTGGCCCTGACGTCACCTCTCTGCTGTCCAGAATCCCGGAGTGTCTATCAGCCATATCCTCCTCCTTCTCCTCTCTGCTGTCCAGAATCCCGCAGTGTCTATCAGCCATATCCTCCTTCTTCTCCTCTCTGCTGTCCAGAATCCCGGAGTGTCTATCAGCCATATCCTCCTCCTTCTCCTCTCTGCTGTCCAGAATCCCGGAGTGTCTATCAGCCATATCCTCCTCCTTCTCCTCTCTGCTGTCCAGAATCCCGGAGTGTCTATCAGCCATATCCTCCTCCTTCTTCTCTCTGCTGTCCAGAATCCCGGAGTGTCTATCAGCCATATCCTCCTCCTTCTCCTCTCTGCTGTCCAGAATCCCGGAGTGTCTATCAGCCATATCCTCCTCCTTCTCCTCTCTGCTGTCCAGAATCCCGCAGTGTCTATCAGCCATATCCTCCTCCTTCTCCTCTCTGCTGTCCAGAGTCCCGGAGTGTCTATCAGCCATATCCTCCTCCTTCTCCTCTCTGCTGTCCAGAATCCCGGAGTGTCTATCAGCCATATCCTCCTCCTTCTCCTCTCTGCTGTCCAGAATCCCGGAGTGTCTATCAGCCATATCCTCCTCCTTCTCCTCTCTGCTGTCCACAATCCCGGAGTGTCTATCAGCCATATCCTCCTCCTTCTCCTCTCTGCTGTCCACAATCCCGCAGTGTCTATCAGCCATATCCTCCTCCTTCTCCTCTCTGCTGTCCAGAGTCCCGGAGTGTCTATCAGCCATATCTTCCTCCTTCTCCTCTCTGCTGTCCACAATCCCGGAGTGTCTATCAGCCATATCCTCCTCCTTCTCCTCTCTGCTGTCCAGAATCCCGGAGTGTCTATCAGCCATATCCTCCTCCTTCTCCTCTCTGCTGTCCAGAATCCCGCAGTGTCTATCAGCCATATCCTCCTCCTTCTCCTCTCTGCTGTCCAGAATCCCGGAGTGTCTATCAGCCATATCCTCCTCCTTCTCCTCTCTGCTGTCCAGAATCCCGGAGTGTCTATCAGCCATATCCTCCTCCTTCTCCTCTCTGCTGTCCAGAATCCCGGAGTGTCTATCAGCCATATCCTCCTCCTTCTCCTCTCTGCTGTCCAGAATCCCGGAGTGTCTATCGGCCATATCCTCCTCCTTCTCCTCTCTCCTGTCCAGAATCCCGGAGTGTCTATCAGCCATATCCTCCTCCTTCTCCTCTCTGCTGTCCAGAATCCCGGAGTGTCTATCAGCCATATCCTCCTCCTTCTCCTCTCTGCTGTCCAGAATCCCGGAGTGTCTATCAGCCATATCCTCCTCCTTCTCCTCTCTGCTGTCCAGAATCCCGGAGTGTCTATCAGCCATATCCTCCTCCTTCTCCTCTCTGCTGTCCAGGATCCCGGAGTGTCTATCAGCCATATCCTCCTCCTTCTCTCTGATGTCCAGAATCCCGGAGTGTCTATCAGCCATATCCTCCTCCTTCTCCTCTCGCTTCCTAAAACTCAATGTAGACAAAACCAAACTCCTCATCTTTCCTCCATCTCACACACCTTCCTTGCCAGACTTATCTATCACAATAAATGATATCACACTTTCTCCTGTTCCTGAAGTCCGCTGCCTTGGAGTAACACTTGACTCTGCCTTATCCTTCACACCGCACATCCAAGCTCTCACCACCTCCTGCCGTCTCCAACTCAAAAACATTGCCAGAATCCGTCCCTTCCTCAACTCCCACTCTGCTAAACTACTCGTGCATGTCCTCATCATCTCCCGCCTTGACTACTGCAACCTCCTACTCTGTGGCCTCCTGCTAACACTCTTGCACCTCTCCAGTCTGTCCTCAACTCTGCTGCCCGACTAATCCACCTCTCTCCTCGCTGCTCCTCCACTTTCCCCTCTGCAAATCCCTCTACTGGCTCCCAATTCACCAGCGTATCCAATTCAAACTACTAACATTGACTTACAAAGCCGTCCACAATCTGTCCCCCCCCCATATATCTCTGAACTAATCTCCCGATATCATCCAACTCGATCCTCCCAAGATCTCCTTCTTTCCTCCACACTTGTACGTTCCTCATCTAACCGCCTACAAGACTTCACCCGAGCATCCCCCATCCTCTGAAACTCTGCACCCAAAACGTCCGAACGCTCCCTTACATCCAGGTACCTGATTGGTTGACTTTTTCTCTGATTGGATTTGGCTCATCCGATTGTTCTTCATCTGGTTCAGACACCATGATGACTCTCACATCCACAGCTCGTCTCTGAAGACTTCCAGCCTCTCTGTTCTTCTGCGGCACATTCCTGCACAATGCCCTTAGAAATAACAGCATCAATATAATTACACCTAAATAAGAAATATCTGCCTATGCTGTACACTACATAAGCCTTATATTATGTACCTGAATACATATTTCAGAGGAAATCCAGCAAATCCATGTTACAATTTAAAATGTCGACTTTATCGTCACAACCGACGTCACAACCAACATCACAACCGACGACACAACCGACGACACAACCGACGCATTTCATCCATTAGGCCTTACTCATGAAGACCATGACCCAACGATGGAAACGTGTCTGTTGTGACGTCGGTTGTGACGTCGGTTGTGACGTCGGTTGTGTCGTCGGTTGTGACGTCGGTTGTGACGTCGGTCGTGACGTCGGTTGTGACGTCGGTTGTGACGTTGGCTGCCTCTGTGGATGTGAAGCTTTTTACTTCTAATAAAGTCGACGCTTTACATTGCTGGATTTCCTCTATGTTATTTATCTTCATGCAGCCCCGGAGCAGCGCTCGTCCTGGCCGATCTGTTCCTGATCGTTGCAGGTGTGCAATTAATCAGTGAGCGGCCTTCATCCTCTCCCCTTCTCTGTTATACACTTGGATAAGTATTTGCCCCACTATATTCCCTGCCCAAAAAGTGCCCCCCCCCACACTGTCTCTCACTACACATGCCCTCATCACTGTCCCCTTCATATACTGTGACACCATCCCTCCTCCACAAACTAGAGCTGCATCACTGTTTTTCCTTATGAAAATATCCTTCAAACCGTCCCCCCCCATCTAAACCACGGCCTATACGCTGTCTGTATTACCAATGTACCTGCGATATGGACAATGGCCCCATACGGTCAACAACTTTCATGCCCCTCCTCACTCTACCCTCTACATATGGTTCCCCTATTTCACATGGTACCTCCTCTATAATTTGCCCTCACACAGCTCATACCCCCATATCACACAGCTCATACCCCCACATCACACACCCTGCACCCCTCATCACACAGCCTGTACCCCCACATCACACTGCCTGTACCCCAAATCATACAGCCCGTACCCAAAAATCACACAGCCTGTACCCACACATCACACAGCCCCTAACCCCCGGCCTATACCCCTGCATCACACTGCCTGTACCCCCATATTACACACCCTACACCCCTCATCACACAGCCTGTACCCCCACATCACAAAGCCCGTACCCCCACATCACACAGCCCGTACCCCCACATCACACAGCCTGTACCCCCACATCACACAGCCTGTACCCCACATCACATAGCCTGTACTCGCACATCACACAGCCCGTACCCACACATCACACAGCCTGTACCCTCACATCACACTGCCAGATTACACTGCCTGTACCCCCACATCACACACCTCGTACCCTGATATCACACAGCCCGTACCCTCACATCACACTGCCTGTACCCCACATCACACAGCCTGTACCTGCACATCACACAGCCTGTACCCCCACATCAAACAGCCCGTACCCCACATCACACAGCCTGTACCCCACATCACACAGCCTGTACCTTACATCACACAGCCTGTACCCCACATCACACAGCCTGTACCCCACATCACACACCCTGTACCCCCACATCACACAGCCTGTACCCCACATCACACAGCCTGTACCCTCACATCACCCAGCCCGTACACCATGGCCTATACCCCCGCATCACACTGCCTGTACACCACATCACACACCCTGCACCCCTCATCACACAGCCGGTACCCCCACATCACACAGCCTGTGTGACAGCGCAACAACGATTTGGAGCAACTTCCCCTATTCTCTCCCATGTTGAATGGTCGTTCCTGGGTCGCTCGTACGAGGGCGTAGACATCACAGTTGTGTTGCCTGCCAATATCTCCCTGTGTTGGCCATTCAGAAGTAAATGTGATATATGTCAGCGCTCAGAGGCAATTACCAGGACACCACTCTATCATTAATTACCTTCAGGCTTTATTCATTCGGTATGGGATCCAGTCTCCACAACGCGTTTCAACGCAATGAGCGTCTTTATCAAGTGATCACTTGATAAAGACGCTCATGCGTTGAAACGCGTTGTGGAGATGGATTCCCATACCGAATGAATAAAGCCTGAAGGTAATTAATGATAGAGTGGTGTCCTGGTAATTGCCTCTGAGCGCTGACATATTATCACATTTACTTTGAATGGCCACCACTATCCTTCCCTTCTGGGAAGCGTGATCAGCAGCGGCTCGGCTTCCAGACCTCTCATACGTCACATCAACACTCCCTACTGCTGTCACGTGGACCGATCACCGCACACGGAATCGCAATAACCTTCGGCACTGAGCTGGCGTGGAGACCCCGGGTTAGACCACAGCTTATTACCTGTTGTGCGGTCGGCACAACAGAACCAGGTGAGCAGGGGTTTTATCACCGATCCCCTGATTAATACTGTACAGTGTGGCGCAATATCTTTTCTTTTCTTAATATCTCCTGTGTGACATCTCCTATGGATCTTGAACTAGGCGAAAAGTGCGCGCTCCCGTGCCGTCGTGTCCAATATCGAACGATATTGGGACGTGTAAAGCGGCCATCAAGCATGAGATGAGGATGGGTGGACTCATGGAGGACTGGAAGGCTGAGGCATCGACACCTAACGCGTGTCGCTGTCAAAACGGCAGCTTCCTCAGCCTTACCCGCACATCACACACCCAGTACCCCACACCACACAGCCTGTACCAGACACCACACAGCCCGTACCCCTACACCACACAGCCGTACCCCACACACACAGCCCGTACCCCACATCACACAGCCCGTACCCCACACCACACAGCCTGTACCCGCACATCACACAGCTTGTACCCGCACATCACACAGCCCGTACCCCACATCACACAGCCTGTACCCGCACATCACACAGCCCATACCTGCACATCACACAACCTGTACCCCACATCACACAGCCTGTACCCCCACAACACACAACCCGTACCCCCACATCACACAGCCTGTACCCCACATCACACACCTGTACCCCACACCACACAGCCCGTACCCCACACACACAGCCCGTACCCCCACAGCCCGTGCCCGCACATCACACAGCCTGTACCCCCACATCACACAGCCTGTACCCCCCACATCACACAGCCTGTACCCGCACATCACACAACCCGTACCCCACATCACACAGCCTGTACCCCACATCACACAGCCCGTACCCCACAACACACAACCTGTACCCTCACATCACACACCCTGTACCCTCACATCACACACCTGTACCCCACATCACACACCCTGTACCCCACATCACACACCCTGTACGCCCACATCACACAACCTGTACCCCACACCACACAGCCTGTACCCCACATTACACAGCCTGTACCCCACATCACATACCCTGTACCCCACATCACATAACCCTGTACCCCACATCACACAGCCTGTACCCCACAGTCTGTCCTCCATATCTCCCATCTTCCCTCTTTACCTGTCACACGATCCTCCATCTCCTCCAGCTTTTTTCCATGTCCCATGTGTGGCCCCTCCATGTCCCATGTGTGGCCCTTCATTACCTGCTCGGACACCGCTCTGAACAGGCAGGTCCCGTCCTTGGCCGTCAGCTTTCTGTACAGCCCCAGTCTCCCCAGGTAATCGTCCATGGCGACCTCCTTCACCGTCTTCTGGCCGAAGTACTTCTTACAGGCCTTGGCCATGGTGCTGGTCCCGCCGGTGCCGGTCTGTGCAGGGTGCGGAGCCGGTCTGTGCAGGGTGCCGGAGCCGGTCTGTGCAGGGTGCGGAGCCGGTCTGTGCAGGGTGCGGAGCCGGTGCGTTACAATATGTCAGTGCAGCCCCGGAACCAAAAAGGTAGAGACGGGGGAGGAAGGAAGGAAAGAAACCCTGCACCTGCCGGGGACAAACATGGCGCCCCCCAAGGGGGTGTAAGAGCAACAAGTTAGGAAGGAACATCCCAGTATAACACATGCGTCATTCCCCTCAGTAATCAGACATGGCGCACAGCTCGGGGCCTGTTCACATGATGCAGCTTTTTGTAGCCTGCAGCTTCCTACAAGTGAGAAAAACGCCATTCTCTATGGAGCACTGAATATGGGAGAAATCCTAGGACCAAACTGCAATAAAGCCCCCAAAAATCACCTCAGGCCTCGGTGTTTGTCCTCCACGTCGTCCCCACTGGAAACAACAGGGAGGTCACATCAGGACCGGGGTTGGAGGCTTTTCATGGTGGATTTTCTGTCACTGGTCACAACGCGTTTCCCATAGACGTCCAGGGAGGTCACAACTCGTTTCCCATAGACGTCCAGGGAGGTCACAACGCGTTTCCCATAGACGTCCAGGGAGGTCACAACGCGTTTCCCATAGACGTCCAGGGAGGTCACAACGCTTTTCCCATAGACGTCCAGGGAGGTCACAACGCGTTTCCCATAGACGTCCAGGGAGGTCACAAAGCATTTCCCATAGACGTCCAGGAGGTCACAACGCGTTTCCCATAGACGTCCAGGGAGGTCACAACGCGTTTCCCATAGACGTCCAGGGAGGTCACAACACGTTTCCCATAGACGTCCAGGGAGGTCACAACACGTTTCCCATAGACGTCCAGGGAGGTCACCACAGACGCCGCTTTTAGGTAAAGTGTCATTTTTATGTAGACTGAGACTAAACGGCGATTCCGACCATGATGGGTCTCACACGACCGAGAGGAACTTAGTGCCGAGGACGCGGAGATGGCAACCAAATCTACGACTCCTCAATTACCCTGAATACGACTCCACCAAAATGGAGGACTCTGACTCCACCACAATGGACTCCGACTCAACTAGGACTCCGCCACAATGGCCCCTTACCGCAACACAATGGAGGACTCTGACTCCACCACAATGCACTCCCAACTCCACAAAAATGGACTCTGACTCAACTACGACTCCACCACAGTGGACTCCCAACTCCTCCGCCACAGTAGACACCCGACTCAACTACGACTCCAACACAATGGACCCTGACTCCAACACAATGGAGGACTCCGACTCTACCACAATGGACTCCGACTCAACTATGACTCCACCACAGTGGACTCCCAACTCCTCTGCCACAGTAGACACCCGACATACGACTCCGCCACAATGACCCCTTACCGCAACACAATGGAGGACTCCGACTCCACCACAATAGACTCCCAACTCCACAAAAATGGACTCCGACCCAACTACGACTTCGCCACAATGAACCCTGACTCCAACACAATGGAGGACTCCGACTTCACCACAATGGACTCCGACTCAACTACGACTCCACCACAGTGGACTCCCGACTCCCCCGCCACTCCACCACCCCAGTAGACACTCGCTCCTCCGCCACTCCACGCCACAGTAGACACCCGACTCCTCCGCCACTCCACCGCCACAGTCGTTCATCGTGTCAACTTTCAGCTTTTTCCAGCCCTGTAAAGTCAGTGACTTAATGTAGAAATACACAAGATGCGGATTTGGTGTAGAAATTTCTGCAACAAAATACTCAGCGTCGGCACAAACCTCAGGCCCCTTTCACACGTCCGTGCAAATAATGCACATGTGCGAGGGTCCGTTTTATTGGCCAGTGTGTGTCATTCCTGTGCTGTCAGTGTGACATCCGGATAGGACACCATGACTTTATATACTCACCTCTCTCCAGAGCTGCTGTCCCTGTCTGTGTGATATCCGGATAGGACACCATGACTTTGTATACTCACCTCTCTCCAGACCTGCTGTCCCTGTCAGTGTGACATCCGGATAGGACACCATGACTTTGTATACTCACCTCTCTCCAGAGCTGCTGTCCTCTCAGAGTGATATCCGGATAGGACACCATGACTTTGTATACTCACCTCTCTCCAGAGCTGCTGTCCCTGTCAGTGTGACATCCGGATAGGACACCATGACTTTGTATACTCACCTCTCTCCAGAGCTGCTGTCCCTCTCAGAGTGATATCCGGATAGGACACCATGACTTTGTATACTCACCTCTCTCCAGAGCTGCTGTCCCTGTCAGTGTGACATCCGGATAGGACACCATGACTTTGTATACTCACCTCTCTCCAGGATAGGACACCACGACTTTGTATACTCACCTCTCTCCAGAGCTGCTGTCCCTGTCAGTGTGACATCCAGATAGGACACCATGACTTTGTATACTCACCTCTCTCCAGAGCTGCTGTCCCTCTCAGTGTGACATCCGGATAGGACACCATGACTTTGTATACTCACCTCTCCCAGAGCTGCTGTCCTGTCAGTGTGACATCCAGATAGGACACCATGACTTTGTATACTCACCTCTCTCCAGAGCTGCTGTCCCTGTCAGTGTGACATCCGGATAGGACACCATGACTTTGTATACTCACCTCTCTCCAGAGCTGCTGTCCCTCTCAGAGTGATATCCGGATAGGACACCATGACTTTGTATACTCACCTCTCTCCAGAGCTGCTGTCCCTGTCAGTGTGACATCCGGATAGGACACCATGACTTTGTATACTCACCTCTCTCCAGGATAGGACACCATGACTTTGTATACTCACCTCTCTCCAGAGCTGCTGTCCCTGTCAGTGTGACATCCGGATAGGACACCATGACTTTGTATACTCACCTCTCTCCAGACCTGCTGTCCCTGTCAGTGTGACATCCGGATAGGACACCATGACTTTATATACTCACCTCTCTCCAGAGCTGCTGTCCCTGTCGGTGTGACATCCGGATAGGACAGCATGACTTTGTATACTCACCTCTCTCCAGACCTGCTGTCCCTGTCAGTGTGACATCCGGATAGGACACCATGACTTTGTATACTCACCTCTCTCCAGACCTGCTGTCCCTGTCAGAGTGATATCCGGATAGGACACCATGACTTTATATACTCACCTCTCTCCAGAGCTGCTGTCCCTGTCGGTGTGACATCCGGATAGGACAGCATGACTTTGTATACTCACCTCTCTCCAGACCTGCTGTCCCTGTCGGTGTGACATCCGGATAGGACACCATGACTTTGTATACTCACCTCTCTCCAGAGCTGCTGTCCCTGTCGGTGTGACATCCGGATAGGACAGCATGACCTTCTATCCTCACCAGGCTTCAGCGCGGCTGTCCTTCTTGCTTCCGGTTCTACAGTTAGACTCAAGGCAGTGAATATTCATGAGCTTAATGAGCGTCCCTGGCAGTGAGGGTGACTGACAGCATCGCCGGAGACGGGGGAAGGATAAAAATTCATTGATGTTTAGTGATTAATATTTGCTCCAGTCCGTGTCACATGGACGACATCCGTGTGCGGAACGTTTTTGGCACTGACCCATTGACCTGAATGGTCCATGCTGCTGCCCAAAAACAGACATTCCTGATTGGTCAGTTGGGGTGTGTGCACACAGGAAGGTTTTGCTACGTTTGGGGTCAGGTTTTGCTTTGGTTTTATGCTAATCTAATCCTGCATTTTTGGTTTCCAGCAAAACCTCTGTGACCAGGGAAAAGCTCCCACACACACACTGGTTTTTGTTGTCTGCAGAAAGAGGAAACATCACAGGCGTTTCCACTTTAGCCAAAGTGCAAAAAAGAATTGATGCTCATTCTTTCTATAAAGCCTGTTCACACATCCGTGTGCGGTCCGTGCCGACACATGCCGGAGGCACGGACATATGGAGACCCATTGTTCTCTATGGCCCCCCTTCACCTGTCTGTGGTATAACACAGACTGTGTCTCCGTGTGGAGCAGATGCGTGTATGTTTTTTTACCAGCACCATAAACCGCTTTTGGCCCAAAGCGTCCTGCACACGGATGTTCACCGTGTTACATCCGTGTGCACGGATCATGGCCTAAAGTTTAAAACTTAAAAAATAAAGAATTTCCTCCTCTCCTCCCAACAGCGATGCCAGCTCCTCTCTCCTCCCTCCAGTGCTGTCTGCTCCTCTCTCCTCCCTCCAGTGCTGTCTGCTCCTCTCTCCTCCCTCCAGTGCTGTCTGCTCCTCTCTCCTCCCTCCAGTGCTGTCTGCTCCTCTCTCCTCCCTCCAGTGCTGTCTGCTCCTCTCTCCTCCCTCCAGCGCTGTCTGCTCCTCTCTCCTCCCTCCAGCGCTGTTGCTCCTCTCTCCTCCTCCAGTGCTGTCTGCTCCTCTCTCCTCCCTCCAGCGCTGTCTGCTCCTCTCTCCTCCCTCCAGCGCTGTCTGCTCCTCTCTCCTCCTCCAGCGTTGCCTGCTCCTCTCTCCTCCCACCAGTGATGCCAGCTCCTCTCTCCTCCCTCCAGCGTTGCAAGCTCCTCTCTCCTCCCTCCAGCGCTGTCTGCTCCTCTCTCCTCCCTCCAGTGATGCCAGCTCCTCTCTCCTCCCTCCAGCGCTGTCTGCTCCTCTCTCCTCCCTCAAGCGCGGTCTGCTCCTCTCCCTCCCTCCAGCACTGTCTGCTCCTCTGTCCTCTCTCCAGTGCTGCCAGCTCCTCTCTCCAGCACTGTCTGCTCCTCTCTTTTCCCTCCAGCTTTGCCTGCTCCTCTCTCCTCCCTCCAACGCTGCTTGCTCCTCTCTCCTCCCTCCACGCGCTGCCAGCTCCTTTCTCCTCCCTCCAGCGCTATCAGCTCCTCTCTCCTCCCTCCAGCGCTGTCTGCTCCTCTCTCCTGCCTCCAGCGCTGTCAGCTCCTCTCTCCTCCCTCCAGTGATGCCAGCTCCTCTCTCCTTCCTCAAGCGCTATCAGCTCCTCTCTCCTCCCTCCAGCGCTGTCTGCTCCTCTCTCCTCCCTCCAGCGCTGCCAGCTCCTCTCTCCTCCCTCCAGTGATGCCAGCTCCTCTCCTCCTCCCTCCAGCGCTATCAGCTCCTCTCTCCTCCCTCCAGCGCTATCTGCTCCTCTCTCCTCCCTCCAGCGCTATCAGCTCCTCCCTCCAGCGCTGCTTGCTCCTCTCTCCTCCCTCCAGCGCTATCAGCTCCTCTCTCCTCTCCTCCAGCGCTGTCTGCTCCTCTCTCCTGCCTCCAGTGATGCCAGCTCCTCTCTCCTTCCTCCAGCACTATCAGCTCCTCTCTCCTCCCTCCAGCGCTGACAGCTCCTCTCTCCTCCCTCCAGCGCTGTCTGCTCCTCTCTCCTTCCTCCAGCGCTATCAGCTCCTCTCTCCTCCTCCAGCGCTGACAGCTCCTCTCTCCTCCCTCCAGCGCTGCCAGCTCCTCTCTCCTCCCTCCAGTGATGCCAGCTCCTCTCTCCTCCCTCCAGCGCTATCTGCTCCTCTCTCCTCCCTCCAGCGCTATCAGCTCCTCCCTCCAGCGCTATCAGCTCCTCCCTCCAGCGCTATCAGCTCCTCTCTCCTCCCTCCAGCGCTGTCTGCTCCTCTCTCCTCTCCTCCAGCGCTGTGATACGTCTGTGTGCACATTCCCTTATTGCTGTGATATTCGTGTGCACATTCCCTTATTGCTGTGATACGTCTGTGTGCACATTCTCTTATTGCTGTGATACGTCTGTTGCACATTCCACTTATTGCTGTGATACGTCTGTGTGCACATTCCCTTATTGCTGTGATATGTCTGTGTGCACATTCCCTTATTGCTGTGATACGTCTGTGTGCACACCATTTGTACATCCCTTATTGCTGTGATACGTCTGTGTGCACATTCCCTTATTGCTGTGATACGTCTGTGTGCACATTCCCTTATTGCTGTGATATGTCTGTGTGCACATTCCCTTATTGCTGTGATAGTCTGTGTGCACATTCCCTTATTGCTGTGATATCTCTGTGTGCACATTCCCTTATTGCTGTGATACGTCTGTGTGCACATTCCCTTATTGCTGTGATATGTCTGTGTGCACATTCCCTTATTGCTGTGATATGTCTGTGTGCACATTCCCTTATTACTGTGATACGTCTGTGTGCACATTCCCTTATTGCTGTGATACGTCTGTGTGCACATTCCCTTATTGCTGTGATTCCTCTGTGTGCACATTCCCTTATTGCTGTGATATCGTCTGTGTGCACATTCCCTTATTGCTGTGATACGTCTGTGTGCACATTCCCTTATTGCTGTGATACGTCTGTGTGCACATTCCCTTATTGCTGTGATATCGTCTGTGTGCACATTCCCTTATTGCTTGCTGTGTATTCCTGCTGTGTGGCACATTCCCTTATTGCTGTGATACTCTGTGTGCACATTCCCTTATTGCTGTGATACGTCTGTGTGCACATTCCCTTATTGCTGTGATAGTCTGTGTGCACATGTCCCTTATTGCTGTGATATGTCTGTGTGCACATTCCCTTATTGCTGTGATTCCTCTGTGTGCACATTCCCTTATTACTGTGATTCCTCTGTGTGCACATTCCCTTATTGCTGTGATACGTCTGTGTGCACATTCCCTTATTGCTGTGATATGTCTGTGTGCACATTCCCTTATTGCTGTGATACGTCTGTGTGCACATTCCCTTATTGCTGTGATACGTCTGTGTGCACATTCCCTTATTGCTGTGATACGTCTGTGTGCACATTCCCTTATTGCTGTGATTCCTCTGTGTGCACATTCCCTTATTGCTGTGATACGTCTGTGTGCACAGTCCCTTATTGCTGTGATATGTCTGTGTGCACATTCCCTTATTGCTGTGATTCCTCTGTGTGCACATTCCCTTATTGCTGTGATTGCTCTGTGTGCACATTCCCTTATTGCTGTGATATGTCTGTGTGCACTCCCTTATTGCTGTGATCTCTGTGTGCACATCCTATTCGTATTCTTTGTGTGCACATTCCCTTATTGCTGTGATACCTCTGTGTGCACATTCCCTTATTGCTGTGATACGTCTGGTGCATTCCCTTATTGCTGTGATAGTCTGTGTGCACATTCCCTTATTGCTGTGTTTCGTCTGTGTGCACATTCCCTTATTGCTGTGATACGTCTGTGTGCGCATTCCCTTATTGCTGTGATACGTCTGTGTGCGCATTCCCTTATTGCTGTGATACGTCTGTGTGCACATTCCCTTATTACTGTGATACGTCTGTAAGAGGGGACAGTGCGGTGGTTGTGGTATATAAGGGAGGACGATGTGGTGGTTGTGGTATATAAGGGGACGGTGTGTGGTTGTGGGGGGACGTGTGGTGGTTGTGGTATATAAGGGGGACGGTGTGTGGTTGTGGTATATAAGGGCGGGTGGTGGTTGTGGTATATAAGGGGGGACGGTGTGGTGGTTGTGGTATATAAGGGGGGACGGTGTGTGGTTGTGGTATATAAGGGGGGACGGTGTGGTGGTTGTGGTATATAAGGGGGAGGGTGTGGTGGTTGTGATGTATAAGGGGGACGGTGTGTGGTGGTTGGATGTATAAGGGGGGCCGGTGTGGTGGTGTGTGTATTAAGGGGGACTGTGTGGTGGTTGTGGTATATAGGGGGGGTAGGCGGTGTGGTGGTTGTGGTATATAAGGGGGGGGGCGGTGTGGTGGTTGTGGATTATAAGGGGGGGCGTGGTGGTGTTGGATGTGTGATGTATAAGGAGGAGCGGTGCAGGTTTAATTATCCGCTGATCTATATGACACACACCATCAGTCGTTTATTATCCTCTTTAGCCTTTCATCGCTCTTTCATATCCACACTGCAATCAGTGCAATCACTGCAATCAGTGCAATCAGTGCAATCAGTGCAATCAGTACAATCAGTGCAATCAGTGCAATCAGTGCAATCAGTGCAATCAGTACAATCAGTGCAATCACTGCAATCAGTGCAATCAGTGCAATCAGTACAATCAGTGCAATCAGTACAATCAGTGCAATCAGTGCAATCAGTGCAATCACTGCAATCAGTGCAATCAGTGCAATCAATGCAATCAGTACAATCAGTGCAATCAGTGCAATCAGTGCAATCAGTGCAATCACTGCAATCACTGCAATCAGTGCAATCACTGCAATCAGTGCAATCAGTGCAGTCTTTCCCATGATCGTCCTCTGCACATAGGATTGGATTGTTCTCGGCAGCACGTGCTCACAGGACAATGATGATAATTATAAGCATTTATTTAGGGAATGTGGCCCGGGCATTTACAATGTAACATAATGATGAAATATCTGTGATTTCTTCACCAGTGACGGTGTATTGGTGCACGGTGATGGGGTCTATGCCTTGGTGCATTATTACACTCTTCTATATACCTATAATTGGACAGATATATAAAGGATAAGTTATTTTGAATCATGTAAACCTATAGAAATAGTGACTTTACAGACACAAATTACATTAAAAATAAATTTATCTAAACACAAATGTAAGAATCGGGGCTATAACATGAAGATAATCCCTGTGATAATATTCTCTACCCAAAACAATAAGCAGGAAAATACCGAAAAGCTGTATAAAGACAAAAGAAAAATAATCCCATATGTGGTGTAAAGGAGAAATCTAGGGATAATACCCAAAGAGGGTGTAATTCACATTTTCAAACACAAGAGGTCCTCAGAGCACACAGAGAGTGCTGAACATGCAGATAATAGGACAAGGAATAGATATAAACCAGTCAGGCTTCACCCAGTGTGGCAGTGGTGTCAGTGTGGTCGTGCACACAGTGTGGCTGCGGTGTCAGTGTGGTCGTGCACACAGTGTGGCTGTGGTGTCAGTGTGGTCGTGCACACAGTGTGGCAGTGGTGTCAGTGTGGTCGTGCACACAGTGTGGCTGCGGTGTCAGTGTGGTCATGCACACAGTGTGGCTTTCGGTGTCAGTGTGGTCATGCACACAGAGTGGCTGCGGGTTGGTGTCACCAGTGTGGTCGGCAGTCTGCACACAGTGTGGCTGCGGTGTCAGTGTGGTCGTGCACACAGTGTGGCTGCGGTGTCAGTGTGGTCGTGCACACAGTGTGGCTGCGGTGTCAGTGTGGTCGTGCACACAGTGTGGCTGCGGTGTCAGTGTGGTCGTGCACACAGTGTGGCTGCGGTGTCAGTGTGGTCGTGCACACAGTGTGGCTGCGGTGTCAGTGTGGTCGTGCACACAGTGTGGCTGCGGTGTCAGTGTGGTCGTGCACACAGTGTGGCTGCGGTGTCAGTGTGGTCGTGCACACAGTGTGGCTGCGGTGTAGTGTGGTCGTGCACACAGTGTGGCTGCGGTGTCAGTGTGGTCGTGCACACAGTGTGGCTGCGGTGTCAGTGTGGTCGTGCACACAGTGTGGCTGCAGTGTCAGTGTGGTCGTGCACACAGTGTGGCTGCGGTGTCAGTGTGTTCGTGCACACAGTGTGGCTGCGGTGTCAGTGTGGTCGTGCACACAGTGTGGCTGCAGTGTCAGTGTGGTCGTGTCACACAGTGTGGCTGCAGTGTCAGTGTGGACGTTCACACCCGTGTGGCTGCGGTGTCAGTGTGGTGTGCACACAGTGTGGCTGCGGTGTCAGTGTGGTCGTGCACACAGTGTGGCTGTGGTGTCAGTGTGGTCTGCACACAGTGTGGCTGCAGGCATGTTCAGTTGCTGCAGTGTCCTGTGTTCGTGCCTGACTTTGTATCTGTATATAGTGAGCTCCTCTAGTGGTGGTTGTATAAATCTGTATATCTGTATATAGTGAGCTCCCTCTAGTGGTTAATGTATAATCTGTATGTAGCAATCTCCCTCTAGCAACGGCTGTAATAATCGGTATGTAGTGAGCTCCCTCTAGTGGTGGCTGTATAAATCTGTATGTAGTGAGCACCCTCTAGAGGTGACTGTATTAATCTGCATGTAGTGAGCTCCCTCTAGTGGTGACTGTATTAATCTGTATGTAGTGAGCTCCCTTCAGTGGTGGCTGTATAAATCTGTAGTGAACTCCCTCTAGTGGTGGCTGTATACATCTGTAAGTAGTGAGCTCCCTCTAGTGGTGACTGTATAAATCTGTATGTAGTGAGCACCCCTTAGTGGTGGCTGTACAAATCTGTATGTAGTGAGCTCCCTCTAGTGGTGTATGTATATATCTGTATGTAGTGAGCTCCCTCTAGTGGTGACTGTATATATCTGTATGTAGTGAGCTCCCTCTAATGATGACTGTATAAATCTGTATGTAGTGAGCTCCCTCTAGTGGTGGCTGTATAAATCTGTATGTAGTGAGCTCCCTCTAGTGGTGGCTGTATAAATCTGTATGTAGTGAGCTCCCTCTAGTGGTGGCTGTATAAATCTGTATGTAGTGAGCTCCCTCTAGTGGTGACTGTATAAATCTGTATGTAGTGAGCTCTCTCTAGTGGTGGCTGTATAAATCTGTATGTAGTGAGTTCCCTCTAGTGGTGACTGTATAAATCTGTATGTAGTGAGCTCCCCCTAGTGGTGGCTGTATAAATCTGTATGTAATGAGCTCCCTCTAGTGGTGGCTGTATAAATCTGTATGTAGTGAGCTCTCTCTAGTGGTGGCTGTATATATCTGTATGTAGTGAGCTCCCTCTAGTGGTGACTGTATAAATCTGTATGTAGTGAGCTCCCTCTAGTGGTGGCTGTATATATCTGTATGTAGTGAGCTCCCTCTAGTGGTGGCTGTATAAATCTGTATGTAGTGAGCTCCCTCTAGTGGTGACTGTATAAATCTGTATGTAGTGAGCTCTCTCTAGTGGTGGCTGTATAAATCTGTATGTAGTGAGTTCCCTCTAGTGGTGACTGTATAAATCTGTATGTAGTGAGCTCCCTCCAGTGGTGACTGTATAAATCTGTATGTAGTGAGCTCCCTCTAGTGGTGACTGTATAAATCTGTATGTAGTGAGCTCCCCCTAGTGGTGGCTGTATAAATCTGTATGTAGTGAGCTCCCTCTAGTGGCTATATAACTCTGTATGTAGTGAGCTCCCTCTAGTGGTGACTGTATAATTCTGTATGTAGTGAGCTCCCTCTAGTGGTGGCTGTATAAATCTGTATGTAGTGAGCTCTCTCTAGTGGTGGCTGTATATATCTGTATGTAGTGAGCTCCCTCTAGTGGTGGCTGTATAATTTGTTCTGTGTCTGGGTTTATGAGATGTCGTCAGGGTTTGTTGACTGAAGCTTCCTCCCGGTCTCTGGTTTGGCTCAGTGGTTACAGCAGCGGTGAGGAGAGCAGAGACAGTGCGTGTAAACAGGCGGAGGACAGTATATATAGCGGCCCCTATATTTATTAATAGAGAGTCTGTGCGGAGCGTGGGAACAACCTCCTACAAATATTCTGCTCCTCCATCTAAACATTAGGACTCTTGGCGGCGGCCTCTGATCATTAACTCTTCACAGACAGATGACGGCCCCACCCCTTATATTATCTGTGTGGCGGAGACCTTCATTCTTATACACAACCTTCAATTAGCCATTCACTGTCTTTTCTGCATTTGTTTAACCTTCGTCTGGTGCCATGAGACATACAGTCACCGGTGACCCCCACGTGAGCGCACCGCCAAGTGTCGTGTACTGTCCTCCAGTCATGTGTGGAGCCATAGATCATGGAGTGATCCGCAGTGATCCACTGTTCATCCGCTTTGTTCTCCTCGGATCCGCCAGAAGTTCTTTATTCTTTGCAGCATTTTTTTGGAATCTCTCCCCATGTTCCCGCTCTCTCCCTTTGTGCTATCTCTCCCCCTTTCCTGGCTGTCTCTCCCTGTGCTCTCTCTCCTGGTGCTGTCTCTCCCTGTGCTCTCTCTCTCCTCTTGTGCTGTCTCTCCCCTGTCGCGCTCTCTCTCCCCCTCTGTGGCTGTCTCTCCCCTGTGCACTCTTTCTCCTCTGTGTGCTGTCTCTCCCCTGTGCTCTCTTCCCCCTCTGTGGCTGTCTCTCTCCCATGTGCTTCTCTCCCCTTTGCTGCTCCTCTCCCCTTGTGATGTCCTCTCAATGTGTCTTCTCTCTCCACCCTTGTGCTCTCTCCCCATTGCCCCTGTGGCTTCTCTCTCCCAGTCTCTCTCCCCTGTTGCTCTGCCCATTTGTCTCTCCATGCGCTCTCTCTCACCATTGTGCTGTTTCCCCCTTGCACTCGCTCCCTCTGATGTTCTTCTCTTCCTCCCACCTTTGTGCTTTTCTCCCCCTTTGTGCGCTCTCCCCTCTGTGTGCTGTCTCTCTCCCCATGTGATTTACAAAGGTGGCAATGACATGAGTAGGTGTGCATTCACTTGCTGGGTCACACCGCCACAATCTTTGTATGCCCGGTGTCCAAAGATGGCAGCCACGTGAGTAGGTGTGCATGCACGCCGGGTATGCGCATGTGCACATACTCAGATGGCGTCCATGTATATCCGTGGTGTCGGCGGCTGCAATACGGTGTAGTTTGCCAGTACCGCCAGTGGTGCCATATTTGCACACCCATCACTTGGGTTAATATAATTATTAACACATAACATTGGTTGTTCACAATAATAGCAGTGGCTGCATTTCTCTCTATTTTTGCAGGATTTCTCATTATTGCAGCCCAGGAGGCTTTGACTACATCCCACAATGTATTTACATTTGTTGGCTTTGCCTTTGCAGTGTTCTATTGGATTAAGGTCCGAGGATCGGGCTCCATAACCTCAATTTTGTTGGACTTGAACCAAGATTTTGCTCATTTACCGGTGTTTAGGGTCGTTGTCTTGTCCCATTTCGAGAACGTTAAATAGGTGGCACCATAGTAAGAGAAACCTGCCCATATCATGATGCTTCACTGTCTGCAGAGGGGACTGTGGTGATGTCACGCCACAGACTGGGGAGCATCCGGCTACCGTGCGTGACAGTGGCACACTGACCAATGGTGTCCGGCGCACTACACAAAGCAATAGACAGGGGAAACACCGGGGGCACAAGTACAGCAGGGGGCCCTACTCATAGGGAACGGGGAAAGGAGACCTCCTGCACTCACCTGCGACTGTGCCCTGATCTCCCTACCGTCCCTATATGGGATCACACCATGGCTGAGCAGGAAACCTAGTCCCTCGCTGGCCCTGATGGTAGCCCTAAATAAGGAAATGGCTGGCAGGAGCACTAGTCCCAACCGCTGCACTAATAACAACAAGAGGGAAAGGAAATAGAGACAGAGAAACAACAACACAACTTCATGCCTGCTGACGCACTCCTAGGCAGCAGACGGCTTGGCAACGGTCAGCTCCAGAGAGCTTCACCTCAGGTAGCCGGGCCAGGAATGAGGTTGAATCACCAGCAAAGGATGCTGGAACCATGTGACCATATAACGTAGATGGGAGTGATCACAAAGTAGCCACAACTGGAAAGAGAACTAAGGAGTTTTGCTAGCAACAGAAATTGACATTAACTCCTACACTGCCAAAAACATTTAATATGAAGTCTCAATATAGAAATGAGACTGAGGTCCCACAGAACCTCAATGAGGAGCTGTCTGTGGTGCTTACGCAAATTGCGTAGTGTACTGGTCCTGATGCAGGCGCCGGCGGCTGTCAATGTTACAGTTATTAAAAAGCCGTCTTTTCCCCCGGCGTGGAGAGCTGACTCATTCCTGGGATGGCATAGGGCGGATGAACCGCGTCTCATACATATGTTTAAAAATGGGGCTCTTATCCCCTTCAGATCCCTGGCTGGAGAACGAACTGGATCCTCATGGTTGGAGTACGCACAATTACAGTCCTTTGCCTCCAAAAGAAACTTAGTAGCAGGCCTGCAGATGGATCAGATGCCTATAGAAAAACTATTCATGCTGGAGTTTCCGCCTGGCCATATGGTCTCAGCATTATATTCAGTTTTAAATGATAATGGAGGGATAGAGAAACCGAAGTTTCTTCTAAGATGGGAGGCAGAGTTGAAACATGAACTGTCCGAGAGGGAATGGAGGAAAGCATGCTCTCTTACCCATAAGCTATCCATGACTTGTTCAGCTCAGGAGAAGGGTTACAAAATCTTATCTAGATGGTATCGATGCCCAGATAGTCTCCATGCGGCTTTCCCCTCCATCTCGGACAGGTGCTGGAGATGTGGAACGGAGCGAGGCACCATGGTGCATATATGGTGGGAGTGCAGTCGAATTAAGCCCTTCTGGAACTCGGTGTTTGAGACCTATGAGAAAATCAGTGGTATGGTGCCGGAGAGGTCTCCTCAAATGGCACTGATATCGCTCTTACCTGGCTCTTTTAAATTCATTAAGTCAGACCTCCTCAGATTCTGCATGACGGCAGCAAGAGCGGTGATACCCAGACATTGGAAAACAACTCACCTTCCTGAGCTAACTGAATGGTTGGGAGAGATGACTAAAATCCATCATATGGAGGAACTCACAGCGGAGGTCACCGACGCCAGGGATAGATACCTGTGAATATGGAGCCCTTGGGTACTGTTCCTTGGGTCCTCTGAGTTTGGGGCTGCGTTTACAGATGGTGATGGGTAGACACCGGAGGTGGACGGAAGTGATATCCCATAGTGGATGCCCTGGGATCCGGAGGAACCCCCCTCATCTCCAACTCTTTCAAATCTATCCCTTATTCCTAAATATATGTCCTATTCCTTACTCACCAAATATGTCAGTATGTAGGTTTAATTAATCTTATTCTTTCTTATTTGTCTTAGTTAAGTCTATCTCTCTTCCCTATTTTAACCCTCTCCATTGGTGTAACCTCATGATATCCTGAAAACTTCTTATCTTAGATTAAGAGTTAATTCAAGTTATATATATATTAATCAAGCTTTGTTAATCAACTTATTGTTACTAGGTTTATCTTTACACTAGTATAATGAGTATGAAGGGTCGGAGATGGTAACCCATAATATGACACTTCGGGTTATAGCCTAAAGTCCCGAACTTAATCGTCATAACAAACAAATGTGTCCAATGGGATTAGTTGAACAGGAGATGAATACGAGACTTTATACACCCTCTCACATCTGGGACTTTACAGATGAGTCAAATAACAAGATATTCGTTCAGAGTTGAATATAGTGATCTAATATGTTAAGGTATTCGCCAGTTAAATGCTTTACATCTTGTCAAAGCAAGGATACTTGTTGAAAAGTAACTGAGTTATGTTTAATATGTACACAACTATACATGTATTGTTGTATTTGTTTATTTGTATGTTTGTTTATATGTATGTTAATAAACATAGATTGAACATAATAACGACACCTCAGTGTTACCATATAGTACTGACCCGAGGCATCATACCGACACCTCAGTGTTACCATATAATACTGACCCCAGACATCATACCGACACCTCAGTGTTATCATATAGTACTGACCCCAGACATCATACCGACACCTCAGTGTTACCATATAGTACTGATCCCAGACATCATACCGACACCTCAGTGTTACCATATAGTACTGACCCCAGACATCATACCGACACCTCAGTGTTACCATATAGTACTGATCCCAGACATCATACCGACACCTCAGTGTTATCATATAGTACTGACCCCAGGCATCATACCGACACGTCAGTGTTACCATATAGTACTGACCCCAAACATCATACCGACACCTCAGTGACACCATATAGTACTGACCCCAGACATAATACCGACACCTCAGTGTTACCATATAGTACTGACCCCAGACATCATACCGACACCTCAGTGTTACCATATAGTACTGACCCGAGGCATTATACCGACACCTCAGTGTTACCATATAGTACTGACCCCAGACATCATACCGACACCTCAGTGATACCATATAGTACTGACCCCAGACATCATACCGACACCTCAGTGACACCATATAGTACTGACCCCAGATATCATACTGACACCTCAGTGTTACCATATAGTACTGACCCCAGACATCATACTGACACCTCAGTGTTACCATATAGTACTGACCCCAGACATCATACCGACACCTCAGTGTTACTATATAGTACTGACCCCAGATATCATACTGACACGTCAGTGTTACCATATAGTACTGACTCCAGACATCATACCGACACCTCAGTGTTACCATATAGTACTGACCCCAGACATCATACCGACACCTCAGTGTCACCATATAGTACTGACCCCAGATATCATACTGACACGTCAGTGTTACCATATAGTACTGACCCCAGACATCATACCGACACCTCAGTGTTACCATATAGTACTAACCCCAGACATCATACCGACACGTCAGTGTCACCATATAGTACTGACCCCAGATATTATACCGACACCTCAGTGTTACCATATAGTACTGACCCGAGGCATCATACCGACACCTCAGTGTTACCATATAGTACTGACCCCAGACATCATACAGACACCTCAGTGTTACCATATAGTCGAGACCTGAGACATCATACCAACACCTCAGTGTTACCATATAGTACTGACCCGAGGCATCATACCGACACCTCAGTGTTACTACATAGTACTGACCCCAGACATCATACCGACACCTCAGTGTTACCACATAGTACTGACCCCAGACATCATACCGACACCTCAGTGTTACCATATAGTAATGACCAGAGTTATCATACCGACACCTCAGTGTCACCATATAGTACTGACCTCAGACATCATACCGACACCTCAGTGTTACCATATAGTACTGACCCCAGATATCATACTGACACGTCAGTGTTACCATATAGTACTGACCCCAGACATCATACCGACACCTCAGTGTTACCATATAGTACTGACCCCAGACATCATACCGACACCTCAGTGTTACCATATAGCACTGACCCCAGACATCATACCGACACCTCAGTGTTATCATATAGTGAACATGGTGAATAAAAAACCCAAAAAACAAACCTGTAATTGCACTTATTTTGCAAACATCAGTCTGTATGAAACCATATGTGTCAACGTCCAGGAGTAGTGAGGTATATAATGGAGTAAAATCAGCATATAGTGGAGTAGTGAGGTAAATAATGGAGGATAATCAGTATATAGTGGAGTAGTGAAGTAAATAATGGAGGATAATCAGTATATAGTGGAGTAGTGAGGTAAATAATGGAGGATAATCAGTATAAAGTGGAGTAGTGAGGTAAATAATGGGGGAAATCAGTATATAGTGGAGTAAGTGAGGTAAATAATGGAGGATAATCAGTATATAGTGGAGTAGTGAAGTAAATAATGGAGGATAATCAGTATATAGGGGAGTAGTGAGGTAAATAATGGAGAATAATCAGTATATAGTGGAGTAGTGAGATAAATAATGGAGGATAATCAGTATATAGTGGAGTAGTGAGGTAAATAATGGAGGATAATCAGTATACAGTGGAGTAGTGAGGTAAATAATGGAGGATAATCAGTATATAGTGGAGTAGTGAGGTAAATAATGGAGGATGATCAGTATATAGTGGAGTAGTGAGGTAAATAATGGAGGATAATCAGTATATAGTGGAGTAGTGAGGTAAATAATGGAGTAACATCAGCATATAGTGGAGTAGTGAGGTAAATAATGGAGGATAATCAGTATATAGTGGAGTACTGAGGTAAATAATGGAGGATAATCAGTATATAGTGGAGTAGAGAGGAAAATCATATAGTAGTGTAGAGAGGTAAATAATGGAGTAATATCAGTATATAGTAGAGTATTGACGTGCCCTGGCGGCACCAATCCTTTCCTTTTTTGTCACTGCCATGGTGTGGTAACTTCCACACACCAACGTAGTATTTCATATTGAAAATGTAAGAACTGATTACAATAAGCTCCATGTATAGCGCATAATAAATGAATTGATCTATTACACTATCTCATAAGTGGAATAAGTATCATTAAAGAATGGATAATCTGGTTACAAAGCTCTAATGTGTCACCCATACATAGTGCATAATTACCGTATATACTCGCGTATAAGCCGAGTTTTTCAGCCCAAAAATTGGGCTGAAAAGTCCCCCCCTCGGCTTATACGCGAGTCAATACGGTCCCCCTCAAAGTTTGGCGCCCCCACCTAACTTGCTGGGCCCCCCCCGCATGCAGCGCTGCGCTCATACATTACCTGTCTAGCAGCTGTCACCCTCCGGTGGCGGCTCCCGGCTCCGGCTTCCATCTTCCTCTCTGTCTTCCTGCTTGTCACGTGACCGGCCGGCGTCGGGATGACGTCATCGCGATGAGCCGCGGCCACAAAGCAGGAAGACAGAGATGAAGATGGAAGCCGGAGCCGGGAGCCGCGATCCGCCACCGGAGGGTGACAGCTGCTAGACAGGTAATGTATGAGCGCAGCGCTGCATGCGGGGGGCCCAGCAAGTTAGGTGGGGGCGCCAAACTATGAGGGGAGCCCTGCTGGGGCCCTATATACTACCACTGGGGCTGTATATACTACTGGGGCTGCTGGATACTACCACTGGGGCTGCTATATACTACCACTGGGGCTGTATGTATACTACCACTGGGGCTGTATATACTACTGGGGCTGCTGGATACTACCACTGGGGCTGTATATACTACTGGGGCTGCTGGGGATGCTATATACTACCACTGGGGCTGTATGTATACTACCACTGGGGCTGTATATACTACTGGGGCTGCTGGATACTACGACTGGGGCTGTATATACTACTGGGGCTGCTGGGGATGCTATATACTACCACTGGGGCTGTCTATACCACTGGGGCTGTATGTATACTACCACTGGAGCTGTATATACTACTGGGGCTGCTGGATACTACCACTGGGGCTGTATATACTACTGGGGCTGCTGGATACTACCACTGGGGCTGTATATACTACTGGGGCTTTATATACCTCTGGGGCTGCTGTATACTGATGGGGGGGCTGTATACTACCTCTGGGGCTGCTGGATACTACCACTGGGGCTGTATATACCGCTGGGGCTGCTGTATACTACCACTGGGGCTGTATATACCTCTGGGGCTGTACATACTACTGGGGCTGCGTGTATACTACCACTGGGGCTGTATATACCACTGGGGCTGTATATACTACTGTCGCTGCGTGTATACTACCACTGGGGCTGTATATACTACTGGGGCTGCGTGTATACTACCACTGGGGCTGCTGCTGTATACTACCACTGGGGCTGCTGTATATACCTCTGGGGCTGCTGTATACTACCACTGGGGCTGCTGCTGTATATACCACTGGGGCTGCTGCTGTAACACTGCTGGGGCCTGTATATACCACTGGGGGGGCCTGTATACCAGACTGCTGGGGGCTGTATACTTGTGCTGGGGTCCACCCTCGGCTTATACATGAGTCAATAGATTTTCCCAAGTCTTGGGGGCAAAAGTAGGGGGGTCGGCTTATACACGGGTCGGCTTATACACGAGTATATACGGTATATCAATAAACAAATCCATTGTTAAATTACATGAACTTGGATGGCAACTTGGATCCTTGGACAATGGAAGCGGAAGGCGGCGCACTGAAGACAATATATTGATGGACCAGATGATGGATGTTTAAAAAAAATGTATAGAGAAATTTAAAATATCTTGGAAAGGAAAAAGGACCAAAAGAAAAATTAGAATAAAGCATCTGAGGAAACGGACCATGACCAAGTCAGTACAGAAATGGCGCAAATATCAGACTCTCATTAAGGTCTTTTGGGGCCATTGTATTCAAAGTCACGATCTACTTTGTTTCCAAGCGCGGCAGGAGTTTTTTGAGGTGACCACCTCCTAATGCCACAACGTACCATATCAATCCTCTAGACTCTCAGGGAGGTTGGGTTGCAATCATGGTATGCCTTAAAATGTCTAGGTATTGCTTTTAATGTGGTGTGGTCCACAATTTCTCTTGCTCCAATAATCTCATGGACGTGTTCCCTCACTCTCACTTAGTACCTTTGAAGTAAGGCACTTGTAAATCAGAGAAGAGGTACAAATGGCAAAGTACACCACATGTGTGGAACTGCATGATATGCGGAGTCTGATCTCAAATTCACAGCACCCATCTGAAGAGTGAAAGGGAGTTGACCGCTGGATGTTTGTTGGAGCAAGCAACACAGTGGTCTCATGGAAAGCAACCCAAAAACAGTCCTCGAAAGCCAAAGATTTTTGAATATATGGCACGTAGAGTAGGATCGGACAAAAGGACAGTCCAGTGTCTCCTAAAAATTGAGCGCATAGTGTTCCACTCAAAGTTATCGGTTCCCACAAAATGTACCCCTGGACCAGTCAGTCTTTTAGGGATGTATTTAAGTTGACAATCCTTGGTGTATGACCTGCCCTCCCATAACCACGTCCACTACATCACTTAGAATAATCGTGGTCCCAGAATCTCTTAATCAGCTGACTGATGTTTAAATCTCTCATCCGAGGAACAGATCTCCTCATCCTCAGGAACTGGCCGGTGGGGACATCACGAATCGTGGTGGGATTCTGGCCAGAAGAGTAGTAATAAAGAGTTCACAGAGGTGGACTTCCTATGGACATCAGTCTGTATGAAACCATGTGTGTCATCTTCCATAGCGATGTCCTGGAAGTCAATCATCCTAGAACTATACTTGGAAGTCCGCTTGATATTAAGGTTATTCCAGTTAAGTTCACTCATGAATGATTCGAGCAACTCCACTAATCCCTGCCAGATGAATAGAACATCATCTATATAACGTATCAAGTACTGCACATGGGCACCAACCACAACGCCCCCGTTGCCAAAAATGTTTCTCTCCCAGTATCCTAGGAAGAGACTGGCATACGAAAACTCACAGCCGAGCCCATCGCTCAAGAATGAAATCACTCATCGTGCCATCCACACAGCCACTCCTGAGGAAGACGTGAACCGCCTCTATACCTAGGGTATGGTAAATGCATGTATTGAGAGACTCAACATCAGCAGAAATGATAAGCATGTCAAATTACACAAAGATGGCGTCAACCCGATTTAGGACGTCCATCGTGTCTTTGACATATGATGGGAGGATCTCTACCAAGAGTTTTGAGATGAAAGTCAATTAATTGACAGATTGGTTCACAGAGACCCCCTAATGCCAGGCACGATCGGGCGTCCCGACAGATTAAGGGCATCTTTGTGGATCTTCAGGAGTAAATAGAACGTGGGTATTCGAGGGCAGGACAACAAGAGACTGTCCAACATTTGTTTTTCCACAGCGGAATTGCAATAAAATGACATATGTGACATTTATCTGCATAATGTCTACACCTTACTCAAGAGGGGAAAATCTGCAAATAAAGCGAAGAATTCCTGCAATAGAAAATCTCCTGCTGTGGATTCACAATGGCCCCAAAGGGAACTGAGCATTAGACGATGATCTACTAGTAAGAATCGAGGTGTCAGGAGCCTGATAAATATCTGGAGGTCACAGCATCTACGGTGTATGATTGTTAGTACGGTATAATATGTCTCAGGACTTTACTAATAAATCTTTATAAACCTTTAATATGTATAAAAAATGTGAAACTGAAAACAAAAAGTGGAGAAAGTTCCCATAGAAGCCAATCAGCTCAACTGTGACATGTCACAGGGTCACTGAGGAATGAGAGGAAGGATCTGATTGGTCATTATGGGAAACCACTCCCTTTCCCTTTGCCCCAGTGTTTATAAATCTCCCCCTGGATTTACATCCCCTTTGTGTCTAAGGCGGCGTTCACACATTGTGTTATTGCCATAGCTGTAACCTGTGATCACAACCTTAAATTTAGACATCACCTAGCCAGGCCGACTTACCAAAGAAAAGAGAGAAGATTGTTAAATAATATAACATTTCTTTATTGAAAGTGTAACAAATATTCTTAAAAATCTTGCTGTGAATAGATGTCGGAATAAAAGTAAATGTCCCCAATCAGTGTCCCCCCGAGCGGATCATGTGTGATACTTTACACTGCAGCACGATCTATCCTGGGACGTTCTCTACAGACAAGACACAAGAAAGAACTAGGAGAGTTTACCAAGGTGACAATGATAGGAGAAGGGAGGAACCGGGGAGAAAAACTGGGTACAAACTCGTAACCATAAAAAGGAAAATGCTCAGGCCTCATCCAGAGGACATTTAGGGTATGTGCACATTGGACGGTTCTGCATCATTGCAGACCGTCAGAAAACCGGAGTAGAATTTCAGGAGATGAAATTCCTGACCTCAGCAGTGTCCATCGTTTTTTTAGCGTTTTTTGAGCGGTTTTTTAGCGTTTATACAGCGTTTTCTTGGCGGTTTTCTGGCGGTTTTTCTTGGCGTTTGTAAGACTGTTTTTTGTGCACTTGTAAGCTAGATCCGCTGGAAAAACGCTCAAAAGAAGTCACATGCTCTATCTTTGAAAACCGGTGGAAAACCGGTGAAGAAAGTGGAAAGGAGAAAAAAAAAAACGTTCTAATGTAAACAGCGTTTTCTGAAAACCATTGACTAGCATGTTAAGCCAACCGCTGGTTAGGATTAACATGAAATTTACATAAAACTCAGCGGAAAACGCCGGCGGAATACGCTAAAAAACAGCTCACAAAACTTCCAATGTGCACATACCCTTACTGTGGCGGCATTTTATCATCTGTATTACAACCTGAGGACACTTCATAGATTCATATAGAGCAGATTATAAGACCCCGATCATTCCTCTATGGTGATGAAAGACGCAGTCTGCTGCTCCCCAATATCTTTATAGAACCTTCACCTACATATAACACAGGATGAAGGGGCTCGGTGAAGGCGACAGAGAAGGTGTGTAAGTGTCTGATGGGGTCACACAGCTCATAAAAGGACAGCTGCCCGCCCTCATAATCCAGGTATATCCGGAATCTATTACTGGAGACCCGGTGAGGTAACTGAAACTCTTCATTGTCATGTATCACTAAATGCACATCATCATCTACCAGTAGCTCTAAACCCCAGGACGTGTTATTAAATCCAATCTCTGACTGGTCTCCCCTCCTCTCTATACTGGGATAACACATCCCCACCCTCCACCATCCTGACCCACTGATCTCCACATCCCAGTAATGTCGTCCTGAGGTAAATCCCCTCCTGCTCATCACCTGATAATCCTGGAATCGCTCTGCTGTTTCTGGACGATTCTGTCTTATTTCTGTCCAGGTCGCAGTTTTCAGGTCGTCTGATATAAGGAGATCATTAGCAGCCGTGTTTACATCCAGTAATATGTCTGCAGGATCTTGTACATAGAAGGTGACATTTATACCTCTTATCATAGCAGATAATGTGTGTGATATGTGTGAGATCAGCTCCACACCCCGATCACCTCCATTATGTCCTCTTGTGTCCTCATCACCTCCATCATGTCCTCTTGTGTCCTCATCACCTCCATCATGTCCTCCTGTGTCCTCATCACCTCCATCATGTCCTCCTGTGTCCTCATCACCTCCATCATGTCCTCCTGTGTCCTCATCACCTCCATCATGTCCTCCTGTGTCCTCATCACCTCCATCATGTCCTCCTGTGTCCTCATCACCTCCCACCTCAGGATCACACAAGTCACCAGTGTCTGACTCCTGTAAGACAGTCAGTGGATCAGTCATGTTACACAGCTCCTCAATGTGCCTCATCCTCCTGGACAGCTCGTCCTTCTTTATCTCCAGCTTCTGGATCACATCAGACAGTGACATCTTCTCTTCCCCCCTGGAGATGTCACTCAGGATCTTCTTCTCCAGGTCGTCCACCCATCTCCTGATGTTTATAAACAGGGCAGTGACTCTCTTGGCTTTTGCTGCAACTTCTTCTTGCTCTTTTCTCCTGAGATCCTCCAGACTCCGGACTTTTTCCTCTGTCTTCTGTCTTTTTCTGATCAGATTCTCCTGGACATTTCTCAGGTGTTTCCTCTTCTTCTTCTCAGAGGCCTCATCCAGCGTCTCCACCCGGTGTCCCCGATGTTCTCCGGTCAGGGTGCAGGACACACAGATACAAGCTCCGTCCTCCGTGCAGTAATACTTCAGCACCTCTTTATGGACAGAACATTTCCGGTTCACCAGAGAAGTGCTGGGATCTGGTATGACGTGTTCTTCTTCCTTCATGTGATCTTTTAGGTGATTATGACACATAGAAGCCTCACACTCCAGACAGAGTATCACAGCCCGTACAGGAGAGTCCACACAGTAAGTGCAGAGGATTGAGGGATCATTCCCAGGTGTAGACCGGATATTCTCCATTACTTTACACAGAGTTATGTTCCTCTTCAGTGTCGGCCACTCCTGAAATTGTTCTCTACATTCAGGACAGGAATAATCTCCAGACCGGTCCTGTGTATTCAGCATCTGATCCATACAGCCCCGACAGAAGCTGTGTCCACATCTCAGGGTTACAGGATCTATATACAGGCTCAGACAGACGGCACAGTCCAGCTCCTTTACAAGACCGGCAGACGCCATCGCTGAAAGCAGGAAGAAATAAAAGGACAAATGTGTTAGGATCAGAGAACAGTCGGGGAGATCTCAGGTTAAGACACAAAGACGAGGCCGAGCTTCAGAAAGGTGTTCGCTATAAATCACATAGAAAAGACGCAGCAGAAATCTACTACTCATTCACACGGCAACTTCTGATATGTGAAAAAAACAATGATCTTGATCAGTGATCTGGATCAGATCGTCATCAGTGATTGGTCAGTTTTACCATTAGTGTTTTATCATTACATTTTTTATATACTGACATCATATAGGTGCGTTTTTAGTCTGAACAACATGGATGTGTGAATGAGGCCCAAGATTATGTTCACGAGCCATTTTTCTGTACTTTTACACAATGTACCGCACAAGGACAACATGCAAAACTACCCCTATTCCACCTCACATATCCTTTGGTTCACTCTCCACATGTAATCCTGTCACAGAAGAAGAAGTCTCCAGGCTCCTCTCTTGTTCTCGTCCCACTACATGCACCACTGACCCAATTCCCTCACACCTACTCCAGTCTCTCTCTCTGGTGGTTACCACTCACCTAGCCAAAGTCTTCAATCTTTCTCTTTCTTCTGGCATCTTCCCCTCCTCCTTCAAACACTCGATCATGACTCCATTATTAAAGGGAACCAACCACCTCAGATCACCCTAATACACAGTTAGTACATGTCCCTGCACCCTAAGGATACCTTTCCAGCACTGTTTTTGTGTAAAATCTTGCATTAGTATAACTGATAAAAAGAGTTTATAAACTTACTAGCCTGAAGACTTTTGGGCGTATCCCTCCTTCTGTTATACTTCAGGGCTGAGCAGTTTATTTACAATTCCGAGGCGAAGCGACAGACTAACGTTTCGGCCAAGTTATTGGCCTTGTTCACAGAGTCGCTGAAAAACATTGAAAATATTTACAGTGAGTAACACAAGGTTGCTGTATTTACAAGGTTACAGTATACGTGTGAAAATATATACGTATCTACATATATACACATGGAGAAGATCTCATAGTTTGGATCAGTATGTATAATGGTGATTGCACAAGACCATTGGCTTAGTAGGTTTTAAGGTCCCTTCAGCACCTGCCAGCCATCAGCTTGGACACAGTTGTGTCAGCTATCCACACTGCGCCACCAATTTATGTGAGACCAGACTCCTCCACCAAGCTAAGTATCTCACCTTTTCCTACTAAATCTGATGTTATGCTTTGTGTCTCTTCCCCTACGTATTCAGAGAGCTCTGCTCTACCATACCTCCATACAGGTGACCAGCTACTACCGCAGGCTGAGATATTATACAGCTTTCCCTGGGGTAACTATGTATATATATATATACCTCATCCTGTGACACAATGAATCTGTTGCATACAGATAAAGCAGTTTGCCCCTCTTTCATTCACTCCAGTGTATAATAGCATATTATCTCTCACCTTAACCACCTTGATACCACTAACTCCCCAGCCACTAAGCTCTCATGCTATATGGGATCTGGTATCACCGGCTCTTGCCCATTACCACACCATGATAATATCTATCCTCACTGTAACACCTTTCACTTATACTGCTGCCCTAATTCAAGTGCATTCAATTCCACAGGAACCTCTCTAACAAAGCTACCCTATACACCTACTGTATGAAATACCATATCTCAAGCCTCAACATTTTAGGGTATGTTCAGCCACATATGCATATCTATAACTCTACTATCAAAATACCTCTATGATCTCACCAGTATGTTTAATCCTTTCTATCTCCTCTTATCCTTAAAACCTACTAAGCCAATGGTCTTGTGCAATCACCATTATACATACTGATCCCAACTATGAGATCTTCTCCATGTGTATATATGTAGATACGTATATATTTTCACACGTATACTGTAACCTTGTAAATACAGCAACCTTGTGTTACTCACTGTAAATATTTTCAATGTTTTTCAGCGACTCTGTGAACAAGGCCAATAACTTGGCCGAAACGTTAGTCTGTCGCTTCACCTCGGAATTGTAAATAAACTGCTCAGCCCTGAAGTATAACAGAAGGAGGGATACGCCCAGATGTCTTCAGGCTAGTAAGTTTATAAACTCGTTATATCAGTTATACTAATGCAAGATTTTATACAAAAACAGTGCAGGAAAGGTATCCTTAGGGTGCAGGGACATGTACTAACTGTGTATTAGGGTGATCTGAGGTGGTTGGTTCCCTTTAAATAAATATTCTCTTGACCCATCCTGCACAAATTACTGCAGACCAGTCTCCAATCTCCCCATCATCTCTAAACTCTTGGAGCACCTGGTCTACACCCACCTCACCCGTTACCTCTCCGCTCACTCTCTTCTAGACCCATTACTGTCTGGTTTCCTCCCCCTTCACTCTACAGAAGCTGCCCTCACCAAAGTGACCAATTTACTCCTGACAGCAAAACGTAATGGTGACCACTCTCTGCTTATTCTTTTTGACCTTTCTGCAGCCTTTGGCACTGCTAACCACCATCTCCTACTCTCTATGCTGCACTCCATCGGCATAAAGGACACGGTTCTCTCCTGGCTCTCCTCCTATCTTTCTGACCGCTCTTTCAGTGTATCATTCTCTGGCTCCACATCTCCTCCTCTTTATCTCACTATTGGGGTCCCTCATTGTTCAGTCCTTGGACCTCTTCTCTTCTCTCTCTACACGGCACCAAATGGACAGACCATCCGCAGATTTGGCTTTCAGTACCATGTTTATGCTGATGACACACAACTATACACTTCCTCCCCTGACCTTACTCCAGCTCTAATAAAGAACACCAATGACTGTCTAACCACAGTCTTCAATATCATGTCCCCTCTCTATCTGAAACTCAACCTTTCCAAAACTAAACTCCTTCTGCTCTCACCCTTCACTAACCTCCCTAAATCTGACATCTCTCTCAGTGTGCAGCTCCACGATAACGCCTAGTCAGCAGGCTCGCTGTCTGGGTGTTATGTTTGACTCTGATCTTACCTTCACGCCATGTATACAATCTCTCGCCCGCTCTTGCCGCTTGCACCTGAAGAACACTTCTGGAAGCCACCCCTTTCTCACCATGGAAACAACAAAAACCCTAACCGTGGCCCTGATTCACTCCCGCCTTGACTATTGTAATTCTCTATTAATTGGCCTCCCCCTCAGTAGGATTTCCCCTCTTCAGTCCATCCTTAATGTAGCAGCCTGGATCACCTATCTAGCTAACCACTATTCAGACGCTTCTGCTCTATGCCAGTCATTGCACTGGCTGCCCATACACTATAGGATCCAATTCAAACTGCTTGTTCTCACCCACAAAGCTCTTCACAGTCAACACCTCCCTATCCTCATCTCTGTCTATCACCCCACCCGTTCTCTTCACTCTGGAAGTGACTTTAGGGTACGGACACACATGCGAGTGAAAAAACGGTCCGATTCACGTATCTGAGAGTTGGACGAGTGTCATCCGACTTTTGGTCCGTTTTGCATCCAACTGCTATGCGTCTGTCCGACATCTTCTTGGATCACATCTGAGTGCTGTCAGTGTGTTGTTCAGGTGTAATGCGATTATAACATGGTATTTCTCTTGCTGTATAAAGTGAGAAAAGAGTTGACAGAATAGAGTGATTGAATACAATAGACAGATAGATGGTAGAATAGCTAGATAGGGTTCACATGTCTCCCGCTGCTACTTCCGGGGCCGCCTATTAAGCTAATTACATGTTCACTACACTGTCAGACAAACAGCCAATCAGAGAAGCTCACACTGTTTGAGAGCCTCTGTAATTGGCTGTTGTAGTCAGAGTGCTTTTCCTCAGTCTGGACAGTGATTCTGCTTGATTGCCATTCACATTAGTGTAACCCCGAAAGTAGCAGCGGGAGACAGGAGAACCCAATCTAGCTATTCTATCCTATCTATTCTTATCCCTGCGAGAAACACCATGTTAAAATCGGTCTCCCTATGCTATCCCTGTGCTGTGTGCGGTCCATGATTTTTGTCGGACCCACAGACTTGCATTGGCGAGTCTCGTCCGACACTCGCATGAAATCGCAGCATGTTGCGACTGACTCATCAGTGTCGGACAAGGAAAAAAACGTCAGACACTCGGAAATGTGCTCTTGGACATTGACTCACATTGATCCAACTGCAATGCGATTTTGACTCGCATTGCAGTCGTCCAAGTTTCACGCCTGTGTGTCCGAGCCCTTAGACTCACTTCTGCAATAATCCAAACCTCCCACTCCCAGCTCTAAAGCCAGGGTTACACATAACGATGTCCCAGCAACCCCACCAACGATGGGGGCGCTGCGACATCGCTATGTGATCGCTGGTGAGCTGTCAAACAGGCAGACTCACCAGCGATCACGCTGGTATCCAGGGTAAACATCGGGTAACTAAGAAGAGCACTGCACTTAAGTTACCCGATGTTTACCAGCGTGTACTGTGCGGCGCTGGGAGGTAGTTGATTTTTGGTCTGCCGCTGTCACACACCGATGCTGGCCGCCCAGCGGGAGACCAATGATTGAAAAATGGCCCTGGCCATTGATCGATGATCTTTGCAGGATGTCACACGTTGATCGATGATCTTTGCAGGATATCACACGTAGCGACATCGCTACGAGGTCGTTGCAACGTCACAAGTTGCAGTGACATCGTTAAAGATGTCGGTACGTGTAAACGCAGCTTAAGACTTCTCCCAAGCTGCACCAATTCTCTGGAATGCTCTACCCCAAGAAATTAAGTCCATCTAAAACTTACATAGTTTTAGGCACCCTAAAAACACATTTTATTAGAGAAGCCTATCATGATCCCTAATCAAAGTCACTTGGGCTGCTTTCACACTGCGTATTTCTTGGATCCGTGGCTGTCCGTTATTAACTTACAACCACGGATCAGATTTGGCATGTATCCCTATGGGCCATGATTCGGATCAGATTTGGCCTCATTGCCATCCGATTTGTGTTGGATCTGTTTTGGTCCGATTTTTTGCTGTGCGCAAAATCGGAGACTGCTCTGATCTTGGGCACAGCGGCCATTAACATGGGGGCCTATGGAGCACGGGTCTGAGAAAACATCAGATCGTTCCTCGGACCCGATTTTAGTGTACTGAGCATGCTCAGTAAATTGCCCCAGAGGACCCAGCTTTACCTGTAGGAAGCTACTCCACCCTAGCCGCAATACAACCACCCTCCGGAGGACTGTGGCGGCGCTGGTGTCTAGTCACCAGGCACTACAGTTGGCGTCACGTGACAAAAACTATTATCCCTTGTAAATAATATTCCCTTCTTTTTGTGGGGCAGTACCCCCAGGGCCACAGGTGTGGGCAGGCCATCGACGACGTTCCCCGATTGGAGAAAGAAAGGCCCAGACATCCGAGTCCCCATACCCTGGGGTGCTACAATAGCAGAGCCTACCTGGTGTGCAGTGTGTGTGTCCCTAATAGCAGAGCCTACCTGGTGTGCAGTGTGTGTGTCCCTAATAGCAGAGCCTCCCTGGTGTGCAGTGTGTGTCCCTAATAGCAGAGCCTCCCTGGTGTGCAGTGTGTGTGTCCCTAATAGCAGAGCCTACCTGGTGTGCAGTGTGTGTGTCCTAATAGCAGAGCCTACCTGGTGTGCAGTGTGTGTGTCCCTAATAGCAGAGCCTCCCTGGTGTGCAGTGTGTGTGTCCCTAATAGCAGAGCCTCCCTGGTGTGCAGTGTGTGTGTCCCTAATAGCAGAGCCTACCTGGTGTGCAGTGTGTGTGTCCTAATAGCAGAGCCTCCCTGGTGTGCAGTGTGTGTGTCCTAATAGCAGAGCCTCCCTGGTGTGCAGTGTGTGTTCCTAATAGCAGAGCCTCCCTGGTGTGCAGTGTGTGTGTCCTAATAGCAGAGCCTCCCTGGTGTGCAGTGTGTGTGTCCCTAATAGCAGAGCCTCCCTGGTGTGCAGTGTGTGTGTCCCTAATAGCAGAGCCTCCCTGGTGTGCAGTGTGTGTGTCCCTAATAGCAGAGCCTACCTGGTGTGCAGTGTGTGTGTCCCTAATAGCAGAGCCTACCTGGCGTGCAGAGTGTGTGTCCCTAATAGCAGAGCCTACCTGGTGTGCAGTGTGTGTGTCCTAATAGCAGAGCCTTCCTGGTGTGCAGTGTGTGTGTCCCTAATAGCAGAGCCTACCTGGTGTGCAGTGTGTGTGTCCTAATAGCAGAGCCTACCTGGTGTGCAGTGTGTGTGTCCTAATAGCAGAGCCTTCCTGGTGTGCAGTGTGTGTGTCCCTAATAGCAGAGCCTACCTGGTGTGCAGTGTGTGTGTCCTAATAGCAGAGCCTACCTGGTGTACAGTGTGTGCCCCTAGTAGCAGAGCCTACCTGGTGTGCAGTGTGTGTGTCCTAATAGCAGAGCCTACCTGGTGTGCACTGTGTGTGTCCCTAATAGCAGAGCCTACCTGGTGTGCAGTGTGTGTGTCCTAATAGCAGAGCCTACCTGGTGTGCAGTGTGTGTGTCCTGGCTCTGCACAATCCCTGCTGTAGATCACGGTGGATCTCTCTGATCAGCTGCAGTGATCTGTGTGCACGTGTGATGATAACTCCAGGAGAGGAAGAGGAGGGTGGAGGGAGTGTAAGTGATCCATGTGTGAGCCGAGCTCAGCGATTGGCTGCTCGGGATGTCTATCACTGATAGGACAGCGCTGATTGCAGGAGGATGAATGTGGGCGGAGCCACCACGGCAGAGCGAGGAATGCAGGAAGAACTGAGAGAAGAGGAGGAAAAGAGCGGGAGAGGAAGGAGGAGGAGGAGAGGAGGGGGCTACTGAGTGTCAGTCATGTGTGGAACAGCAAACAGTGGAGTAGTGAGGTAAATAATGGAGGATAATCAGTATATAGTGGAGTAGTGAGGTAAATAATGGAGGATAATCAGTATATAGTGGAGTAGTGAGGTAAATAATGGAGGATAATCAGCATATAGGGGAGTAGTGAGGTAAATAATGGAGGATAATCAGAATATAGTGGAGTAGTGAGGTACATAATGGAGGATAATCAGTATATAGTGGAGTAGTGAGGTAAATAATGGAGGATAATCAGCATATAGGGGAGTAGTGAGGTAAATAATGGAGGATAATCAGTATATAGTGGAGTAGTGAGGTAAATGATGGAGGATAATCAGTATATAGTGGAGTAGTGAGGTAAATAATGGAGGATAATCAGTATATAGTGGAGTAGTGAGGTAAATAATGGAGGGAAATCAGTATATAGTGGAGTAGTGAGGTAAATAATGGAGAATAATCAGTATATAGTGGAGTAGTGAGGTAAATAATGGAAGATAATCAGTATATAGTGGAGTAGTGAGGTAAATAATGGAGGATAATCAGCATATAGTGGAGTAGAGAGGTAAATAATGGAGGATAATCAGTATATAGTGGAGTAGTGAGGTAAATAATGGAGGATAATCAGCATATAGTGGAGTAGTGAGGTAAATAATGGAGGATAATCAGCATATAGTGGAGTAGCGAGGTAAATAATGGAGGGTAATCAGCATATAGTGGAGTAGCGAGGTAAATAATGGAGGATAATCAGTATATAGTGGAGTAGTGAGGTAAATAATGGAGGATAATCAGTATATAGTGGAGTAGTGAGGTAAATAATGGAGAATAATCAGTATATAGTGGAGTAGTGAGGTAAATTATGGAGGATAATCAGTATATAGTGGAGTAGTGAGGTAAATGATGAAGGATAATCAGTATATAGTGGAGTAGTGAGGTAAATGATGGAGGATAATCAGTATATAGTGGAGTAGTGAGGTATATAATAGAGGATAATCAGCAAACAAAGGAGCGCTGAGGTAAATGAATGAAGAAAATCAGCTCTTCACAGTGCATCACCTCCCTACATCTCCTCCCTCATCTCTGTCTATCACCCCACCCGTTCTCTTTGCTCTGGAAGTGACTTTAGACAAACATCAGCATTAATCCGAACCTCCCACTCCTGGCTCCAAGACTTCTCCTGAGCTGCACCAATCCTCTGGAATGCTCTACCCCAAGAAATTAGGTGTTTCAGGCGCTCCCTAAAAACACATCATATCATGATTCCTAGTCAAAGTCACTTAGACATAGCCTATCTGCTCCATCAGTCTCAAAAGCTTTACAAATAATGGCTGGTGGCCACTCATGCAGCTACTATCTATTCCCCATTACCTGATTATGGCTGCACTATCAATGTAAATAAGCCCCTGTAATTTGTGTTACCCCCTCCTCATTGTAGATTGTAAACTCTTATGAGCAGAGCTGTCATTATTTTGCTTTAATTATTGTATTTTCTGATAACTGTTACTTATGACTGTATATGAACCTCTGAATTGTAAAGCGCTGCCGAATATGTTGGCGATACATGAACAAAGATTATTATTATTAGTAGTAGTGAGGTAAAGAATGAGTAGAAAATCAGCATATAGTGGAGTAGTGATGTAAATAATGGAGGATAATCAGCATATAGTGGAGTAGTGAGGTAAATAATGGGTAGAAAATCGCATATAATGGAGTAGTGATGTAAATAATGGGGGAAAATCAGTATATAGTGGAGTAGTGAGGTAAATAATGGGGGAAAATCAGCATATAGTCGAGTAGTGAGGTAAGTAATGGAGGATAATCAGCATATAGTGGAGTAGTGAGGTAAATAATGGGGGAAATCAGTATATAGTGGAGTAGTGAGGTAATTAATGGGGTAAAATCAGCATATAGTGGAGTAGTGAGGTAAATAATGGGGGAAGTCAGTATGTAGTGAGGTAAATAATGGGGGATAATCAGTATATAGTGGAGTAGTGAGGTAAATAATGGAGGAAAATCAATATATAGTGGAGTAGTGAGGTAAATAATGGGGTAAAATCAGCATATAGTGGAGTAGTGAGGTAAATAACGGGGGGAAATCAGCATATAGCGGAGTAGTGAGGTAAATAATGGAGGATAATCAGAATATAGTGGAGTAGTGAGGTAAATAATGGGGTAAAATCAGCAAACTTGAGTAGGTAAAAAGTGTTTGTTCCGTGTTAGCCAGTAGATATAAGAATATTAGAATCTGAGAGTCCTCAGTAGTTTATACCTTTTAATGGCGAACTGAAAAGATGGTAAGTGAAGCAAAATTTCGGGAATTTGTGTCATTATCAGCCTGATGAAGGGGCCATAGTGTCCCGAAAGCTTGCTTCACTGACTATCTTTTCAATCAAACTTGAGTAGTGAGGTAAATGATTGGACAAAATAAGCAAACATTGGAGTAGTGAGGTAAATAACCAGTGGAATTCAGGAAACTGGATTAGTGAGGTAAATAATGGGGTAAAATCAGAATATAGAGTAGTGAGGTAAATAATGGGGGAAAATCAACAAAGGAGTATTGGGGTAAATAATGGGGAAATGTAGCAAGTAGAGGAGTAATGAGGTAAATGGGGGAAATCAGCATACAATGGAGTAGTGAGGTAAATAATGGAGTATTGGGAATTTGGCGTGAGTGCGCATGTTCCGGGCACTTTTTTTGACATTGCCGTTGCCCTGTCTCACATAGAGATCTTGCGTGCGATGTTTGGCGATCCTGCGTTCTGGAAATCGTCAGCAGAAGACCGGAAGCGATCTTCCCTTCCCACATCGCCACGTCACATGCCACCATCGTTGGAGCGATGTCGCCATAGTGTTTTGATAAGGGCGTGCTACAGTGTGTTTTACCGCGCCCCTATCACTGTGATTGGTGGACGGAACTGCGTTCCCATTGGTCAGCCTTGCGTGAAGGCACGGGTCATCCAATAAGGCGTCTCGGACACGGCCAGCCAATCAGAACGCAGTATCAACCACCAATCGCCGCAGATGTGGCGCGAAATAAACATCTAAGCATGCCTACGGGATTTGTTTCCGGATCGCTGGGTACGTCGCTATCGCGCTGTCACACGCCACGAAGCGCTGAGATCGCCTGGTGGTTATCGCCTGATTTCACTGCAGAGCAGGGCGATCAGGCGACGCACCGCCGGCGATTTCTCGCTGTAAAATCGCCCTGTCACATGCCGCAACGCACAGGTGATGTAGTAGCGATATCGCCGCATTCGGAGATTGCTTAGCAAATCTCCCGGCGATATCGCCACGTGTGACGGTACCTTAAAGGATGAGAACAATGTAAGGGGGCACAGAATAGAGACTGAGCAAGTGTGGGGCTGTATGGAGAGGGGGCAGTATAATGGGACAGTATGTCGAGGATGGGGAGTGTGATGAGGGAGAACAGTATAAATAGTGAGCAGTATAGGGGGATACAGTGTAGAGGACAGTGTGACAAGGGAGCCCAGTATGGAGAGAGAGGGCAATGTGGGGAGCATGTACCAGAAGAGGGACGCTGTGTAAATCATATGTGCAGGGAACAGTGATGAGGAGCAATTATTTATTCCGGGGCACAGCGTAGGGCAGATATTTTTACTCAGGAAAATGTTGATCGTTCTCCTTTTGTAAGGGTATCGTGTCGGGATGTGCTGAAGAAGACTGGAGTGATGAGTCTGCAGTCTCTCTATGTGTTGCTCTATGTGACTGCAGACTTCTGAATTCTCACAGTTCGCAGACTGCAAGCTGAAAGTATTCTGGGGTGCTGGTGGTGAGAGTGGGAGGTCATGTAACTGCAAGTATGCGTTTTACATACATGCAGTCACGTGCTGACTAGACATGTGAGGCCTCGATCAATGAAAATGAATTGAGTGAGGCCAGACACGTCTACTTAGAATGTGGCCAGAAGCATATAAATCGCATACTTGTGCTCACATGACCATCCAATCTAGCCATTGGCACAGGAGAATCCTGAAAGTGTTCAGTACGCGCTGTGAGAATTCTGCGGTCTGCAGTTACCTAGATTGACTACAGACTTTCATCTCGGATCTGGACAAGCCCTTTAATTCTATCATTAAGCACCTTAGCCCAATCCTAACAATGTGTAATGTACTCATTGTCAAAAACAGCCCTTGGGTGAGGACCCGGGGGGGGGGGGGGGTGCTGTCGCAAATTTTCCGCGGCCTGTCTCAGTCCCTCCAGCCCTTAGGTGAGGATTGGGGGGGGAGTTGGGGTTGTCGGAGTGCTGTCAGAAATTCAGAAATTCTCGGCGGCCCATCTCAGTCCTTCTCCAGCCAGGCCCGTATTTGGAGTTCCTGCGCCCCCCCCATCGCACCATGCCCCCCTGCAGACAGAGGAGTAGCTAAAGGGAGCCTAGAGGTTCCCATTATGGTTTAAGTAGATGGTCGCTAGTTGACCTGACCGCCACCATGTCACATCAGCAAGGAGGTGGCAGTGATGTTTTGGGTCGTAATCATGTGGAGAGAGCTAGTTTGCCCCTATAGGGTCCATGAAGGCGTGAAAAGGACCACGGCAAAGTATATATACTTTTAGACTGACCATTTTTTTTCTTTGTACAAAATCATCCCCATGCATGACAATGCACCATCTCTTGGTACAGAGCATAGCCCTGAGTAATTGGCTGCTATGGACATAAAAGTAGAGAAAACCATGGTGTGGCTACCAGTCTCCCCTGATCTCAGCCCTATTGAGAAACTTGGAAGTACCATTAAGCAAAAAAAAATCTAAGATGCTGTAAGACCTTAACCATCAAACCAGCAGCTCTGGGAGTCAATTCTGACATCCTGCAAACAAATGCAATCTTAAAACATTCAAAACCTGACAAGTTCAACAAATGCAATATTTGTGAAGGTGATATCAAAGAAAGGCGATATACAATATGAGACATACTGGTAGGATATTTACATTGTGAGCCCCTATGGGGACAGTGTTGATGATGTATGTAAAGTGCTGTGGAGTTCATAGTGTAATGTAAATGTAAAAAAATATTTCTTCAAATGTCGTCACAATACCAGGATCTGAGGATCTTCTATTTCGAGGTCAGGGGCTCTCTGATGCCATGTCGCTGCCTGTGTCGCTGTCGTCCTCTTTTGACACTGCAGTGCGGTGGACAAGAGAGCATTAACTGGTTAATAACAAGAAGTATGGTGTGTACGAAGTGAGCCATAAACCCTCCCCATACCATGTCCAGCAGACATTGTAGGATTACTATATGGATTTTATTATTAGGGCACGGACACACTGGCGTAAAACTCGGATGAGTGCAATGTGTGATTTTATCGCAGTGCAGTCAATTAATCAACGTCTGAAACACATTGGTGAGTGTCGGACGCTTTTTTCTTATCCAGATTCTGGATGGGAAAAAAGTCACAACATGCTGCGACAGTCTGCGATTCATGTGCGAGACTCGCCAATGCAAGTCTATGAGTCCGACAAAATCATGGACCGCACACTGACAGCACACGGACCATCCGAGAGGCATCTGTTTTTTTTCACTGATACATTATCATTCTTCAGCTGAGACAACTGTAAAATGCTCCTGTAAATAGCAGTAATAGCTGCTGAGAAACAAAACAGATTGCACATGGATGTAATCTAAGAAAACTGTCGGACACTCGCACAGCATTTGGATGTCCCAGTGGCCAGCCACACAGACAGCCCGCCACAGCCACACACAGAGCCACAACCACACAAAAACAGTTAGCCACATAGACAGCCAGCCACATAGACAGCTACACAGACGCAGAGAGCCACACAGAGAGACACAGCCACACACATAGCCACAGCCAGCCACACACATAGCCACAGCCAGCAACATAGACAGCCATAGCCAGCCACACACAGGCACACACAGACACAGCCAGCCAAACACAGACACAGCCAGCTACACACACAATATCAGCCACACACACAATCAGCCACACACATACAGCCACACACATAGCTAGCCACACAAACACAGCCAGCCACACACAGCCAAAGCCAGCCAGCCACACATACAGCTACACACATACAGCCAGCCACATAGACAGCCACACACAGGCGCAGCTACCCACACACACACAGACACAGCCAGCAACACACACAGCGAGTAATATAGACAGCCATAGCCAGCCACACACAGACATACAGCCAACCACACAGCCAGCCACACACACAGTCAGCCACACACAGCCAAGCAGCCCCAGCCACACACACACACAGTCAGCCACACACAGCCAAACAGACACATTTTGCCACACAGCCAGCCACGCAGACTCAGCCACACAGTCAGCCACAGACAGCCCTAGCAACATAGACACATAGTCAGCCACAGCCACGCAGCCCCAGCCACACACAACCAGCCACAAAGCCCCAGCCACACACAACCAACCACAAAGCCCCAGCCACACACAGCCAGCCACATACAGCCACCCACACACAATCAGCCACAAAGCCCCAGCCACACACAACCAGCCACACACAACCAGCCACAAAGCCCCAGCCACACAAAGCCCCAGCCACATACAGACAAATAGTCAGCCACACAGACACAGCCCCAGCCATAAACAGAAACATAGACAGAAAGACACACACACACACAAAGAGAGAGCAACACACACACACATACACACACACACACACAACCCACCACCACCAGCTGCTGCTGCACATCATGATCTATTCTTTACACATTTTGCTGGCTCCCGCGCTGTGGAAGTTGGAACAACTTCCGGGGCCTGAAGTAGAGATGAGGAGGCGGGGCCCAGAGATTGACTGATGATAGGAGGACCCAGGTGTCGTGAAGGGCTCACGTCACACAGGTCCTCTCTATCTACAGTCAATCTCTCTGGGCCCCGCCTCCTCATCTCTACTGCAGGCACCTCCATGCCTCCACTTCTCCCTCGACAGTGCCGCCTCTCTCTCTGACATTGTCACCTCCACGGCGGGCCCCTCCTCTTTTCTCATGGCGGGTCTGTTCACTGCCTGCTGCAGGGTGGGTGAGTGAAGTCCGCGGCCTGTTTCTGTGGGTGGGTGGCACTAGGTGGGGGCTATACCATCAGCCCAGGGGACACTTGCCACCCTGCCACCTGGGCCAGTCCGCCCCTGACAGGGGTGGTGCTTTTTTGCTATTCTGCAGCATACTCACACTTGTGGGCTTTATAGCTGCTCTCTATACACCACAGACAGGTGGCACATATACAGCCCATTTGATAATACAGGATGGGATAAACGTTTCTGTCTGGATAATAAAAGGCCGACACTGTCAGACTAGAGGCCAGACAGAATAAGTGACTACATCAGCCCCATTATAGTGAATGTAGCATCAGTGTGATATGTGTATGGCTTCCCCCTCTATACAGGATACCCATCCACCTCACCGCTCATCACACACACAATGCTGGACTCTCTGTGGTGTCTGGAGGATTCTGGGTTATTTCGCTCCAGGTCGCCGTCTTCAGGTCGTCTGTTCCATCAATCATCTGCTCTTCTCATATTGATCTGTAGTTTACAGTGAATTCTCCACACTCAGGTTTGTGTCTATACGGCACATCCGGATCTTCAATAAAACTTCACTTTCTTTATTGTAAATCCATTAAAATCTCCATGGTACAGATAGACTGTGACGTGTTTCCGGCACATTCTCCCTTAACCCCTTAGTGACGGAGCCACTTTCCACCTTAATGACCAGATTGTACAGTTGTGACCGGTGTCACTTTATGATGTTTTATCTCTGGAGCTTCACCGGATCCCAGTGATTCCGAGATCGTTATATTCGTGACATATTGGACTTCATGTTAGTGGTAAATCTAGAAGGATCCCTCGTGGATTTTCTCTAGGGGTACAGGGAGCATTTAGAACCCACAGGTTCATCACAGAATTTGATAACAATAGGTCGTCATACTGAAAATTCTCTTTTTTTCTCAAAAATGTTCCTTTACCACCAAATTTCTCATTTTTACAAGAGGAAACACACAAAGTGGACCCCACAGTTTGTTACCCACTTTCTTATGAGCGCGGTGATACCCCACATGTAGAACAAACGTTCTGTTTGGAGCAATGGGAGGAAACAGAAGGGAAGGAGCCATATCTGAATGATGGAAAAGCTGAAATAAATTGCGGGCAGCACGTCACATTTGTAGGGTCACTAGGGCCTAAACAGCATAAACCCCCCACAAGTGACCCCATTTGGGAAACTAGACCCCTCAAGGATTATATCTATGGGTATAGAGAGCATTTTGAACCTACAGGTACTTCACAGAATTTGATAACAGTAGGTCGTCATATTGAACATTTTCTTTTTTTAACACTAAATTTCTCACTTTTAGGGAATATTCACATGATCCGGAGACACTGTGTCCTGAACGTCTCCACTCCTGCAGGGACTCCAGGGATCTCTGGGGGTGAATACAGCCGCCTGTGCCCATGATCCAGAGATACTGCGTCCTGTCTCCTCTCCTGCAGGGACGCCGAGGATCTCTGGGGTGAATACAGCCGCCTGTGCCCACGATCCAGAGATACTGCATCCTGTCTCCACTCCTGCAGGGACGCCGGGATCTCTGGGGGTGACAACAGCCGCCTGTGCCCCAATCCGGAGACACTGTGTCCTGGACGTCTCCACTCCAGCAGGGACGCCGGGGATCTCTGGGGGTAAATACAGCCGCCTGTGCCCACGATCCAGAGATACTGCGTCCTGTCTCCTCTCCTGCAGGGACGCCAGGGATCTCTGGGGGTGACAACAGCCGCCTGTGCCCCAATCCGGAGACACTGTGTCCTGGACGTCTCCACTCCTGCAGGGACGCCGGGGATCTCTGGGGTGACAACAGCCGCCTGTGCCCCAATCCGGAGACACTGTGTCCTGGACGTCTCCTCTCCTGCAGGGACGCCGGGGATCTGTGGGGGTGAGTACAGCCGCCTGTGCCCATGATCCAGAGATACTGCGTCCTGTCTCCACTCCTGCAGGGACGCCGGGGATCTCTGGGGGTGACAACAGCCGCCTGTGCCCCAATCCGGAGACACCGTGTCCTGGACGTCTCCACTCCTGCAGGGACGCCGGGGATTTCTGGGGGTGAATACAGCCGCCTGTGCCCCGATCCAGAGACACTGCGTCCTGTCTCCTCTCCTGCAGGGACGCCGAGGATCTCTGGGGGTGACAACAGCCACCTGTGCCCCAATCCGGAGACACTGTGTCCTGGACGTCTCCACTCCTGCAGGGACGCCGGGGATCTCTGGGGGTGAGTACAGCCGCCTGTGCCCATGATCCAGAGATACTGCGTCCTGTCTCCTCTCCTGCAGCGACGCCGGGGATCTCTGGGGGTGACAACAGTCGCCTGTGCCCCAATCCGGAGACACTGTGTCCTGGACGTCTCCACTCCTGCAGGGACGCCGGGGATCTCTGGGGGTGAATACAGCCGCCTGTGCTCTGATCCGGAGACACTGTGTCCTGGACGTCTCCACTCCTGCAGGCACGTCGGGGATCTCTGGGGGTGAATACAGCCGCCTGTGCTCCGATCCGGAGACACTGTGTCCTGGACGTCTCCACTCTTGCAGGGACGCCGGGGATCTCTGGGGGTGAATACAGCCGCCTGTGCTCCGATCCGGAGACACTGTGTCCTGGACGTCTCCACTCCTGCAGGGACGCCAGCGATCTCTGGGTGTGAATACAGCCACCTGTGCCCATGATCCAGAGATACTGCGTCCTGTCTCCTCTCCTGCAGGGACGCCGGGGATCTCTGGGGCTGACAACAGCCGCCTGTGCCCCGATCTGGAGACACTGTATCCTGGATGTCTCCTCTCCTGCAGGGACGCCGAGGATCTCCATGGGTAAACACAGCCGCCCGTACCAACGATCTGCGTTCGGGTCATGGCTGCTTTTTCTATTGAGATCACCCTATGACTCCACAGCGTTAAATTGACATGCGGACAAGCAGCGGTATGGAAAGCCGCCCTGCATGTCAGTTAACGCTGCACAGAAAACAAGCACAGTGGGCACAGGATTGCTGTAAATTCATCCACTCTGCTTGTACTGTTCAACTCAGCGGTTTGGACATAGCGATAACACTGCGTCCAAACTGCTGCAAATATTGATTGCATGGACAAACTCTTAGGGGTCACTAAAATCTGCGAGTGCAATGTGGGAAAACATCGCACCAATAGGTCAGAGCATATCTGCTGCTTTTTCTTGTTCAAAATTCGGTGTTCCGGGCAAATCGCAGTGTGCTGTGAGTGGCTGCGTATTTCGCCAACATAAGTCAATGGCTGTGCGAACATGCAGCACGTGGACCGCACACAATATGGTTTATACACCATATTTTACAGACTCTAAAAATCTAGCATGGGTAGCTAGATAGATGTCAAACAGCTATATAATGTCCCAACCCCCATATACTTTGTAAGCGTGCACCCTTTAGTGACTTTCATGTGGCAATAAATGGTATTTAGCCTTGTATTTAGCAAAAAAAAAAGATCTGACGCAGGTTTCCCCCATTTTTGATTGCCAGCTAGGGAAAAGCCAACAGCTGGAGCCTGCTGACCACAGCTGACATCTTTACGTGGATTGGTAATCCAAAACAGAGGTCACTGCAAGATACAGTTAGGGCCAGAAATATTTGGACAGTGACACAATTTTGGCGAGTTGGGCTCTGCATGCCACCACATTGGATTTGAAATGAAACCTCTACAACAGAATTCAAGTGCAGATTGTAACGTTTAATTTGAAGGGTTGAACAAAAATATCTGATAGAAAATGTAGGAATTGTACACATTTCTTTATAAACACTCCACATTTTAGGAGGTCAAAAGTAATTGGACAAATAAACATAACCCAAACAAATTATTTTTATTTTCAATATTTTGTTGCGAATCCTTTGGAGGCAATCACTGCCTTAAGTCTGGAACCCATGGACATCACCAAACGCTGGGTTTCCTCCTTGATGCTTTGCCAGGCCTTTACAGCCGCAGCCTTCAGGTCTTGCTTGTTTGTGGGTCTTCCCGTCTTAAGTCTGGATTTGAGCAAGTGAAATGCATGCTCAATTGGGTTAAGATCTGGTGATTGACTTGGCCATTGCAGAATGTTCCACTTTTTTGCACTCATGAACTCCTGGGTAGCTTTGGCTGTATGCTTGGGGTCATTGTCCATCTGTACTATTAAGCGCCGTCCAATCAACTTTGCAGCATTTGGCTGAATCTGGGCTGTAAGTATATCCCGGTACACTTCAGAATTCATCCGCTACTCTTGTCTGCTGTTATGTCATCAATAAACACAAGTGACCCAGTGCCATTGAAAGCCATGCATGCCCATGCCATCACGTTGCCTCCACCATGTTTTACAGAGGATGTGGTGTGCCTTGGATCATGTGCTGTTCCCTTTCTTCTCCAAACTTTTTCTCTTCCCATCATTCTGGTACAGGTTGATCTTTGTCTCATCTGTCCATAGAATACTTTTCCAGAACTGAGCTGGCTTCTTGAGGTGTTTTTCAGCAAATTTAACTCTGGCCTGTCTATTTTTGGAATTGATGAATGGTTTGCATCTAGATGTGAACCCTTTGTATTTACTGTCATGGAGTCTTCTCTTTACTGTTGACTTAGAGACAGATGCACCTACTTCACTGAGAGTGTTCTGGACTTCAGTTGATGTTGTGAACGGGTTCTTCTTCACCAAATAAAGTATGCGGCGATCATCCACCACTGTTGTCATCCGTGGACGCCCAGGCCTTTTTGAGTTCCCAAGCTCACCAGTCAATTCCTTTTTTCTCAGAATGTACCCAACTGTTGATTTTGCTACTCCAAGCATGTCTGCTATCTCTCTGATGGATTTTTTCTTTTTTTTCAGCCTCAGGATGTTCTGCTTCACCTCAATTGAGAGTTCCTTTGACCGCATGTTGTCTGGTCACAGCAACAGCTTCCAAATGCAAAACCACACACCTGGAATCCACCCCTGACCTTTTAACTACTTCATTGATTACAGGTTAACGAGGGAGACACCTTCAGAGTTAATTGCAGCCCTTAGAGTCCATTGTCCAATTACTTTTGGTCCCTTGAAAAAGAGGAGGCTATGCATTACAGAGCTATGATTCCTAAACCCTTTCTCCGATTTGGATGTGGAAACTTTCATATTGCAGCTGGGAGTGTGCACTTTCAGCCCATAGTATATATATCATTGTATTTCTTAACATGTTTTTGTAAACAGCTAAAATAACAAAACTTGTGTCACTGTCCAAATATTTCTGGCCCTAACTGTATTTTTGAAATTATTTATTTATAAGTAAATAATTTGAAAAAAAGGCATTGGCTGACAGATTGAGTCTGGTGTTCTCAGCTCCATGGTTATTGGCCCTCCCCAGCCTAAAAATAGTAGGCCACAGACACCCCATAACTGGCACCTACATTAGATGCGCCACCATCCTGACACTTCACCCCAGCTCTTCCCGCTGCCCTGGTGCAGTGGCAGTTGAGGTAATTTTATTTGGGGTTGATGACAGATGAGTAATGTCCACTGGCATCAAGCCCAGAGGTTAGTAATGTCAAGGTGTCAATCAGATACCCAACATTACTAACCAAATCCGTAAGGACACAAATAAACACAACTAAAACATGTTTTTGTTAAAAAAAAAATACTACCGAACACAAACTGTTTTTCTCCAATTTATGGAAAAAAAAAACCCAAAGTAGTCCAGTGGAAGGTCACTAGACGATTCTCACTCCTACAGCTTCAAAAGCAGGCCCCCTACCAGACGACTGACGTGTAATGGGCTCAGTGAGGTCATTACAGTTCAGGATCCTTGGGGCACACAGAAGTTAATTGTGATCTCGTGATGATCTCTAGAGCAGGCACTGGAGATCACCATGGGATCACAACTGCTCCCTGTGTGACCCGAGGATCCTGACCTGTAATGACCTCACTAAGGTTAATACACATCAGTTACCTGGCAGGGCGGATCAGGGAATGCCCACAGCTCACATAGGAGAAGAACGCCAGAGGACTGAACAAAGGGCATGGGGATAGAAGGTTCTAGAGGGGACAGACCAGAGTGGACATGGGGAGGGGGGGGGAGAACGGGGAGGGGGTACTTGGAGGCAGGATGGGTCAGGACTATCCGGAAGAGGAGGGGGACTTCGGCGGTATCACAGGATTGGGAGGGGGAACTAGGGAAGGCTATTTCTCTTCCACCTGACATGTCCAATCATGTCAGATGACAGAAATATCCATTTTTAGCACCGGTCATTTTGATTTATGTGATCTCCAGTATATTGTGTGTACTGGCGATTGTGTGACCAGGAAAAAAGCGGCCCGATACATAATACCCTGGTAGCTAAAACCCTGGAGATTTCCCGACACTGGGGGCGCTACAGGCTTTTTCCTTTCAGCCATTTTAAAAGGGCGGAAAGAAAGAAGTGGAATCCAAGGGAGGGTATGTTCAGTGAGCAATGGAGGAATTATAATAGACGTGTGCAAGAAAACCTTAAATGTTTAATGTAGCTAAAGTTACATGTATAGACAAAAACTCAAGAACCTACACCCCCCCCTAAAAACGATGCCTTCTTTAAGGAACACCTTGAAAGAGTCTGCTGAAATGTGTGGCTTTTAGGGTAGGTGTAGGGTCTTGAGTTTCTTGTCTATACGTATAACTTTGTCTACATTATATATGAGTTTTTTTGCACACGTCTGCTATAATTCCTCCATTGCTCGCTGGGAATACCTTCCTTTGGATTCTGCTGTGCATAGCCTGGACTGGGCTACTCCCGTGCGGGAGCTCCATACACCGTCATCATGGTTGTGACCTGAAAATCCCCCTTTTTGTTATACAAAGGAAGAAGTACCCTTAATTGCCACCGTTTTAATACGATATGGTGGTTGTTAAGGGGTTAATCATTCAGTATCAGAAAGAATCATGGGAAAATGCAATTAAGACCAAGGCCACAATCATGTAAAAATACGACACAAGACAATGATTTTCATATCATCTTTATATCATCTTTAACAGAAAAATCTAAGAAAACCAGCATGTATATAGAATGACATCAGAAACATAAGACGTCTGATCCGCTGTAAGGGGTCGAGCTCTACAAGACAACCCTTCCTGAGAAGATAAAGTGCCTCATATAGAATAAACCTATATATATTCACCTCCCAGAGGTGAGGGACCCGCGAGGGCCGCAGCGCTAACATGACAGAGCAATGTCCCCCGGAGATGCAGCGCGGACATCGCTGAGATGGGGCCGCTCCAGGAGGGGAGTCTGGGGGGTTTTGTAGGGTTTTATTTCTATATGAGACACTTTAGCATTTATGGTTGTCCGGTGATTCAATACTTCTGTATTATATCAATAACATATCATTTCTGACGTTCTCTCCCTTTGGTTATTTTGTGACCATCTCCACAGTCCAGTGCCCCTCTCTGAATAGCCGGACCCCCGCCGTCACATCACATGACCCGGAGCAGCGCTGGGACCCATAAAGCCTCGTTCCCACAGTGCAGATTTTCACACAGAACCTGACGACTCTCTGCTGCTCTATTCACCCCTTGTCCTTTTTATTTCACCAATAAATCTCATACACCATTGACATTTGGGAGCTCGGGGTGGTTTTCTATAGTTTTTAGAACACAAGAACAAACTAGGAGAATTTACCAAGGTAACAAGGATAGAAAAAGGGAGGAACAGGGGAGAAAAACTGGGTACAAACTCCATTATCCACCTCATCCAGAGGACATTTACTGTGGCGGTATTCTATCATCTGTATTACAACCTGAGGACACTTCATAGATTCATATAGAGCAGATTATAAGACCCCGATCATTCCTCTATGGTGATGAAAGACGCCGTCTGCTGCTCCCCAATATCTTTATAGAACCTCTACATACAGATAACACAGCATGAAGGGGCTCAGTGAAGGTGGCAGTGAAGGTGTGTAAGTGTCTGATGGGGTCACACAGCTCATAAAAGGACAGCTGCCCGGCCTCATAATCCAGGTATATCCGGAATCTATTACTGGAGATCTGGTGAGATAACTGGATCTCATTACTGTCATGTCTCACTAAATAAATATTATCATGCACCCCATATAAACCCCAGGACTTGTTATTATCTCCAATCTCTGACTGCTCTCCCCTCCTGTCTATACTGGGATAACACATCCCCACACTCCAGCACCGTGACCCACTGATCTCTACATCCCAGTAATGTCGTCCTGAGGTAAATCCCCTCCTGCTCATCACCTGAGAATAACACTGGAATCTCTCTGCTGTTTCTGGACTATTCTGTCTTATTTCTGTCCAGGTCGCAGTTTTCAGGTCGTCTGATATAAGGAGATCATTATCAGCCGTGTTTACATCCAGTAATATGTCTGCAGGATCCTGTACATAGAAGATCACATTTACACCTTTTATTATATCAGATAATGTGTGTGACATGTGGGAGATCAGCTCCACACCCCGATCACCTCCATCATGTCCTCCAGTGTCCTCATCACCTCCATCATGTCCCCCTGTGTCCTCATCACCTCCATCATGTCCCCCTGTGGCCTCATCACCTCCATCATGTCCCCCTGTGCCCTCATCACCTCCATCATGTCCCCCTGTGGCCTCATCACCTCCATCATGTCCCCCTGTGGCCTCATGACCTCCATCATGTCCTCCTGTGTCCTTATCACCTCTATCATGTCCCCCTGTGTCCTCATCACCTCCATCATGTCCTCTTGTGTCCTCATCACCTCCATCATGTCCTCTTGTGTCCTCATCACCTCCCTTCTCCTCAGGATCACACAAGTCACCGGTGTTGGGTTCCTGTAAGACAGTCAGTGGATCAGTCATGTTACACAGCTCCTCAATGTGCCTCATCCTCCTGGCCAGCTCGTCCTTTATCTCCAGTTTCTGGATCACATGTGACAGTGACATCTTCTCCTCCCGCCTGTAGATCTCACTCCGGATCTTCTTCTCCAGGTCGTCCACCCGTCTCCTGATGTTTATAAACAGGGCAGTGACTCTCTCTGCTCCCACTGCTATTTTATCTTGACCTTTTCTCCTGAGATCCTCCAGACTTCGGACTTTTTCCTCTTTCTTCTGTATTTTTCTGATCAGATTCTCCTGGACATTTTTCAGGTGTTTCCTCTTCTTCTCCTCAGAGGCCTCATCCAGCGTCTCCACCCGGTGTCCCCGATGTTCTCCGGTCAGGGTGCAGGACACACAGATACAAGCTCCGTCCTCCGTGCAGTAATACTTCAGCACCTCTTTATGGACAGAACATTTCCGGTTCACCAGAGAAGTGCCGGGATCTGGTATGACGTGTTCTTCTTCTTTAATGTGACTTTTTAGGTGATTATGACACATAGAAGCCTCACACTCCAGACAGAATATCACAGCCCGTACAGGAGAGTCCACACAGTAAGTGCAGAGGATTGAGGGATCATTCCCAGGTGTAGACCGGATATTCTCCATTACTTTACACAGAGTTATGTTGCTCTTCAGTGTCGGCCGATCCTGAAATTGTTCTCTACATTCAGGACAGGAATAATCTCCAGACCGGTCCTGTGTATTCATCATCTGATCCATACAGCCCCGACAGAAGCTGTGTCCACATCTCAGGGTTACAGGATCTGTATACAGGCTCAGACAGACGGCACAGTCCAGCTCCTTTACAAGACCTGCAGACGCCATCGCTGAAAGAAGGAAGAAATAAAAGGACAAATGTGTTAGGATCAGAGAACAGTCGGTGAGATCTCAGGCTAAGACACAAAGACGAGGCTGAGCTTCAGAAAGGTGTTTGCAATAGATCACATAGAAAAGACGCAGCAGAAATCTACTACTCATTCACACGGCAATTTCTGATATGTGAAAAAACAGAATGATCCTCATCAGTGATCTGGATCAGATCATCATCATCCTATTGCCTTCAGGACTGCCTCTACACTTGAGTAATGGAGTAGGCTCTGTAATTTTGGGGGCCCTCAGTAGCCCTTCCCATTTACCTCTGAAATCAATGCCTAATCTTATCGAGAACCCTCCCTATAGTTTTACAATATATCTGCTCATGTTACTCTTCGGGAAGTTTGGCCCCAGGACCGCTGGACCAGAGGGCCCGCCGATGCTCCGTGTATAGAGCGGGTGCCCGGAGGCTATACGTGCCCTTACCTGCATACGACCCCCTGGTTGCACCTGGTCCCCCGGGCTGCATCTTGACCCCCCAGGCTGTATCTGTCCCCTCTGGCTGCACTAATCCCCCACAGCTGCATCTGAACCCTGGCTGCTGCATCATCTGACCCCCAGCTGCTGCATCATCTGACCCCCAGATACTGCATTATCTGACCCCTGGCTGCTGCTTCATCTGACCCTCGGCTGCTGCTTCATTTGACCCCGGCTGCTTCATCTGACCCCCGACTGCTTCATCTGACCCCCGGCTGCTTCATCTGACCCCCGGCTGCTTCATCTGACCCCTGGCTGCTTCATCTGACCCCTGGCTGCTTTATATGACCCCCGGGCTGCTTCATCTGACCCCCGGCTGCTTCATATGACCCCCGGCTACTTCATCTGACCCCCAGCTGCTTCATCTGACTCCCAGCTGCTTCATCTCAAGGCTGCCTCATCTGACCTCCCGGCTAACCAATCCGACCCACGGCTGCTTCATCCAACCGCCGCTGCTTTATCTGACCCCCAGCTGCTTCATCTGACCCCTGGCTGCTTCAACTGACCCCCAGCTGATTCAGCTGACCCCCGGCTGCTTCAGCTGACCCCCGGCTGCTTCAGCTGACCCCCAGCTGCTTCATCTGACCCCCGGCTGCTTCATCTCACGGCTGCCTCATCTGACCCCCCGGCTGCGTCATCCAACCCCCAGCTGCTTCATGTCGGATGAAGCATCTGAAGGCTACTTCATCTGCATCATCTCATCCCTGGCTGCATCACCTCATCCCTGGACTGCATCTCATCCCGGTATTGCATCTCATCTCTGGACAGCATCTCATCCCTGGACTGCACCCCACTGATGACCATTTGTCCATCACCACAGCTTTCCCCCCTCAGCTTATGACCCCTGCTACCCCTTGTGATGAAATGGACTCCTTTAATGTAGAACATATGATGATTTCTTATGTAACCCAGACAGTATGGTATTTTGTTGCAACTTGTGATATGCCACTTAGGAGTTAGGGTGCAGTCAGACATAACGATCGCTCCAACGATCCCGACAGCGATAAAGACCTGCCGGGATCGCTGGAGCATCGTTACCTGATCGCTGGGGAGCTGTCAAACAGGCAGATCTCCCCAGCGATCAGGCCAAGGGAGCCACCTCCCATATCGCTCCCTGCTTAGCGCTGCGGCAGCGCTAAGCAAGGAGAACGCAGGTAACTATGATAAACAGCGCGTATCCAGGCAGTCCGCGCTGCCTGGATACGCGCTGTTTATCATAGTTACCAGCGTTCTCCATGCTTACAGGCAGTGCTAAGCAGGGAGGACGCTGGTAACCATGGTAAATGCCGGGTATCTAGGCAGCGCGCGCTGCCTGGATACCCGGTGTTTACCATAGTAACCAGCCCTGTGAGGTCACAGATCGCTGGTGTCTCGCGGTCACACACAGCGATGCGTGCTGACCAGCGGGAAACCAACGATCAAAAAATGACCCGCAGCACTTTGCAACGATCAGCGACCTCACAGCAGGGGCCTGATCGCTGCAAAGTGTCACACATAGCGACATCGCTGGGGAGATCGTTGTAACGTCACAGTTACAACGATCTCGCTAGCGAAATCGTTATGTGTGACTGGGGCTTTAAGTTCTTAAAATCTAGCCAGACTGTATTTTATATACCTATCGTTGACGTATGTAATGTAATTATCTTGCCTCTAGACTCTAGGTATTGTATTTTATTCCCTACTTTTTGATAAGCAACTCAATGTAAATACAAGTCTTGCAGATGTTTGATGATGTCAACGTATGTAATGCAATTATCTCTTCTGTAAGGTCAGAGGGACTTAATCCTGTTAGTATGCCACTGTAATTACATGTGGATTGTGGACACTATGTAAATAGACTCAGCTACCATTGTTAAAATGTCATTGATTGCAGACTAAATGTCCCCTACTAGAATTCCATTGTATTACTGCTAGGTGCTATATCAATCAGTATTTGGCTCTCTCTTGCCTGGACTGCAATATGACTAAAAATGTTTATAAGAGGCTTGAGACGCAGCCAATGAAAAGACAGTCTTATTCCACCAATCGTGAAGTCCCCAATATCCTGCAATGAGGGCTGAGGGTATATCAGGAGTACTGTTCATTAACCAGAGTTAGATTCTGTCTAGTGCCCTCAGCCTAGGGATTTCGGTCCCGGCTAGAGTTGCACTGGACTTGATAAAGGCAGCTAATCTAGGATCTTCGGATCCGATTGGCCGGCCATAACCCCGGCCTAGGCATTTTGCTGCTGACCAAGGGGATCAGAACCTGGACTATAAGACCACAAGGACTTCAGCATTGAATTATCGGATTCACCTGTGATGACAAAGACTGCATAAGGAAGCAACCCAGGTTGGGATGATCCAGTCACCTGGTTATAGACTTTGCTGTGCTATATTCTAATCCCTGGTGAGGCAGTGGAAGGGTGAGACTCTGTTGCCTGTTACATTGTGTGTTGTGCTTGATTATGTGTTATATGCTGTTAACTGTTTGGGGATCCAATAAAGCCTTAATATTGTGGTTCCCACACCATGTGTTGTCTGAGTAGTGTTCCACCCACGGCTAAGGAGCTCGGGCGTTCAGTTTGGGGATGAGCTCTGGTCATGGCTGTCGTTATAAAGGCGGCTGGGCCAGCGGACAAGAGCACCCACTGATCCCCGGGTCTCCACACCTCTCTCATCCCCCGCTCACCATAACAATGTTTCCCTCTCATCCCCCGCTCACCATAACAATGTTTCCACTGCTCTTCAATCTCACTCCCATCCTTCTCCACTTCTTACTACCCCCACTTATCCCTCCTCCCAGCAATGAAATACTTCTCTCACCCTCCATCCTACCTAACCACCTCACCTACTTCTCCGACCTATTCCTTCACTTTCAATCCTCCATCACCAAAAAAGCACGCCTGCCACGTAAGCTCTCCTGCTCCCACCTGCTAACCCTCAGCTTACTCCTCCTCCTTGCTGGCGACATCTTCCCCAATCCTGGCCACCCTCCGCCATATCACCACAACCACCTTCTCCCCACATCCACGGCCCATCGCTAACCCTCGCAACCTCAGCACCATTAACCCTCGCAACCCCACCAACCTTAGACCCATTCCCCCAACCCCTGCCCCCCCAACCCTTCTACCTGGCGCACTCTGGAACACACGCTCAGTCTGCAATAAACTCCCATACATCCACAAACTCTTCATGTCTAAGGAAATATCATTCCTTGGTATCACTGAGATCGGGCCCAACCCCTCCCCCGCTGCACTATCTTATGGCGGCCTCAGTCTGTCCACACCCACCGCCCCTCTGGCAAACATGGTGGTGGCGTTGGCGTACTCTTGTCCAACTCCTGCGCCTTCACCCCTATTTCCCTGCCCTCCTCCATCACTGCCCCCTCTTTCAAAGCTCACTCGGTCCGTATCTTCTCGCCCTGCAACCTTCAGCTGGCCATCATCTACCGCCCCCCTGGACCTACCGCATCCTTCCTTGACCACTTCACCACCTGGCTAATTCACTTCCTTTCCGTTGACATCCCCACCATCATCATGGGTGACCTCAATATCCCAATTGACTCTCCCCGCCCAACCGCCTCTAAACCTCTTTCCCTAACCACTTCCTTTGGGCTCTCCCAATGGTCCTCCTCTGCCACCCATAAAAATGGCCATACACTTGACCTCATCTTTACCCGCCTTTGCTCCCTCTCTAACCTCACAAACTCAGAACTCCCCCTGTCTGACCACAATCTCTTGACCTTCTCCTCCCTCTCCTCCCCCGCCATGCTACCCCCTCTCCGCAAACTCGATCACCCTCGCCAAAACCTAAAAGATCTTGATCTTCCCTTACTCTCAGAATCCCTCCTCCCTCTCACCGACATAACTTCCACATGTGACATAGACGCTGCCACCACCCTATACAACACCACAATAGCCAACGCCCTGGACCTAGCCGCCCCCCTCACACTCCACGCTCCATGCACAAACAGGCAACCCTGGCACACCACCCTCACTAAAAACCTGAGACAGGCATTCAGGGTCGCCGAGAGGAGATGGAAAAAGTCCCACACCACTGAGCACTTTGTCTTGTTCAAACAATCCCTCACTGACTTCAAGACTGCACTTGCTACCGCCAAACAAGCCTTCTTCTCATCCCTAATAACCTCCCTGTCCCACAATCCCAAACAGCTCTTCAAAACGTTCAATTCCTTACTCCTCCGCCCGCTCCTCCTCCCTCCCCCTCATCTCTCCTGAAGACTTTGCGAACTTCTTCAAGGAGAAGATTGACAAAATCAGAAACAGCTTTGGCCCACTGTCCCCACAGCTCCCCCTCTCACCTACACTGCCCTCTTCCTCCATTAGCCACTTCCCCCCCATAACTGAAGACCAACTTTCCTCCCTCCTGTCAAAATCACACCTCACCACCAGCGCCCACGACCCACTCCCATCCCACCTCATTCCAAAACTCACCTCTGTTTTCATCCCAGCCCTAACCCATCTCTTCAACCTATCACTTACTACTGGCGCCTTCCCCTTGGCCTTCAAACACGCCCTAATCACGCCCATCCTCGAAAAACCCTCCCTTGACCCAACCTCTGTCTTTAACTATCGCCCCATATCTCTTCTCCCTTTCGCCTCTAAACTACTTGAACAGCACGTCCATTCTGAACTGTCCTCTCACTTCTCCTCCTGCTCCCTCTCTGACTGCCAACAATCCAGTTTCCGACCCCACCACTCCACCGAAACAGCCCTGACCAAAGTCACCAACGACCTACTGACCGCCAAGAGCAAGCGACACTACTCCATCCTCCTCAACCTGTCTGCTGCTTTTGACACTGTCGACCACTCCCTTCTTCTCCGGATCCTGGAATCCCTCGGCATCACTCACCTAGCTCTCTCTTGGATCTCTTCATACCTTGCGGACCGGAACTTCAGCGTCTCCCACTCCAACACCTGCTCCTCGCCCTACCCCTCTATCTGTCGGGGTCCCCCAAGGATCAGTCCTGGGACCGCTAATTTTCTCCATATACACTCTTGGCCTAGGGCAACTCATTGAGTCCCACGGCCTTCAGTACCACCTCTACGCCGACGACACCCAAATCTACTTGTCCGGACCCAACATCACCTCCCTACTTTCCAAAATTCCACAATGCCTTTCTGCCATCTCATCCATTTTCTCTGCTTGCTTCCTTAAGCTCAACATGGACAAAACTGATATCATCGTCTTCCCCCCAAGAAACTCTCCCCCACTACCCGACCTATCCATCTGTGTCATTGACTGCTCTCTCTCCCCAGTCCCCCATGCCAAGTGCCTCGGGTAATCCTCGACTCCTCCCTCTCCTTCCAGCCCCACATTGAGGCCCTCACCAATTCGCTCCAACTCCAGCTTAGAAATATTTCACGGATCCGCTCTTTCCTTAACCACGACACTGCTAAAACACTTATTTATGCTCGCATCATCTCCCGCCTTGATTACTGCAACCTCCTACACACTGGCCTCCCTGCTAACTCCCTTACTCCTCTCCAAGCTATCCTAAACTCCGCTGCCCGACTAACCCATCTGTCCTCCCGCTACTCCCCTGTCTCCCCCTTCTGCCAAGCCCTCCACTGGCTCCCCGCCTCCCAGAGATCCCAGTTCAAAACACGAACGATGACATACAAAGCCATACACAACCTGTCCCCACCATACCTACCCTCACGCAACCTGTGATCCTCCCAAGAACTCCTCCTCTACTCCCCCCTCATCTCGCAACCGCATACAGGACTTCTCCTGTGCATCAACAATACTCTGGAACTCTCTGCCCCAATACGTCACACACTCTCCCACCCTGGGAACCTTCAAAAGAAACCTGAAAACTCACCTCTTCCGACAAGCCAACAACTTGCCATGAGACCCGGTTGGCACTTCCCCCATCCTATTGTATCCCCACCTGCCCCTCGTAGACTGTGAGCCCTCGTGGACAGGGTCTTCTGTCCTCTTGTAACCTTTATGACCTGATTGTCTACATTTATTGTACTTGTCCTTGTCTGCCTTATCCTCATGTAAAACGCCATGGAACCTAATGGCGCTATATAAATAATAATAATAATAATAACAATAATAATAATAATAAAATCAGTGATCTGGATCAGATCATCATCAGTGATTGGTCAGTTTTACCATTAGTGTTTTCTCATTACATTGTTTAAATACCGACATCATATAGGAGCGTGTTCTGTCTGTGAACAACATGGATGTGTGAATGAGCCCAAGGCTATGTTTACATGAACTGGTTTTCTATACTTGTGACAGGGACGACATGATCCCCCATATGGACCAGCACGTGGACTTCACCCCACACAGACCTTAGGGCAGGGGTGGGGGAACCTTTTTCTGCCGAGGGCCATTTGAAAATTTCTACCATCCTTTGGGGGCCGCACAAAGTTATCAACTTGAAAATGAACCTGCTACATTTGGTTAAACTATCAACTCACCCTACTGTGGTGCCTGGAGCTGCGTCTCTTTGCCTTAACTGATTTTAGGCGATATTGATTATGTTGCTTTACAACTGCTTTTCCAGGTTTGCTAAGGTTATAGACATCACAGGAGAGGTTAGGGCATATATGTCTCTGGGGAGGCTGAGACTGGGGCATAGAGATAACTGGGGAACTGGATTTAACCCCTTTCTGACCGATGATGTTACACAATATCATGGGCTGGTCACCGGGGTTTGAAGTGAGCTCTGGCGCGGAGCTCACATCATTTCCCCGACATCTCAGCGGATCTCATCTGCTGAGATGTCGGGCTTCTAGCACCGACCTTTGGATCCCGCTGTCAATTACTGAAAGTGGGATCCAAAGCCGCAGCGGCGGGGAATGAGCTTTTCTCCGCCTGCAACAGAGATCCCGCAATAATATTGCGAGCTCTCCAGCGCTCACGTGACATGAAAGCCCAGGGTCCTAGCTTGTCCCTGGAAGCTGTCACGGAGCACTTCCTGTGAGTGGTTGGCAAGCGCTGCCAACCACTCACAGTGCGCAATTGTGGTAGATCCTGATGTGCTGCAGCTCATCAGGATCTGCCACAAGGGATTGGACTGTGCAGCAGGGTGCCTCCCTATGGGGGTTTGTAAAAGTAAGGGGCCCGTCACACGGAGATGTCGGTGGCGACTGGCGCGAGCGCGCACGCTTTTGGCGCCCCACCAACGTCGCTGCCCCCCGTTTACATGGGGAGACACCTCCGGTGAGCTGACAGGCAGCATCGCCGTCGGGGTGTCTCAAAACCTCAGCGGCGATGCAGTACAATGGGAGCCTATGGCTCCCATTGCCTGTCAGGTCACCGGCGGCCGTTTACATGAGGCAATGTGTACACATCGCCCCAGATCGGCTGCCTGGTTTCAGAGCACTGCTCTGAAACCAGGTAACCAGTAAAAGGCGTCGCCATCGCCTAATTACATTAGGTGATGCAGGGGCGATATCGATGGCGATAGGCCACGCCCCTGCATTGCCTAACAAATTGGTGGTACAGTCACCACGTGTGACGGTACCCTTAAGACTTAATTGAGTTTTTACAAACGTAAAAAAAAACATAAGAGTTCAGATCACCCCCCACTTTTCCAGCACTGAAAATAAAAGTATTAAAAACATTACAAAATACACATATTTGGTATCACCGCGTTCAGAAACGCCCGATCTATCAATATATAAAATCAATTAATGAGAGTCGTAAACTGTGTCATGGAAAAAAGGTCCAAACGCCAAAATTACGGCTTTTTTGGTCGCTGCAACATTGCTATAAAATGCAATAACGGGCGATCAAAATAGCACGTCCACCCCAAAATGGTATCATTAGAAAGGTCAGCTCAAGACACAAAAAATAACCCGTCACAGCCCCAGATCCCGAAAAATAAGGGTTAGCTACGGGTCGCAGAACATGGCACAAAAAGTGCAATTCTTATATTTTTCTAAACGTCTGAATTTGTTTTCACCACGTAGATACCAGTAAAAGTAATATGTTTGGTATCTACAAACTCGTACCGACCTGAGGCATCACACCGTCACGTTGGTTTTACCATATAGTGAACATGGCGGCTAAAAACCCATAAAACAAACATGTACTTGCACTTTATTTGCAATTTCACTGCACTTTGAATTCTTTCCCCTTTCCCTGTACACTATATGGTAAAACAAATGATTGCATCTGAAAGTACAACTCGTCCCCCAAAAAAACAACAACAACAACAACAACAACAACAACAAGCCGTCACATGTCTATATTGATGGGAAAATAAAGAAGTTATGGCTCCTGGAAGCAGGTGACAGAATAAAATGGGAGACGACTCCTAGATAGGAGCGGACATAAAGCCGCCGCGCTATTGTGGAGGAAACCAGGTGATTTCTCTTATCTTCCATCTTTGTCCCTTTTGTTCTCAATGTGAACAGACGTCTGTCCAGACATTCCCCCAACCTTAAAGAACAGGTTCTGTATCAGCCCTGACACTATAGGCCGTATCTACTGTGCACCATGTAAAGAGCTCCCTATATACTGCCCCTCCCTGTCTGTAGTGGATATAACATGCTGGGGGTGAAGGGGTTAATATAGGTGTAGATGGAGGACACAGCTGAGGAGACTCCACAGTCTTAATGATGGAGGGTGAAGGGGACACATCTAGGAGGAAGTGTGCAGCACTGGGATAGAAAGTCCATGGGGGACACTTACAGCAGCCGGACCAGGAACATCCGCTGTGAAGGGGGAGAGGATTGAGGAGAGCTCTCTGACTGATCACTGAGGACTCTCCTGACACAAGCGTTGCCTAGTAACAGTCTAAAGTGAAAGTGAAAGTGGAGCGTGTGACAATACAGCTACGGGGGCCCGGCAGACTCAATCCTCCTCCTCCTCACAGTGACGCCCTTCTTCTTCCTCAGGGAATGTCTGGCAGCAGCTGGGGAAATAGTTGTGCAGAAACTGCAGATGGAGGAAAAGAACAAGAGGAACATGAGGCTCCTTGTTACATAGAACATTACTGGGGAGGAAGAGCCGGGGATCACTAGAGAGAAAGATGGACGAAGAAGAGGATTTATTATGTTACATTATTATCAGGAGATGGGAAATAATGGAGTATAAATCAGTATATAGTGGAGTAGTGAGGTAAATAATGGAGGGTAATCAGTATATAGTGGAGTAGTGAGGTAAATAATGGAGGATAATCAGCATATAGTGGAGTAGTGAGGTAAATAATGGAGGATAATCAGCATATAGTGGAGTAGTGAAGTAAATAATGGAGGATAATCAGTATATAGTGGAGTAGTGAGGTAAATAATGGAGGATAATCAGCATATAGTGGAGTAGTGAGGTAAATAATGGGATAATCAGCATATAGTGGAGTAGTGAGGTAAATAATGGAGGATAATCAGTATATAGTGGAGTAGTGAGGTAAATAATGGAGGATAATCAGTATATAGTGGAGTAGTGAGGTAAATAATGGAGGAAGGATGATCAGTATATAGTGGAGTAGTGAAGTAAATAATGGAGGATAATCAGTATATAGTGGAGTAGTGAGGTAAATAATGGAGGATAATAAGCATATAGTGGAGTAGTGAGGTAAATAATGGAGGATAATCAGTATATAGTGGAGTAGTGAGGTAAATAATGGAGGATAATCAGAATATAGTGGAGTAGTGAGGTAAATAATGGAGGATAATCAGTATATAGTCGAGTAGTGAGGTAAATGATGGGCGATGATCAGTATATAGTGGAGTAGTGAGGTAAATAATGGAGGATAATCAGAATATAGTGGAGTAGTGAGGTAAATAATGGAGAATAATCAGCATATAGTGGAGTAGTGAGGTAAATAATGGAGGAAGGATGATCAGTATATAGTGTAGTAGTGAGGTAAATAATGGAGGATGATCAGTATATAGTGGAGTAGTGAGGTAAATAATGGAGGATGATCAGTATATAGTGGAGTAGTGAGGTAAATAATGGAGGATAATAAGCATATAGTGGAGTAGTGAGGTAAATAATGGAGGATAATCAGTATATAGTGGAGTAGTGAGGTAAATAATGGAGGATAATCAGAATATAGTGGAGTAGTGAGGTAAATAATGGAGGATAATCAGTATATAGTGGAGTAGTGAGGTAAATGATGGAGGATGATCAGTATATAGTGGAGTAGTGAGGTAAATAATGGAGGATAATCAGAATATAGTGGAGTAATGAGGTAAATAATGGAGGATAATCAGTATATAGTGGAGCAGTGAGGTAAATAATGGAGAATAATCAGCATATAGTGGAGTAGTGAGGTAAATAATGGAGGAAGGATGATCAGTATATAGTGTAGTAGTGAGGTAAATAATGGAGGATGATCAGTATATAGTGGAGTAGTGAGGTAAATATAATGGATTATAATCAGCATATAGTGGAGTAGTGAGGTAAATAATGGAGGAAAATCAGTATATAGTGGAGTAGTGAGGTAAATAATGGATTATAATCAGCATATAGTGGAGTAGTGAGGTACATAATGGAGGATAATCAGCATATTGTGGAGTAGAGAGGTAAATGATGGGGTAAAATCTGCAAATAGTGGAGTAGTTTCCCAGTCTCCATGCTGCACCCCACCTTCATTTTCCCTTTATAATATAATAATTATATAATCCCTTCTCCCCAATGCTGTGCCCTCCCATCATTTTGCATTCTCCCCCCTCCCCCCAGTCTCCATGCTGCTCCCCACCTTCATTTTCCCATCTCCCCAGTGCTGCACCCCCCCATTATTTTGCATTCTCCCCCCTCCCCCTTAGTCTCCATGCTGCACACACCCTTCATTTTCCATTCTGTGCCCTCCAATCATTTTTCATTATCCCCCTCCCCATTAGTCTTTATGCTGCACCCCCTTCATTTTCCATTCTCCCCCTCCCCTCAGTCTCCATGCTGCACTCCCTTTCATTTAATTTTCCATTCTCCCCTTCTCTCCAGTCTCCATGTTGTGCGCCCACCTTTTTGCATTGCTCCCCTCCCCTAGTCTACATGTTGCACCCCCCTTCATTTTCCATTCTCCCCTCTTCCCCCCAGACTCCATGATGCGCGCCCTCCTTTCTCCATCATGCAGCGCACCCCTCATCTCTTTCACAATTCTCCACTTGGTTCTATATATGACATCCCCCAGGCTGCCTTTGGCGCTATGTTCAGCTATTCAGCGCTTACCTGCTCCAGGTTCCGGGTCTGGTGACATGTCTTCTCCTGTGTGGTGCTCTGCAGAGATGCAGGCAGTGTGAGGAGATATCATTGCACTGCCGTGACTTCGGCAGTATGAGCACACGGCAGAGAAGGGAGCCGATAGGTGCTCCACTGACCCCGGAAATGTCGGTGCGTTCCTCCAAAAAGATGCCAGATTTGATAAAGAGTTTGGAGGAGGGAGAGAGATTTAAAAAAATAAATACATTTTTTTCTTACTGGCTTGTGACCTCACACCCTGAAACCCACCTCCTGGTGCCTAGTGGCAAATGTGGCCCTGCCTGGTAAGCTGGGAGCCCCCATCAATATATATATCATTCAACAACTCAAACTGCTTTTCTGCTCAGCCACCCTCAGGCAGCACAAATATCAGCTTCATAGGCTATTATTGGTAGAAAAATTAAAGAGGACCTGTCACCAAACCAGGCATGGTGATCTAATTACAGCACTGGATACTCTCCCGTGTAGCCCCTGAGGGGCGGGGCTACACGGGAGATAAAAAAAACCTCTGTTTAAATGCTGCAGACGGAGAGAATGATTGGCAGCGGTGGGCAGATTACACATGCAGGGGGTGTGAATCTGCCCTTGGCTGCAGCCCCTAGCCACCTCCTTAGTGGCTGTAGCATGTAAGTTTTCTAAGTGTATTATCTCGGGGTACAGGGCTGCTCAAGTGCTGGGTGACCCCTTGTCTGGATGCTGCAGACATGCTGTATCCAGTGCTGTAATTAGATCACCATGCCTGGTTTGGTGACAGGTCCTCTTTAAAGGACAGTAACATAGGTAGATGCCTGAAAGTACAGGCCTAAAGGTCTGGGAGCTCTACTGCTACAGGAAACACACAACAACACAACACAAATAGAAATCTACACATTTCAAAGTATTATGGCTAGATACCACTGAAGTGGCATCAATTTTCTAGATTTTAGGTTTTGTAATTGCCCACTAAGGGTGCAAAGGACAAGGGCCGGGCCCAGCATTATCAGGTTCAACATTGAGTAAGAGGTGGAGGAGTGACAGATGCAGGCATGGTGCTCAGAGAGCCCTGCTCAATTCATGCAATAGATAACAAGGAAACCCCAAGGAGAGTCTCCACTTTTAAAATAATTAGTGCCAGACAAATACCACTAAAGTGACATCAATTTTCTAGATTTTGGAATGGCCCACTATGGGTGTAAGGGACAAGGCCTCGGCCTAAAATTTCCAGGTTCAACATTGAGCAAGGAGGAGTGACAGGTTAGGCATGGTGCTCAGAGAGCCCTTCTCAATTTATGTAACATTTAAGGAGACCTCAAGGAGAATCTCCACTTTTCAAACAAATGATGGCCAGACACCACTAAAGTGGCATCAATTTTCAAAATTTTGAATGGCCCACTGTGGGTAGAAGGGAAAAGGCCTGGGCCCAGCTGAAGCTTGGTAGGTATAATAGTCTGGGAAGCTAATGGCTGTGCCAAAACACTGGGGCCCCACTGTAGAAAGGTTGGATCTGTGCTTGGCAGCTTTTGTCTCCTCCTAAAGGTGTTTTTATGCCCTTTATTTTGCCTCCCATTGAATTCAATGAGGTTCGAGAGGTTCAGCGAACTCTTCAGGAAACATCGTGAATTAGGTGAACCTGGACTGAAGCAAACCACAAGATTTTCCCTCAACTCTACTCATAATATAAGGTCAGATTGTCATTTATAGACTCACCAGGTGGAGGATAGATAGATAATTATGTGCAGGTTCTCCACTCAGGAGATCTGACAGAGGGGCTGACACGAGGGCTGCTTCTACTGCAATTAGACTATTTTTTATAAGAATTATTGTGATATCCTCATTTGTGCATAAATGGTAAGAATTGCTGTAATTAATATATATGCAGAACATTTGTATGTAACACAGTTATATTGATATCAGAACATAAAAATTAGCCAGGCATTGTACTATGTGGGAGCAGAGAGGGGTTTCTACATTTAGATTAGCCATAGGATAACTCAGAGAGGTAAAGATAGTCAGGAGCACACAGGAGGGAGAGGTCTGCAGCACTGAGGAGAAGCAAGAGCTGCTGGGAAATGTAGTATTATAGGAGTGTAACAATAGGAGCAGCCATTCAGATATGTGAAGCTGGATACACAGAGGGGCAGATGGATTTGAAAGAGGAAACAAAAGGTACAAGAAAGAAATGTCATGTTGGGCTTATTCTGTATATAATCAATTAATTTACATTTACTATATATCACCAAAATAAGTACCGTATATACTCGTGTATAAGCCGACCCGTGTATAAGCCGACCCCCCTACTTTTGCCCCAAAAATCTGGAAAAACCTATTGACTCGTGTATAAGCCGAGGGTGGACCCCAGCACAGGTATACAGTCCCCAGCAGTGTGGTATACAGGCCCCCCCAGTGGTATACAGGCCTCCCCAGTGGTAGTATACAGCAGCCCCAGTGGTAGTATACAGCAGCCCCAGTGGTAGTATACAGCAGCCCCAGTGGTAGTATATAGCAGCCCCAGTGGTAGTATACAGCAGCCCCAGTGGTAGTATACAGCAGCCCCAGTGGTAGTATATAGCAGCCCCAGTGGTAGTATACAGCAGCCCCAGTGGTAGTATATAGCAGCCCCAGTGGTAGTATATAGCAGCCCCAGTGGTAGTATACAGCAGCCCCAGTGGTAGTATATAGCAGCCCCAGTGGTAGTATATAGCAGCCCCAGTGGTGGTATATAGCAGCCCCAGTGGTAGTATACAGCAGCCCCAGTGGTAGTATACAGCAGCCCCAGTGGTAGTATATAGAAGCCCCAGTGGTAGTATACAGCAGCCCCAGTGGTAGTATACAGCAGCCCCAGTGGTAGTATATAGCAGCCCCAGTGGTAGTATACAGCAGCCCCAGTGGTAGTATATAGCAGCCCCAGTGGTAGTATATAGCAGCCCCAGTGGTAGTATACAGCAGCCCCAGTGGTAGTATATAGCAGCCCCAGTGGTAGTATACAGCAGCCCCAGTGGTAGTATATAGCAGCCCCAGTGGTAGTATATAGCAGCCCCAGTGGTAGTATACAGCAGCCCCAGTGGTAGTATATAGCAGCCCCAGCAGTAGTATACAGCAGCCCCAGTGGTATACAGCAGGCCCCCAGGGGTACATATAGCAGCCCCCAGGGGGTACCCAGCAGCCCCCTGGGGGTACCCAGCAGCCCCCAGGGGGTCCCCAGCAGCCCCCTGGGGGTCCCCAGCAGCCCCCAGGGGGTACACAGCAGCCCCCTGGGGTACACAGCAGCCCCCAGGGGGTCCCCGGCAGCCCCCAAATGCTGCCACTCGCCCCCCTTGCAAGGGTTCCCCCCCCGCTTCTCTTACCATCCCGGTCTTCTGATCCGCGCCGCACCTCGGTGCTCCTCGCTGCTCCGTCCGTCCGTCCTGCTGCATCCGGGATCCCCGTCGCGCGATGACGTCATATGCCTGCGACGGCCGGAGATCCCGGATGCAGCAGGACGGATGGAGCAGCGAGGAGCACCGAGGAGCGGCGCGGATCAGAAGACCGGGATGGTAATATATAAGCAGCGGGGGGGGCCCTTACAAGGGGGGCGAGTGCCAGCATTTGGGGGCTATATGCACTGCTTCCCCCTGCCGCAGATTGACAGGGGGAAGCAGTGCATATTTAATGAGCGGCCCCACGTGACGGGGCCGCTCATACAGCAGCCCCCCCCCCCCGCCTCCTGCAGCCTCCACAGCCCCGGACACAGCCCCCACCCGTATTGACTCGTGTATAAGCCGAGGGGGAGACTTTTCAGCCCAAATTTTGGGCTGAAAAACTCGGCTTATACACGAGTATATACGGTATATATAATATAGTATACATATAAGTATATATACTATACTAAGTATACTAAGTATATATACTATAAGTATAAGTATATATAATAAAAGTCACTGGAGCCGATCAAACTTCAGCACCATTGATAGCATTTACAGGGAAATTGAAACACCGCTGGTGTTTGAAAGTCCGTGTTTTCCATGGTGCTGAAGCTTTATCTTCTGCACCATGGATAGCATTTACTGGCCGATTTAACTAATCAGCTTTCACCGCTGCTGTCACAGCGGTGAAAGCTGATAGGCTACTGTGTCGGCAACCAAGCAATTTCAAACACCGCTGCTTTGACAGCAGTGTAGGCAATAATGATAAGGGAATGGCAGTCACGGGCAGGGTGACCAGGGAAGACTAGTCTGACCCTAGTCTAGGAACCCTGAATGGCCCTGATACCCGAAGGAATCTCTGATGGTGAGGTTTTGGCCTCCTGCCTCTCCCTCACCTCCTCCAGCAGCCCTGCGCTATTTCCCCCTCACCTCCCTCAACAGAACCGGGATACAGCAACTCCAAAGGAAAGGACTTCAGCAATACAAACACACAGAACTGCACATCACGGCTTCCAGGCATAGAGTGAAACTCTATCAGCAGCACCACCTGGTGCAATGAAAGGCTACTTAAAGGCTAGGGGAGTTCAGGTGAGTCACACATTAACCCCTCAACCAGCAGTTGAAACTAATAGTGGATGCAGTTCTGGAGCACAACACAGGAGGCCAGGACCTTCACAACTATCAACCATGCAGCTCTTAAAGGCAAACACATACACAGCAGCATACAGCAATGTCAGCGCCATCTAAGCGCGTGACAGGTGTTTGAAGACATTGTAAACTAGCACATGCACGCCACTATCACACAGTGTGCTGTATGGGTGCGAGATTTTCTCGCACCCATATGCTTACAATGGCCACTTACGTGAAGAAATCACGTTCAATCGCAGCATGCTGCGATTCAACTTGCATTTCACTTGCAATGCGAGTTAAGTGAATGGAATGCGCACTAATATGACCAGTATCATTTACTGATACTGATAGTGGTCCGAGTGCAATTCAAGCATTTCTTGCATTGCAGTCACGCGAGTCTTATGCCCGTATGCCTCCACCCTTAGTGCAACTTGTGAGTAAACCGCTCCTCACAGCCCCACCCTGACGTCTCCAAATGTTGGAGCCACACAACACGGTCTTGTCTTTTCTGCCAACACGTGACGTTCCGCACACCAGGGGTAGGTAAGGTCAGCTTGGTACAGTTTTACACTGACAGCCCCTGCCCGCACTGGCACCAGGAGACATGGGGAGTGAGAGATGGTGATTCACGAAACTTCTCACGTGGCACCAGACTCGCTCCCAACCCTGACAGGCTGGAAGACACTTTTCACTCGCTCCAGCAAAACAGAGTTCTGCCAGCCCAAAAGAGTGACCACCAGTTCCTTGTTAGATATAAGCCCGATCTGTTAACAGGATTATATCAGACCAGGAATCAGCCCAGGTAGCATGTACACTGTGTTCCAAATTATTATGCAAATTGGTTTTAAGTGTCATAGGGTTATTTATTTTTTTTTCAATGAACCCCATTGCTGGTCTTGTGTCTCAGGGTCTTTGGATCACTGAAATCAATCTCAGATACCTGTGATAATTAGTTTGTCAGGTGAGCCAATAAAAGGAAAACTGGGTGTTCCACAATATTACGCAGGCCACAGTTTTCAAGTAACATGGGAAAGAAAAAGGATCTCTGCTGCCGAAAAGCAATAAATAGTTCAATGCCTTGGACAAGGGATGAAAACATTTGATATTGCACGAAAACGTAAGCGTGATCATCGTACTGTGAAGAGATTTGTGGCTGATTCTGAGCACAGATGAGTTCGTGCAGATAAAGGCAGAATGAGGAAGGTTTCTGCCAGGCAAGTTCATCAGATTAAGAGAGCAGCTGCTAAGAAGGCCTTACAAACCAACAAATAGATATTTGAAGCTGCTGGTGCCTCTGGAGTCCCTCGAACCTCAAGGTGTAGGATCCTTCAAAGGCTTGCTGTGGTGCATAAACCTACTATTCGGCGTCCCCTAAACAGTGCTCAGAAGCAGAAACAGTTGCAGTGGGTCCAGATATACATGAAGACTAATTTTCAAACAGTCTTGTTTACTGAAGAGTGCCGAGCAACCCTGGATGGTCCAGATGAATAGAGTAGTGGATGGTTGGTGGATGCCACCATGTCCCAACAAGGCTGTGACGTCAGCAAGGAGTTGGAGGAGTCATGTTTTGGGCTGGAATCATTGGGAAACAGCTGGTAGGCCTCTTTAAGGTTCCTGAAGGTGTGAAAATGACCTCTGCAACGTATATAGAGTTTCCAACTGAGAACTTTCTTCCATGGTACAAAAAGCAAAAACGTGCCTTTAGGAGTAAAATCATCCTCATGCATATCAATGCACCATCTCATGCTACAAAGAATACCTCTGTGCCATTGGCTGCTATGGGCATAAAAGGAGATAAAGTCATGGTGTGGCCACCATCTTCCTCTGACCTCAACCCTATTGAGAACCTTAGGAGTATAATCAAGCAAAAGATCTAGGAGGGTGGGAGGCAGATCACATCAAAACAGCAGCTCTGGGAGGTTATTCTGATATCATCCAAAGAAATACAAGCAGAAACTCTCCAGAAACTCACATCAATGGATGCTAGAATTGTGAAGGTGAGATCAAAGTAGGGTTCCTATGTTAACATGTAACTTGGCCTGTTAGGATGTGTTGGAGTTAAATAGCTTTTTATTTCAGTGAATGTGACCTGTTAATGCTGCAAATTCAACAAATGAGCATTTTCAGTTCTGTCAAACATTTCAAATGTTTACAAACTCTACTGTGCCTAATAATTTGGAACAGTGCTTTTAGAGTTTTTTTAATTTTGAAGATTATACTGTTATCATTGGAAGGTTTGTTCAATAAAATTCGATGTATGCTCTAACGGGTGATGACTTTTATTACACTGACTGTCATCTGCATCGACCATTTAGGAAAATCAGAGAAAAAGAACATTTGCATAATAATTTGGAACACAGTGTAATATTAAACCAAGGACACGGACATGTGGGTTCATGGATCGAGATAAAAGAACAACCCAGTATTAATGTATATATTTAATCACCGTATGGTTACACTGGATAAACAATATTGACACTATGGATTTACATATATTACAATCAGATATGCAAATAAAGGTAGTGGTTACATAAGGTTTATACAATGTAATGCCCCAGTCACACATAACGATATCGTTAGAGAGATCGTTGTAACTGTGACGTTACAACGATCTCTCCAGCGATATCGTTCTGTGTGACACTTTGCAGCGATCAGGCCCCTGCTGTGGGGTCGCTGATCGTTGCAAAGTGCTGTGGGTCATTTTTTGATCGTTGGTTTCCCGCTGGTCAGCACGCATCGCTGCGTGTGACCGCGAGACACCAGCGATCTGTGACCTCACAGGGCTGGTTACTATGGTAAACACCGGGTATCCAGGCAGCGCGCGCTGCCTAGATACCCGGCATTTACCATGGTTACCAGCGTCCTCCCTGCTTAGCACTGCCTGTAAGCATGGAGAACGCTGGTAACTATGATAAACAGCGGGTATCCAGGCAGCGCACTGCCTGGATATGCGCTGTTTATCATAGTTACCTGCGTTTTCCTTGCTTAGCGCTGCTTATAAAAGCAGCGCTAAGCAGGGAGCGATATGGGAGGTGGCTCCCTTGGCCTGATCGCTGGGGAGATCTGCCTGTTTGACAGCTCCCCAGCGATCAGGTAACGACGCTCCAGCGATCCCGGCAGGTCGTTATCGCTGTCGGGATCGTTGGAGCGATCGTTATGTGTGACTGCACCCTAAGTCAGTTACCAGCTCCTTGTTGCTGGCAGCCACACAGGTGCTATGGAGCCAGGTGTTTTCCTTGGTTAATCCCAACAAATAAGGTAACATGACCTCTTTGACAGTGAACAATGGAGAACCATGTTGGTACCTTTTAACCCCTTGATTGGTCACTCTCTCCTCACCCCTCTGGCTGGTTCTTATTCCTGATCTCTGGGGCTGAAAATTTCACAAAACCTACTATGGGACATAACTTCTCACTGGGAGGTCGTACGGGGTTGGTTCTGGTGCCATCGGATCAGGCCAGGTCCGCTTTACCTTTGGAGACCAAACACAGCTTCCCTACCTGCTTCTTTTAGCAGTTCTCTGTATCTTCCCACCTCAGGGAGCTAATAAAAACCTGGACCAGGTGTGTGTGCGGTTTGTCCCCACAATATAATCTGTGTAGGGTTCAGATCTACAGCACTTCAATGATGCTGTATAATATCATGGTGCCAGTGAGAGTGATAGGTCTCTGAGGCTCTGGGTTCAGCAGGGTTCTTGTCCTGGTGATTTAATTCCCTTTTGTCTCCTCACCATCTGTCTGTGGATGAGGGATTGTGTCCCAGACTGTTACACTGAACAGGAGACTGTAAAGGGGCCTGTATGTATCCCATAGTCTGATCATCCCACATTACAGATATATCTAGGGATTCATGAGATTCTCATTACAGTTTTCATCACAAAACTAAAGGAAACTACTAACATTTCTATAACTAATTTATATCAAGTCAAATGTGTCCACAGCCCATAAGGGGTTAATGTATATACATGTACGGATAGGCAGATTGTTTCTCCAGAGGGCGAGGCCTAGAACTCTACTGTCACCTATTACAAGTAGTCAATAACCCAATATTAACGAGCCTGGTCACATGACAAGATTTGTTAAAGGATCAATACTGACTGTTAGGCGGCCGTCACACGCTGAGATATCGCTAAAGATATCGTAGACGATGTTAAATTTGCATATCGTCCGAACGACGCGCAAAATCGCTCATCACGACGCTACACCCCACAGACATCGCTCAGACGATTCCCCGATCCACCCATCCAGCGATCGTCTGAGAGATGCAGTTATCAGCAGTGGACATCGTTCAGCTAAAGGCACACAGAAATCTCCTAAACGATGTGGGAGCAAATGTGGGCGTAATTGGAGCCGATAGGCGTGGTACATGGGCTCCAAGCTGCGCCCCTCACTACACCATTGGTGCTCAGTACTGCGTCCTCATTGGGTCAGATGTCCTTTGAAACATGGCGGCCTCATCCCCACAATGTCCTGTGATATTGATCGTAATGTATATGTGTGCTGTAGCACATAACTAAATTGCAATGGGCAAAACGTACAGCCGCGTTATGTGTGCCGCGCCCGCCAACATTGTGTGGGTATATGACAAGGTGGACACTATATAGCAGGGTCGGGGACCACGCAGAATCGATTATCAAGTTGACGCAATTGGGTGCACAGTTCGGAGATATTGTGCAGCCGACGCCTATGTGTGGTGCTGAAGACAGCGCTTTCAAAATGGCGCCCTGTGAGGGCAGCCAATGGCAACGCATCATCTTCCACCAATGCGAGCTAGTGGTGAAGCAGCCAATCCGAAACCATTTCGTTGCACGAATCACCACTGAGGAGGTCAGGCAATAGGAAACTACTGACACGCCTACGTGATGGATTTTGCCATCGCTTAAATCACACGTTTCGTGTGATGTCGGGAATTTACACGTGTCGATTGTGCGTATTTAATTGGCCGATATCGTCAGATCTGAGAACCGAACCTCAGATCACGATTTAGAGATTTGATCAGATATCGCTCGTCGTATCTGGCCGTCACACGCACAGACATCGCTTACGCGATGTTTAATCTGCCGCTTTCAAGCGATATCTTGCACGATATCTCAGCGTGTGACGGCCGCCTTAGGATTATTACCCCCAATAGGTGATTCCTAGCGTGACTGGATTGTGCCGGTACATAAAGTAAGAAAAGGGTCACGGAGGAGAATGTAAATGAACTTTTATTACTTAACCTGAAAGATCCTTATGGGAAATCTTATATACATATTTTGTTAAAAACAATGTCTATGATTTTATGATAAAGTGGGATGGACAGTAATATTAATAGAAGTATATATATATATATATATATAGTTATAGGCTTCCTAGTATGTCCCTAATAAGATCCTCATAGGCCCTTCCTTGCTGCGGAGGTCGGCATCCTAAATTTCACAAATAGCCTCCGCTCATCGTCGCCTCATCCTGGTTCACCCTGTTATGACGGTGTAGCGGTGCTGTGATGTTCAATGCGGCTTTACATTAAACCTCTTAATATGTGCGGCGTTCATTCAGTGTCATAGTACAGAGATGATATCAACATACAGAGCAAGACAAGAGGGATTTATGATGATATTATGCCAAGCAGGTAACAAGTGATTTAATACTCGACACATTTCGCCTTTCATTAGCTTCATCAGGAGTGAAAAAATGGTTTTACAATCACTTATTTTAGTATGATCTTATCATATGATCCGTGTGACATCCCTAGGACATGTGGAGCGTCGGTGACCTCCCTGATGGTGCGATGTGCTGCATGTTGCTAAAATCCGTGCACTATGACCCTGAATGAACGACTTCCATATTAAGCGTTTAGTTTACAGTCGCCCTCCATTGCTACTTGCTTTACACTATAAGTGGTAAATCACTTGTGTGTTGCTCTGCATGTTCCTGACATCTACACCCAAAAAAGCAAAAATGAGCAAATACCCTAAAATAAGTAAATAAATACCAATAGAGCATATAAATAACCCAGGGCAGTGTGTGAGCTGGACATTGTGTTTATGTGGCCTCCCATTGCTGGGGGTCTGTATTGGGCCCCGGTCCTGCTCCGTCCTTATTACATTTACATCACTGGACATATGGGAGGGTTGTAAACATTAGATGTGAGGACCGTCCCTATATGGATCACCTTGACGTGGTGGGATGGTTTTACATTTCATTTATCGGAACAATGAGAAGTCTCTTATTTTATTTACATGCCCTATTGCTGTTTATGTATTTTAGGGTATTTTCTCATTTTTGCTTTTTTCGGGTGTTGCTGTTTATTGGCTGGTGTGAACAGGCTCCTACACATTCAGTGTACACAAACATATTCCAGGTCATTATTTTTATTCTCTTTGCTCCTTATATCTGTACAGATTCTAGTAATGTTTAGTTGTATTGCACCATATCGACCTCATCTTAGGCTCTTGAGATCATCACCAGCCGACATTTGTCTCATCCTCCCCCAGCGATGTCCAAGTGATTAATAGTCATTTATCATAAGTGTTTTATTATGGCTGAGATTGATGTCATCACTATTTATCATTAATGCCGGACTGTTCCCCATTGTGTGATGGAAAACATCTATTATCCAGAGCTTCACCCTGGAATAGTGAGAGGCTTTAATGTCGGATTGGGACAGTATAGAGAGATTCTTCTGTCCTCTACTTTGTTTTGGTTCAGACTTTATCACTTGCGTCGATCCCTAAACCATATAGAGACAATTAGGGTGAACCAGGATGAGGCGACGGTGAGCGGGGGCCATTGGTGAGAGTTAGGGTGCCAACCTCCGCGGTAAGGAAGGGGCTTATTAGGGACATACAGTACTAGTAATCCTGTAACTATATATACAGAACTTCTGTTAGTATTACTGTCCATCCCCACTTTACCTCAGAGGCAAAATCAATGTTTTTAAGAAAATATCTAGATATGATTCCCATAAGGATCTTTTAATTTAAGGAATAAAAGTTAATTTTTATACTTACATTCTCCTCGTTGAGCCCCAATAGGTGACACCAGAGTTCAAGGCCTTTTCCTCTCTGACGAGACAATTTCCATATGTAATTTCCCAGAGGAGCATTGTATGGCGTATAAGTCTCCTCACTCCATCACTCACCACAAGGAGAAACGTTCCCCATTACATCCCTGTTTATATAGAGGCCTGGAGAAAACAGGAGGAGCTCAGCTCTAGCTCCTCCCACTGCTGCCTGCTACTGGCTGAAAGTTGCACCAATCAGATTGATCAAGCTATTGTGTCATCAGTCTTCAGGCAGATTCTCCTACGTTTACGGCTCCTCACAGCGGCTCCTCCTGATATCTTTATAGAACCTCCACATACATATAACACAGGATGAAGGGGCTCAGTGAAGGTGGTAGTGAAGGTGTGTAAGTGTCTGATGGACTCACACAGCTCATAAAAGGACAGCTGCCCGGCCCCATAATCCAGACAGATCCTGACTCTATCACTGGAGATCTGGTGAGGTAACTGGATATATTTATTGTTATGTTTCAAGCAATATAGATTATTACACACCAATTCATATAAACAGCAGGACAGTTATTACTTCCAATGAATGATTGACCCCCCCCCTCCTCTCTATACTGGGATAACACATCCCCACCCTCCAATCCCCTGATCCACTGATCTCCACATCCCAGTAATGTCGTCCTGAGGTAAATCCCCTCCTGCTCATCACCTGAGAATAACACTGGAATCTCTCCGCTGTTTCTGGACGATTCTGTGTTCTTTTTGTCCAGGTCGCAGTTTTCAGGTCGTCTGATATAAAGAGATCATTATTAGCCGTGTTTACATCCAGTAATATGTCTGCTGGATCCTGTACATAGAAGATCACATTTACACCTCTTATTATATCAGATAATGTGTGTGATATGTGTAAGATCAGCTCCGCACCCCGAACACCTCCATCATGTCCTCCTGTGTCCTCATCACCTCCATCATGTCCTCCTGTGTCCTCATCACCTCCATCATGTCCTCCTGTGGCCTCATCACCTCCATCATGTCCTCCTGTGTCCTCATCACCTCCATCATGTCCTCCTGTGTCCTCATCACCTCCATCATGTCCTCCTGTGTCCTCATCACCTCCATCATGTCCCCCTGTGTCCTCAGGCATATTCCATTATGTTACTTAGGCAAGCTTCACACTACGGTTTTGTTCCTGTTCGTTGGATTCTGTTTTTTGCAGGATCCAACGAACAGGAACTGACAGCAGCGGAATGGCAACTCCAGATGCCATTGCTGTGTGTGGTCCGGTATCCAGACACAGAAAGAGCAGCAGGGAGCTGAGCCCGCTGTCAGCGCTGTGTAATATCACTTTAGCAGTGTATCTATATACACTTCTAAAGTGATATTTTTTATTTTTAACCACTCCTTTATTTAATAATAAATCCTCACCTTCTGGCAACCACGAGTGCCCTGCGCTGACTACAACTCTCCCACCCATTCAAGGACCTTGCATGATGTCACCGGGAGGGGCGGGGAAACCCAATCACATGACTGCATCAGCAAATCTGATGCGGTCATGTGATTGGGTTGCCTCGCCCCCCTCCCGGTGACATCATGCAAGGCCCTTAAGGTTTTTATTCAGCGTGGGACACTGACAGGTGAGAATTAACTTTTTTATTATTAATCATCCCTTTATTTAATATCACTTTAGCAGTGTATATAGATACACTGTTAAAGTGATATTACACAGATATACCATGGGTACAGAGCAGTGCTCTTGTTCTGAGCATGCTCCGTACCCTGGAACTGGATCCAGGAAACGATGCTTTTTGTTTCCCGAATCCGGCTCCATAGGCCCCCATGTTAGGTGTCCCAGATCAGACCAGATTCGTTTCTGTCCGGTTTTGTCACCGGAGCCCAAATACGGTGCAGACTCCGATTTTGGGACCGGTGAAAAACAGGACACAAACGAATCCTGTACTGAATTCACAAAACCGGATGGCCATATGTGACCAATCCGATGCCATAGGGACACATGGGAGGCAAAAACGATCCTATTCTGTTTGTGTCAAAAATGAACAGAACAGGACCAGACAAAACGTAGCGTGAAGCCGCCTTAGCACAAGTATGCCAACTAGCCACATCATAGAGGCTACCTGATGCAGGGAGATGACACTTTTCTACCCAGTGTCATTACACATAGGAAGACTCCCTTCTATGAAGCTGCTGATAAGTGAGATAACAGGTTTACCTCTACCTGTAGATCAAAGGAGAAGCCTATTAATGCCTAGAAGGAGAGGCACCGAGAGTATAACTTGTAATAATATCTCATAAGCCTTCACTCATACAAATATGTCAAGCGTTAATACCACACCCATTGGTGCAGGTGATCCTACACATACTTTTATATAAGTATGGAACTATCGTAAGTACCCTAAACGTGATATTGACCAGTGGGATGTAAGCAGAGTAGCCATGTGTGATTTCATTGCAATGCTAAGATCATAACCAAAAATATGAGAGCATTGTCTTTTACCTATGACGCTGAGAGGCAACGTTATGACCCATACAAGCTTTTGGATATCCCATGTCCACACAGGGGGTGGGAGTTATGAGACAGCCCAGGGGCAGGTGATAGGTGTGTGATGGGTGTGAGAAAGCATATTCCATTTTCTGTTAAGCAGCATCAACACACATCTCTGCTTCTTTTTGGTTTTAGAAGCAAGTTGTCTCTCTCCCATCACTATACCTCCCCCTCAGCTACCAGGAATTTTCGACCGGCCGAGTTGTAAAAGCCCGCTAGCTGGCTCTTGGTTTTCTTTTCTCCCTCCAGAATTCTTTTGTCTTCAGCTACAAAACAACATCAAATGTAATAACACACATCAACGCCACACTTATATTTTTGGGGACGCAGTAACTCCTCAACCAGGTCCGGGAGGTGATCAGAAACCTGGGTAATGAAATCTGCCCACCAGCACATCACAGACATATCATATTTGGACTTATTACACATCAAAAATCCCGAGGGAAAACATGAGGTTCATATTGGTGACCTGGGGGCGTCCCAGCTAAAGATATGGAAAATTGCAGGTTTTGATGATTCTGTGGATGGGTGATTCTCCAGGAAAACTGCCCATATGTGAGGTCAGCAAACTGGGAGTGTCCGAGATAATGGCTCAAATCTTAAAACCAAAACGACCATTTTGCTGAGTTATTCCAGCCCGACGAAGGACATAGCACAACACTATAGCTGTGAAGCCGGAATCATAACCCATTCCAGGGGTGCCTTCTACCCCTAAATCTGCTGACTGTCACCACGTGGCACGTTTATATTTTATATCTTTTGTAAACCCTGCCATCTTTTTGGAGTAAAAACTTATCAAATTTGCTAGTTTCGACCTTCTTGCCCTGTGAGCGAGCTGACCCGTTCCTCTCCGCAAATTCAGGTTACCAAACGGGTTCCTGATCCACCTAAAAAGAGATCGGTGGTGGCAGCATAATTTTTGTATTTATGTGATATTGTGGGTCTGAGGGTGACCGGATTGAGTTATATATATACGTTTCTGGCAGAACTGGTGGTATATATGCATCCCGTCACATCACATTACACAATAGACGACATAAATTACAGCAGCTGCGCTCCTTTTCTTATCCTCTGTCAATACCGTGTCTGGCCTGCAGGAGAAGAGGGCACCAGAGAGCTGCAGAAGTTGTAGAATGAAGGCGAAACTGGAATAAATCTCTGCACTGTGCGACAACTGGAATATGTTGTGTTTTTTGTCACGTGCAATTTGGAGGTGTCCGAAGTCTGATAAATATCTGACTATATATACAGTGCCTACAAGTATTATTCAACCCCCTGCAGATTTAGGTGGTTGACACATGCGGAATTAATTTGGCATTGTGACATTTGGACTGTAGATCAGCCTGGAAGTGGGAAATGCACTGCAGCCAAAAAGATTTTTTACATTTTTTTTTTTTTTTTAAAGCGTTAAAAGTTAATTCAGAGGGTCATTTATTATTCAACCCCTCAAACCACCAGCATTCTGTTTGGTCCCCCTAAAGTATTAAGAAGTAGTTCAGGCACAAAGAACAATGAGCTTCACATGTGTGGATTAATTATCTCTTTTGCCAGCCTTTTCTGACTATTTAAGACCCTCCCCAAACTTGTGAACAGCACTCATACATGGTCAACATGGGAAAGACAAAGCAGCATTCCAAGGCCATCAGAGACAAGATCGTGGAGGGTCACAAGGCTGGCAAGGGGTACAAATCCCTTTCCAAGGAGTTGGCTCTACCTGTCTCCACTGTTGGGAGCATCATCCGGAAGTGGAAGGCTTATGGAACTACTGTTAGCCTTCCACGGCCTGGACAGCTTTTGAAAGTTTCCTCCCGTGCCGAGGCCAGGCTTGTCCGAAGAGTCAAGGCTAACCCAAGGACAACAAGGAAGGAGCTCCGGGAAGATCTCATGGCAGTGGGGACATTGGTTTCAGTCAATACCATAAGTAACGTACTCCACCGCAATGGTCTCCGTTCCAGACGAGCCTGTAAGGTACCTTTACTTTCAAAGCGTCATGTCAAGGCTCGTCTACAGTTTGCTCATGATCACTTGGAGGACTCTGAGACAGACTGGTTCAAGGTTCTATGGTCTGATGAGACCAAGATCGAGATCTTTGGTGCCAACCACACACGTGACGTTTGGAGTCTGGATGGCACTGCATACGACCCCAAGAATACCATCCCTACAGTAAAGCATGGTGGTGGCAGCATCATGCTGTGGGGATGTTTCTCAGCCAAGGGGCCTGGCCATCTGGTCCGCATCCATGGGAAGATGGATAGCACGGCCTACCTGGAGATTTTGGCCAAGAACCTCCGCTCCTCCATCAAGGATCTTAAGATGGGTCGTAATTTCATCTTCCAACAAGACAACGACCCAAAGCACACAGCCAAGAAAACCAAGGCCTGGTTCAAGAGGGAAAAAATCAAGGTGATGGAGTGGCCTAGTCAGTCTCCTGACCTTAACCCAATTGAAAACTTGTGGAAGGAGCTCAAGATTAAAGTCAACATGAGACACCCAAAGAACCTAGATAACTTGGAGAAGATCTGCCTGGAGGAGTGGGCCAAGATAACACCAGAGACCTGTGCCGGCCTGATCAGGTCTTATAAAAGACGATTATTAGCTGAAATTGCAAACAAGGGTTATTCCACAAAATATTAAACCTAGGGGTTGAATAATAATTATTGACCCACACTTTTATGTTTAAAATTTATTAAAATTCAACTGAGCAACATAACTTTTTGGTTTGTAAGATTTATGCTTCTGTTAATAAATCCTACTCTCGTTGGCAGTTTGAAGGCTCTAACTTATTTGCATCTTATCAAACCACCTAAATCTGCAGGGGGTTGAATACTACTTGTAGGCACTGTAGGATTGTTGCTACAGTTGTTACAGATACTCTCAAAAATATATATGTACATGTATATAGAGAAAAATCCAAAAAGGTGGTAAAATAAGGTAAAAAATTAACTAAAGTACATGGAGCCTAAATGATAGTAAATAAAGTAACCCGTTTAGATGAAGAGCACAAGGAGTAATAAGGTGCACAGTGGCATAAAACACAAATCAGTCAGGTATAGAGCACCCGACGCACGTTTCACTATTAGCTCAGTCAGGGGAGATCGGTGAGACTGTGACATGTCACAGGGTCACTCAGGAATGAGAGGACGGATCTGATTGGTCATTATGGGAAACCACTCCCCCTTTCCCTTTGCCCCAGTGTTTATAAATCTCCCCCTGGATTTACATCCCCTTTGTGTCTAAGGCGGCGTTCACACATTGTGTTATTGCCATAGCTGTAACCTGTGATCACAACCTTAAATTTAAACATCACATAGCCAGGCCGACTTACCAAAGAAAAGGGAGAAGATTGTTAAATAATATAACATTTCTTTATTGAAAGTGTAACAAATATTCTTAAAAATCTTGTTGTGAATAGATGTCGGAATAAAAGTAAATGTCCCCAATCAGTGTCCCCCGAGCGGATCATGTGTGATACTTTACACTGCAGCACGATCTATCCTGGGACGTTCTCTACAGACAAGACACAAGACAGAACTGGGAGAGTTTACCAAGGTGACAATGATAGGAAAAGGGAGGAACAGGGGAGAAAAACTGGGTACAAATATCATATAAACAGAAATAAAACTGGTTAGGCCTCATCCAGAGGACATTTACTGTGGCGGCATTTTACTATCTGTATTACAACCTGAAGTGACTTCATAGATTGATATAGAGCAGATTATAAGGCCCTGATCATTCCTCTATGGCAGGGGCGGGGAACCATTTTTCTGCAAAGGGTCATTTGGAAATTTCTACCATCCTTCGGGGGCCATACAAAATTATCAACTTGAAAAGTACCCGCTATACTTAGTTAACCAATCAACTCACCCCTACTGTGGTGGCTGGAGCAGCTTCTTAAAATGCGTCTGCCAGCCTGAGTACTGCGGTGCCCAGGAATCTGCCCATGAGCCACAAAAAAAGCCATCGAGGGCCGCATTTGGCACTGGTGCCTGAGGTTCCCCACCCCTGCTCTATGGTGATGCAAGACGCCGTCTGCTGGTCCCCCATATCCCCAATATCTTTATAGAACCTCTATATACAGATAACACAGCATGAAGGGGCTCAGTGAAGGCGGCAGTGAAGGTGTGTAAGTGTCTGATGGGGTCACACAGCTCATAAAAGGTAAGCTGCCCGGCCTCATAATCCAGACATATCCTGAGCCTGTCACTGGAGATCTGGTGAGGTAACTGGAAATCTTCTCTATCATGTATCACTGAATACTCATCATCCTCTCCAAATAAACCCCAGGACTTGTTATTTTCTCCAATATCTGAGTGATATCCGCTCCTGTCCATACTGGGATAACACATCCCCACAGTCCACATCGCCGATCTCCTGATCTGCACATCCCAGTAATGTTGTCCTGAGGTAAATCCCCTCCTGCTCATCACCTGATAACCCTGGAATCTCTCTGCTGTTTCTGGACGATTCAGTGTTCTTTGTGTCCAGGTGGCAGTTTTCAGGTCGTCTGATATACGGAGGTTAAGACCAGCCGTGTTTACATCCAGTAATATGTCTGCAGGATTCTGTACATAGAAGATCATACTTATATCTTTCATCATAACAGATAATGTGTGTGAGAAGTGTGAGATCAACTCCGCACCCTGATCACCTCCATCATGTCCTCCTGTACCCTCATCACCTCCATCATCTCCTCCTGTGGCCTCATCACCTCCATCATGTCCTCCTGTGGCCTCATCACCTCCGTGCTCCTCAGGATCACACAAGTCACCTGTGTCCGGTTCCTGTAAGACAGTCAGTGGATCAGTCATGTTACACAGCTCCTCAATGTGCCTCATCCTCTTGGACAGCTCGTCCTTCTTTATCTCCAGCTTCTGGATCACATGGGACAGTGACATCTTCTCTTCCCACCTGGAGATCTCACTCAGGACCTTCTTCTCCAGATCGTCCACCCGTCTCCTGATGTTTATAAACAGGGCAGTGACTCTCTCTGCTTGTGCTGCTACTTCTTCTTGCTCTTTTCTCCTGAGATCCTCCAGACTCTGGACTTTTTCCTCTGTCTTCTGTCTTTTTCTGATCAGATTCTCCTGGACATTTCTCAGGTGTTTCCTCTTCTTCTCAGAGGCCTCATCCAGTGTCTCCACCCGGTGTCCCCGATGTTCTCCGGTCAGGGTGCAGGACACACAGATACAAGCTCCGTCTTCCATGCAGTAATGCTTCAGCACCTCTTTATGGATAGAACATTTCCGGGTCTCCAGAGAAGTGCTGGGATCTGGTGTGATGTGTTGTTCTTCCTTAATGTGATCTTTTAGGTGATTATGACACATAGAAGCCTCACACTCCAGACAGAATATCACAGCCTGTACAGGAGAGTCCACACAGTAAGTGCAGAGGATTGAGGGATCATTCCCAGGTGTAGACCGGATATTCTCCATTACTTTACACAGAGTTATGTTGCTCTTCAGTGTCGGCCGCTCCTGAAATTGTTCTCTACATTCAGGACAGGAATAATCTCCAGACCGGTCCTGTGTATTCAGCATCTGATCCATACAGCCCCGGCAGAAGCTGTGTCCACATCTCAGGGTTACAGGATCTGTATACAGGCTCAGACAGACAGCACAGTCCAGCTCCTTTACAAGACCTGCAGACGCCATCGCTGAAAGCAGGAAGAAATAAAAGTACAAATGTGTTAGGATCAGAGAACAGTCGGGGAGATCTCAGGTTAAGACACAAAGACGAGGTTGAGCTTCAGAAAGGGGTTTGCAATAGATCACATAAAAAAGAAGCAGCAGAAATCTACTACTCATTCACATGTCAACTTCTTTCTGATATGTGAAAAAACAGAATGATCTTCATAAGTAATCTGGATCAGATCGTCATCAGTGATTGGTCAGTTTTATCATTATTGTTTTATCATTACATTGTTTAAAAACCAGACATAATATAGGTGTGTGTTCTGTCTGTAAGCAACATGGATGTGTGAATGAGGCCCAAGGCTGTGTTCACATGAGACAATTTTCTGTACTTCTACACAATGTACCGCACAAGGACAACACGCGAAACTACCCCCCATTCCACCTCACATATCCTCTGGCTCACTCTCCACATTTGACCCGGTCACAGAAGATGAAGTCTCCAGGTTCCTCTCATCCCACTACATGCACCACTGACCCTTCTCACCTACTCCAGTCTCTCCGGTGGTCACCACTCACCCAACCAATATCTTCAATCTTTCTCTTTCTTCTGGCATCTTCCCCTCCTCCTTTAGACACTTGATCATTACTCCATTATTAAAGAAATCTTCTCTTGACCCATCCTGTACAAATAACTACATACCAGTCTCCAATCTCCCCTTTATCTCTAAACTCTTGGAGCGCCTGGTCTACACCCACCTCACCCGCTACCTCTCCACTCACTCTCTCCTAGACCCATTACTGTCTGATTTCCTCCCCCTTCACTCTACAGAAGCTAGCCTCACCAAAGTGACCAATGACCTCCTGACAGCAAAACGTAATGGTGACCACTCTCTGCTTATTCTTCTTGAACTTTCTGCAGACTTTGACACTGCTAACCACCATCTCCTACTCTCTATGCTGCACTCCATCAGCATAAAGGACACCGCTTTCACCTGGTTTTCTTCATACCTCTCTGACTGTTCCTTCAGTGTATCATTTGCTGGCTCCTCTTCTCCTCCTCTTCCTCTCACTATTGGACTGCCTCAGGGTTCGGTCATTGGACCTCTTCTCTCTCTAGAAAGCCCCTATTGGACAGACCATCAGCAGATTTGGCTTTCAGTACCATCTTTATGCTGATGACACAACTATACACTTCAGACCCCTGACCTTACTCCCACTCTAATAAAGAACGCCAATGAATGTCTATCCACAGTTTCCAGTATCATGTCCCCTCTCTATCTGAAACTCAACCTATCCAAAACTGAACTCCTTCTGCTCCTGCCCTCCACTAACCTCCCTAAATCTGACATCTCTCTCTCAGTGTGCGGCACCACGATAACACTTAGGCAGCAGGCTTGCTGTCTGGGTGTTATGTTTGACTCTGATCTTTCCTTCACCACATATTTACAATCTCTCACTCGCTCTTGCTGCTTGCACCTGAAGAACATCTCTAGAATCCACCTATTTCTCACCATGGAAACAAAAACCCTAACCGTGGTCCTGATTCACTCCCGCCTTGAATATTGTAATTCTCTATTAATTGGCCTTTACGTCAGTAGGCTTTCCCCTCTCCAGTCTATCCTTAATGCAGCAACCAGGATCAGCTATCTAGCTAACCATTACTCAAACACTTCCGCTCTATGCCAGTCAAAGCACTGGCTTCCTATACACTATGGGATCCAATTCAAACTACTTGTTTTCACCGACAGAGCTCTTCATAGTGCAGCACCATCCTACAGCTCCTCCCTCATCTCTGTCGATCACCCCACCCGTTCTCTTCACTCTGGAAGTGACTTTAGGCTCACTTCTGCATTAATCCGAACCTCCCACTATCTGCTCCAAGACTTCTCCCGAGCAGCACTATTTATCTGGAAGGCTCTACCCCAAGAAATTAGGTCTATCCATAACTTACATAGTTTCAGGTACCCTAAAAACACATCTTTTTAGGGAGGCCTATCATGATCCCTAGTCAAAGTCATATAGACATAGCCTATCCGCTCCACCAGTCTCAAATGCATCACAAATAATGGTTGGTGGCCACTTATGCTGCTCCTATCTCTTCCCCATCTCCTCAAGTTGACTATACCATCATTGTAAATAAGCACCTGTACTTTGTGTCACCCCCACCCAATTGTAGATTGTAAGCTCTTATGAGCAGGGCTGTCATTATTTTGCTTTATTTTCTGATAACTGTTACTTATGATTGTTTGTTTGTATATGAACCTCTGAATTTTGTACCGGTAGCACTGTGGAATATGTTGGTGCTATATAACTAAAGTTTATTGTTATTAATAGCAGAGCCTCCCTGGTGTGCAGTGTGTGTCCCTAATAGCAGAGCCTACCTGAAGTGCAGTGTGTCCCTAATAACATGGCTTACCCGGTGTGCAGTGTGTCCCTAATAGCATGGCTTACCGGTGTGCAATGTGTCCCTAATAACAGAGCCTCCCTGGTGTGCAGTGTGTGTGTCCCTAATAGCAGAGCCTACCTGGTGTGCAGTGTGTGTGTCCCTAATAGCAAAGCCTACCTGGTGTGCAGTGTGTGTGTCCCTAATAGCAAAGCCTACCTGGTGTGCAGTGTGTGTGTCCCTAATAGCAAAGCCTACCTGGTGTGGTGTGCAGTGTGTGTCCCTAATAGCAGAGCCCACCTGGTGTTATGTGTGTGTCCCTAATAGCACAGCCTCCCTGGTGTGCAGTGTGTGTGTCCCTAATAGCAAAGCCTACCTGGTGTGCAGTGTGTGTGTCCCTAATAGCAAAGCCTACCTGGTGTGCAGTGTGTGTGTACCTAATAGTAGAGCCTACCTGGTGTGCAGTGTGTGTGTGTCCCTAATAGCACAGCCTCCCTGGTGTGCAGTGTGTGTGTCCCTAATAGCAGAGCCTACCTGGTGTGCTGTGTGTGTGTCCTAATAGCACAGCCTCCCTGGTGTGCAGTGTGTGTGTCGCTAATAGCACAGCCTCCCTGGTGTGCAGTGTGTGTGTCCCTAATAGCAGAGCCTACCTGGTGTGCAGTGTGTGTGTCCCTAATAGCAGAGCCTACCTGGTGTGCAGTGTGTGTGTTCCTAATAGCAAAGCCTACCTGGTGTGCAGTGTGTGTGTCCCTAATAGCAAAGCCTACCTGGTGTGCAGTGTGTGTGTCCCTAATAGCAAAGCCTACCTGGTGTGGTGTGCAGTGTGTGTCCCTAATAGCAGAGCCCACCTGGTGTTATGTGTGTGTCCCTAATAGCACAGCCTCCCTGGTGTGCAGTGTGTGTGTCCCTAATAGCAAAGCCTACCTGGTGTGCAGTGTGTGTGTCCCTAATAGCAAAGCCTACCTGGTGTGCAGTGTGTGTGTACCTAATAGTAGAGCCTACCTGGTGTGCAGTGTGTGTGTGTCCCTAATAGCACAGCCTCCCTGGTGTGCAGTGTGTGTGTGTCCCTAATAGCAGAGCCTACCTGGTGTGCTGTGTGTGTGTCCTAATAGCACAGCCTCCCTGGTGTGCAGTGTGTGTGTCGCTAATAGCACAGCCTCCCTGGTGTGCAGTGTGTGTGTCCCTAATAGCAGAGCCTACCTGGTGTGCAGTGTGTGTGTCCCTAATAGCAGAGCCTACCTGGTGTGCAGTGTGTGTGTGTCCCTAATAGCAGAGCCTACGTGGTGTGCAGTGTGTGTGTGTTCCCAATAACAGAGCCTACCTGGTGTGCAGTGTGTGTCCTAATAGCAGAGCCTACCTGGTGTGCAGTGTGTGTGTCCCTAATAGCAGAGCCTACCTGGTGTGCAGTGTGTGTGTCCCTAATAGCACAGCCTCCCTGGTGTACAGTGTGTGTGTCCCTAATAGCAGAGCCTACCTGGTGTGCAGTGTGTGTGTCCTAATTGCAGAGCCTACCTGGTGTGCAGTGTGTGTGTCCTAATACCAGAGCCTACCTGGTGTGCAGTGTGTGTGTCCTAATACCAGAGCCTCCCTGGTGTGCAGTGTGTGTGTCCCTAACAGCAGAGCCTACGTGGTGTGCAGTGTGTGTGTGTTCCCAATAACAGAGCCTACCTGGTGTGCAGTGTGTGTCCTAATAGCAGAGCCTACCTGGTGTGCAGTGTGTGTGTCCCTAATAGCAGAGCCTACCTGGTGTGCAGTGTGTGTGTCCCTAATAGCAGAGCCTACCTGGTGTGCAGTGTGTGTGTCCTAATAGCAGAGCCTCCCTGGTGTGCAGTGTGTGTGTCCTAATAGCAGAGCCTCCCTGGTGTGCAGTGTGTGTGTCCCTAATAGCAGAGCCTACCTGGTGTGCAGTGTGTGTCCCTAATAGCAGAGCCTCCCTGGTGTGCAGTGTGTGTGTCCTAATAGCAGAGCCTACCTGGTGTGCAGTGTGTGTCCCTAATAGCAGAGCCTACCTGGTGTGCAGTGTGTGTCCCTAATAGCAGAGCCTACCTGGTGTGCAGTGTGTGTGTCCCTAATAGCAGAGCCTCCCTGGTGTGCAGTGTGTGTGTCCCTAATAGCAGAGCCTACCTGGTGTGCAGTGTGTGTGTCCCTAATAGCAGAGCCTACCTGGTGTGCAGTGTGTGTGTCCTGGCTCTGCACAATCCTTGCTGTGGATCACGGTGGATCTGTCAGTGCTGATCAGCTGCAGTGATCTGTGTGCACTGTGTGATACTCCAGAGAGGAAGAGGAGGGTGGAGGGAGTGTTAGTGATCCATGTGTGAACCGAGCTCAGCGATTGGCTGCTGGGGATGTCCATCACTGATAGGAGAGCGCTGATTGCAGGAGGATGAATGTGGGCGGAGCCACCACGGGGCAGAGCGAGGAATGCAGGAAGCTATGAGAGAAGAGAGGAAAAGAGCGAGAGAGGAAAGAGGAGGAGGGAGGGGGCGACTACTGAGTGTCAGTCACCTGTGAAACAGCAAACAGTGGAGTAGTGAGGTAATAATGGAGGATAATCAGTATATAGTGGAGTAGTGAGGTAAATAATGGAGGATAATCAGCATATAGTGGAGTAGTGAGGTAAATAATGGAGGATAATCAGTATATAGTGGAGTAGTGAGGTAAATAATGGAGGATAATCAGCATATAGTGGAGTAGTGAGGTAAATAATGGAGGATAATCAGTATATAGTGGAGTAGTGAGGTAAATATTGGAAGATAATCAGTATATAGTGGAGTAGTGAGGTAAATAATGGAGGATAATCAGTATATAGTGGAGTAGTGAGGTAAATAATGGAGGATAATCAGCATATAGTGGAGTAGTGAGGTAAATAATGGAGGATAATCAGTATATAGTGGAGTAGTGAGGTAAATAATGGAGGATAATCAGCATATAGTGGAGTAGTGAGGTAAATAATGGAGGATAATCAGTATATTAGTGGAGTAGTGAGGTAAATAATGGAGGATAATCAGTATATAGTGGAGTAGTGAGGTAAATAATGGAGGATAATCAGTATATAGTGGAGTAGTGAGGTAAATAATGGAGGATAATCAGTATATAGTGGAGTAGTGAGGTAAATAATGGAGGATAATCAGTATATAGTGGAGTAGTGAGGTAAATAATGGAGGATAATCAGTATATAGTGGAGTAGTGAGGTAAATAATGGAGGATAATCAGTATATAGTGGAGTAGTGAGGTAAATAATGGAGGATAGTCAGTATATAGTGGAGTAGTGAGGTAAATAATGGAGGATAATCAGTATTTTCTGGTCATCATAATGGGAGACCCAGACAATGGGGTTTAGGGCTCCGCCCTCCGGAGGTCACACTAGGTACTACAAGTTTGTAGACACCGCCTCCTCCGCTTATAAACCCCCACCGTAGGGAACATCCTCAGTTTTAGACTTAGTGTGCTCGGAGGATCACGCTTTGCTTGCACTTCACTGCATTCTCACAGACTTACGTGATGGCGTATGAAGACAAGGTAAATGGTCCCGGTCGGGACCCGCGACAGTCTCCCCGCTCACCCTTTGTGGAACACGCTGGTGGAGGTACCGGAGGGCTTTTTAGCCTGGACACTTGCTGTTCTCCCGGTACGCTGTCGAGCTCCTTCCTTTCCATCCCTCCATGGAGGCTCTGGAGAGGGGGAGCCTGGAGCCTTGCACAGCTCCGCTCCGTCCGAGGCCTCCCTAAATGGTGCTTACAGACCGGACGGAGCCAGCCCAGTCCGAGGCCTCCCATTATGGTGCTTACACTCCGGACTGGTGCTGAACCCCCGTCCGAGGCCTCCCTAAAGATGCTTACAGACCGGACCGGCACTGAGGCACCTGGTGTGTCTCCTGTGTGCCTGGGGGTAGTGTCTGTCACTTGGTGTCATGACACTCAGACCGCGCGGTTACCCTCGGGTCCGCGGTTCTGTCGGTGTACCCTGTGCTGGGGACACTCTGGCTGACCGCCCTGTGTGTTTCAGGGGCTGAGGCTGTAGACTGCTGATGTTTGTTTTGTGCAGGCAGTCTGTGTGTGTATGTGTATGGTTACACACTCTTTTCCCGCGCTGCGGGCTCTGGCACCTCCATTACTGAGGCTGCCTGGAGGAGGAGGAAGCAGCTCTTACGGTGACATCACCGATGGGCGTGTTTTGTGTTCTCCCGCGTGTTCCTGGCCACGCCTATGACTTTACTGTCGGCGGCCATCTTCTCCCTCTCTTCCCGGCAGGGATCTGGCTGCAGCGTGTGTCTGCACTTTCCAGGGGAGACCGGAACTCGCGGAGGTCACACGCACCGCTTCCTCCTACCGCTTACGGCGGTCGGTAAGCCACCGGGATATCCGGTTTGTTTTGTTACAACTTGGCTTATTTCCCCCTACTGTGGCGATGTCCTCAGTAAGGAAGCATGCTGCTAAGGCGGCAGATGGCACCATTACCTGCGCTACATGCAACGGTTCACTGGTGGAGGGGTCCTGCAATAATTGCGGACGCCCAGAGACCCGGACAGTTGCTGTTGAATCAGAATCTGCGGGTCTGTACCCTGAGGTTCGGGTGATCCCAGGGACATGGGAAGCGCAGAATAAGATAAATGAATCTCTGCTGTCCCAGATGTCCTCCATGTCGCAATCCCTGGAGGCACTTCATAGGAGACTGGAAAACCCAGCTACTCCTTCCAGTTACCCCCGGGGGCTTCTTACTTCTTCTGTGAGACCCCCTAAGCGAGCTCGTGAGGCCTCTCCAGAGCTCCAAGCTCCCTCTGAGGAGGAGCGTTCCTCTGATGGTGAGGAAGAGGATGGGGGTTCTACTCTCGGGTCTGTCTCTGAACCTCCAGATGGGGTGGAGGATCTGGTGTCCTCCATCAATGAGACATTACGTCTGGTCACTCCTCCTGAGGAGGTGACTGTTCACCCCAAGGAGGTCTATCAATGGCTGCGGCCGGAGGCGAGACCAAGTGGGTCCTTTATGGACCACACTAATTTTGGAAGGGTGATTAGAGCACCCAGGTTACATCCTGGGCGGCGTTATGTCCGTAAACCTAAGGACAATCGCTTTCCCTTTCCTCAGGAGGTGCTTCTGGAATGGTCACAGTCCCCTAAGGTGGACGCTTCCATGACTAGGATTGCTGCACGCTCCTTGTTTTCTGCCTCTGATAGCTCCTCATTGAAGGATGCTACTGATAGACAGGTCGAGCAACTCGCCAAGTCTTCCTATGAGGCTGTGGGGTCTTCATTTGCCCCTAATTTTGCCGCGGTCTGGACCCTACAAGCGATTACCTCCTGCTTGGATGGTATCTCTGATCTAGCTAGGGCCAGCCCAGAGGTCCTGGCACTCACCGACAGAGCAAGGGCTTATGCGGATTACGCCAGGACGGCAACTTTGGAAACTGCCACTCGCTCGGCTGTGGCTTCGGCCAATGCTATAGCGATCCGCAGGTTGTTGTGGCTGCGTCTTTGGGACTCAGATACCACGTCTAAGAAGATTTTGCAAAATCTTCCGTTTGATGGTGACAGGCTCTTCGGCACCGAGCTGGACAAGCTGATAAAGGATTCTGCTGAGTCTAAGATACCGCAGAATAAGCCTAAGCCACGGTATACAGTGAAAAGGAACCCAAAACAGTGGTCCTTTCGCCCCAGCTCGCAGTCATCAGCGGCGTCCGCTCGCGCGGACCGTGGGGGCAAGCCCTCCACTCAGTGGCGCAACAAAAGTCGCCAAAAGAAGCCGGCAGGGGCTGCAGCTGCCACCCCTAAACCCGCTTCGGCATGACTCGCTCCTTCCTCCTGTCTCCCCACAGGTGGGGGGCCGCCTGTCTCTTTTCCAGGACAGATGGCTCCTACACGTTCAAGACCAGTGGGTCCGAGACGTAGTCTCAAAAGGCTACAGGATAGAGCTGACGTCACAGCCGGCACACCGATTCCATCGGTCTGTTCCATCCCTAGACAAAGCTCAGGCTTTTCATCTGGTGTTGGAGGGACTCCGCAGAGACGGAGTGGTGGTCCCAGTACCCACGGGAGAGAGGTTCAGGGGTTTTTACTCCAACCTCTTTATTGTCCCAAAGAAGGACGGCTCTTTTCGTCCGGTTCTGGACCTCAAGTTGTTCAACCTCCACGTGTTGGTTCGGAAGTTTCGTATGGAATCCCTGCGCTCCGTGATCGCGGCTGTGTCACAGGGAGACTTCCTGGCGTCCATAGATATCCGGGACGCCTACCTTCACGTGCCCATTGCACCGGCTCATCAGCGCTGGTTGAGATTCGCAGTGGGGGAAGAACACTTCCAATTTGTGGCACTGCCATTCGGGCTAGCCTCGGCACCGCGAGTGTTCACAAAGGTGATGGCCTCAATGATGGCTCTCCTGCATGTGCAGGGACACGCCGTCATTCCCTATTTGGACGACCTGCTGGTCAGGGCGCCATCGGAAAACCTTTGTCGGGTGAGCCTGGAGGTGACCATGAAGTCTCTGGAACGGTTCGGGTGGCTTCTCAACATTCCAAAGTCGACCCTGATTCCGACCCAGTCTTTGACATATCTGGGCATGGACTTCCACACGGACTCAGCCCTGGTGTCCCTACCTCAAGCCAAACAGCTTGCGATCCAGTCAGGAGTGCAGAATGTTCTCCTGTCACCACAATCTTCCCTACGGGGGTTGATGCAGCTGGTGGGACGCATGGTAGCGGCGATAGAGGCGGTGCCTTTCGCACAGTTTCGCCTCCGTCCTCTCCAGTTGGAGATTCTTCGCCGATGGGACAAAAGGACGATTTCTCTGAATCGGCTGGTGACGCTGTCACAATCGACCAGGGACTCCCTACAGTGGTGGCTCCAGCCACATCATCTGTCACGGGGCCGGTCCTTTCTAAAACCGTCATGGTTAGTGGTGACCACCGACGCCAGTCTGAAAGGCTGGGGTGCGGTGTTCTTGCACCACAGGGCTCAAGGCCTCTGGACTCAGTCGGAGTCGGCATTACAGATCAACGTGCTGGAGATCAAGGCGGTCTATCTGGCGCTCCTGGCGTTTCAGAAATTCCTGTCAGGACAACCCATTCGGGTTCAGTCCGACAATGCGACGGCCGTCGCCTACATAAATCATCAGGGAGGGACCAGAAGTGCTCAGGCCCTCGCCGAAGTCCACCGCATTCTAGCCTGGGTGGAGGAAAACGGCTGCCTGATCTCCGCAGTTCACATCCCAGGGGTCGAGAACTGGGAGGCCGACTACCTGAGCAGACAGGGGATGGACGCCGGAGAGTGGTCCCTGCATCCAGACGTCTTCCGGGACATCTGCAGCAAATGGGGCACTCCGGACGTGGATCTGATGGCCTCACGGCTGAATCATCAGGTGCCGCAATACGTAGCAAGATCATGGGATCCTCAGTCTCTGGGGGCGGATGCCCTGATCCTGAGTTGGTACAGCTTCCAGCTGCCATATGTGTTCCCGCCTCTGGCTCTGATTCCCAGGGTTCTGTGGAAAATCAGGACAGAATGCAGAGTAGCCATTCTAGTGGCTCCAGATTGGCCCAGGAGGTCCTGGTACCCGGACCTCTGGCAACTGTCAGGCGGACACCGGTGGGCTCTTCCAGAACGCGCAGATCTACTCGCGCAAGGCCCATTCTTCCACCTCAATTCCAGGGCCCTCAGATTGACTGCATGGCTCTTGAGGCCTGGTTGCTGACATCCAGGGGCTTCTCTCCTACTGTGGTTGCCACGATGAATCGGGCAAGGAAACCGGTCTCCAGGAAGATATACCACAGAACGTGGAAAATCTTTTTCTCCTGGTGTGCCTCTGGTGGACGCTCACCGTGGCCCCTGTCCATCCCGACATTGTTGGCCTTCCTACAGTCGGGTTTGGAGTTGGGATTATCCCTTGGCTCTCTGAAGGGTCAAGTATCAGCACTTTCAGTGCTGTTTGACAGGCGCTTGGCGCTCCTCCCGAAGGTTCGTCAATTTCTGCAGGGGGTGTCTCGGGTGGTTCCGCCTTACAGACGACCTCTGGACCCTTGGGACCTCAACATGGTCCTGGCGGCACTGCAGAAACCGCCGTTTGAGCCACTGAGAGACATCTCTCTCTCTCGTCTGTCCCAGAAGGTGGTTTTTCTGGTGGCAATTACGTCTCTGAGAAGGGTCTCAGAATTGGCTGCACTTTCGTGCAAGTCACCCTTTCTGGTGGTTCACCAAGACAAGGTGGTGTTGCGCCCGCGGCCTGAATTCTTGCCGAAGGTGGTTTCCACTTTCCACCTAAACCAGGAGATTGTTCTCCCATCATTTTGCCCCGCTCCCGTTCATCAGGTTGAGCGCGACCTCCATACTCTGGATCTCGTGAGAGCTGTACGCATTTATGTGTCCAGGACCGCCTCCTTTAGGAGTTCGGATTCTTTATTTGTCCTCACGATGGGTCGTTGTAAGGGGTCCGCGGCTTCGAAGTCGACCTTGGCCAGATGGATCAAGGCTCCCATTCAGGAGGCATACCGGTCTTCTGGTTTGCCTCTCCCGGTGGGTTTGAAGGCACACTCTACCAGAGCTGTAGGTGCCTCATGGGCCTTGCGACATCGAGCATCTGCTCTACAGGTGTGTCAGGCGGCCACCTGGTCCAGCCTGCACACTTTCTCAAAGCACTATATGGTGCATGCCCATGCCTCTGCGGACGCAAGTTTGGGCAGGCGGGTCCTCCAGGCGGCGGTTGCCCACCTTTAAGGGGGACCGTGTATTATCCGTCTTGTTGAGGAACTCTTCCCGCCCTGGGGTATTGCTTTAGGACATCCCCATTGTCTGGGTCTCCCATTATGATGACCAGAAAAAAGAGAATTTTGTTTACGTACCGTAAATTCTTTTTTCTTTAATCATCAATGGGAGACCCAGCACCCACCCAGTTGTTCCGTTGCATGTTTGCATTTGATCTGTTCTCTGTTGAGACAGTGTTTTCCGGGTTGTTCAAACCGTCTGTGCACGGTATTCTTCCCGATGTTTCGGGTGTGGTTCATTTTTCTCCTCGCAGCTTATGGACTAAACTGAGGATGTTCCCTACGGTGGGGGTTTATAAGCGGAGAGGCGGTGTCTACAAACTTGTAGTACCTAGTGTGACCTCCGGAGGGCGGAGCCCTAAACCCCATTGTCTGGGTCTCCCATTGATGATTAAAGAAAAAAGAATTTACGGTACGTAAACAAAATTCTCTTTATAGTGGAGTAGTGAGGTAAATAATGGAGGATAATCAGCATATAGTGGAGTAGTGAGGTAAATAATGGAGGATAATCAGTATATAGTGGAGTAGTGACGGAGCTAATGGAGGATAAGCAGTATATAGTGGAGTAGTGAGGTAAATAATGGAGGATAATCAATATATAGTGGAGTAGTGAGGTAAATAATGGAGGATAATCAGTATATAGTGGAGTAGTGAGGTAAATAATGGAGGAAATCAGCATATAGTAGAGTAGTGAGGTAAATAATGGAGGATAATCAGTATATAGTGGAGTAGTGAGGTAAATAATGGAGGATAATCAGTATATAGTGGAGTAGTGAGGTAAATAATGGAGGATAATCAGCATATAGTGGAGTAGTGAGGTAAATAATGGAGGATAATCAGTATATAGTGGAGTAGTGACGGAGCTAATGGAGGATAAGCAGTATATAGTGGAGTAGTGAGGTAAATAATGGAGGATAATCAATATATAGTGGAGTAGTGAGGTAAATAATGGAGGATAATCAGTATATAGTGGAGTAGTGAGGTAAATAATGGAGGAAATCAGCATATAGTGGAGTAGTGAGGTAAATAATGGAGGATAATCAGTATATAGTGGAGTAGTGAGGTAAATAATGGAGGATAATCAGTATATAGTGGAGTAGTGAGGTAAATAATGGAGGATAATCAGTATATAGTGGTGTAGTGAGGTAAATAATGGAGGATAATCAGCATATAGTGGTGTAGTGAGGTAAATAATGGAGGATAATCAGTATATAGTGGAGTAGTGAGGTAAATAATGGAGGACAATCAGTATATAGTGGAGTAGTGAGGTAAATAATGGAGGATAATCAGTATATAGTGGAGTAGTGAGGTAAATAATGGAGGATAATCAGTATATAGTGGAGTAGTGAGGTAAATAATGGAGGATAATCAGTATATAGTGGTGTAGTGAGGTAAATAATGGAGGATAATCAGCATATAGTGGTGTAGTGAGGTAAATAATGGGGAAAATCAGCATATAGTGGAGTAGTGAGGTAAATAATGGAGGATAATCAGCATACAGTGGTGTAGTGAGGTAAATAATGGAGGATAATCAGTATATAGTGGGGTAGTGAGGTAAATAATGGAGAATAATCAGCATATAGTGGTGTAGTGAGGTAAATAATGGAGAATAATCAGTATATAGTGGAGTAGTGATTTAAATAATGGAGGATAATCAGCATATAGTGGAGTAGTGAGGTAAATAATGGAACATAATCAGTATATAGTGGAGTAGTGAGGTAAATAATGGAGGATAATCAGTATATAGTGGAGTAAGTAGTGAGGTAAATAATGGAGGATAATCAGTATATAGTGGAGTAGTGAGGTAAATAATGGAGGATAATCAGCATATAGTGGAGTAGTGAGGTAAATAATGGATAATCAGTATATAGTGGAGCAGTGAGATAAATAATGGAGTAATATCAGTATACAGTGGAGCAGTGAGGTAAATAATGGGGGATAATCAGCATATAAAGGAGTAGTGAGGTAAATAATGGAGGATAATCAGTATATAGTGGAGTAGTGAGGTAAATAATGGAGGATAATCAGCATATAGTGGAGTAGTGAGGTAAATAATGGAGGAAATCAGTATATAGCAGAGTAGTGAGGTAAATAATGGGGTATAATCAGTATATAGTGGAGTAGTGAGGTAAATAATGGAGTAATATCAGTGGAGCAGTGAGGTAAATAATGGGGGAAATCAGCAGTGGAGTTGCTGAGGTGAATGAATGAAGAAAGTTAGCTCTTCTTGATGCTGCACCCTCCTACATCTCCTCCCTCATCTCTGTCTATCACCCCACCTGTTCTCTTCGCTCTGGAAGTGACTTTAGATTCACTTCTGTATTAATCTGAACCTCCCACTCCCGGCTCAAGACTTCTCCTGAGCTGCACCAATCCTCTGGAATGCTCTACCCCAAGAAATTAGGTCTATCCCTAATACCACATATTTTTAGGGCGGCCTATCATGATCCCTAGTCAAAGTCATTTAGACATAGCCTATTCACTCCACCAGTATCAAAAGCTTTACAAATAATGGCCGGCCTGGTGACACCTCCTGCTGCTCCTATCTATTCCTCATTCCCTCAAGATATCTGCACCATCATTGTAAATAAGCCCCTGTACTGTGTACCACCCCCACCTCATTGTAGATTGTAAGCTCCTATGATCAGGGCTGTCATTATTTTGCTTTAATTATATTTTTTGAGAAGGTAAAAAATGTGTGTACCGTGTTATCCAGTAGATAGAAAAATATATATAGGAATGGGGACTGAGGACTCTCAGATTGCAATATATATTTTTATATTTTCTGATAACTTATTTATGACTGTGTCACTATGGCTCTGGGGTGCCACACTAGCAGAGAGCAGGGCAGGAAAAATTGTCTGAATTTGAGCACATTTTTTAATATTTTTTTTCCCCTTTTTCATTGTTTATTAGATTTTTCAGGGCAGAAACGCTGGGATTTTGGTATTAAAAACTCAATTGTGTTTTATACAGGCAGCTTTCACCCTCCCCATAGAGGCAAATATGGAAAAACCACACCAAAAAAAGTAAAGTTCCCCAGCTTTCATCACATAGAGAAAGGTTTTCATGAAAACACGTCTACTTTACTGCAAGGCCACGTGCAGACAGTGAGGATCTGGTGAGGTTTTTACCTCAGAATTTGTGAGACAAAACCAGGAGTGGAACAATCAGAGGAAAAGTATAATAGAGACACGTCACCACCTCTGTATTTATCACCCACTCCTGGTTTTATCTTGCAAATTCTGAGGTAAAAAACTCTTCACACGGTGAGTATAAGACACAACTGACGTGAGAGTAAGGCCACATGCAAACAGTGAGTATTTGGAGAGTTTTTTACCTCAGTAGTTATAAGACAAATCCAGCAGTGGGTGATAAATACAGAAGTGGTGACGTGTTTCTATTATACTTTTCCTCTGATTGTTCCACTCCTGGGTTTTGTCTTACAAACTCTGAGGTAAAAAACTCACCAAATCCTCACCGTCTGCACGTGGCCTTAAGGCCGTGTTTCCATGTAGCATAAATGCAGAATTTTTAGTAATTTTTCTGATGCTTTATTCTGACCAAAACATTTGCTGCCTTTAGCAGTAAGTAAAGTTCATCAGACATTTTCCCCTCTATCTTGAATTCTCCATCTTGTGCAGGTCGGCCCCAAATCATCAAAGGGTTTTCACCAGAAATCTGAGGTAAAATATTTTGATAATTCACTATTTTTTCATGTAATTCGAATTTGCCAAACAAAATCAGCATCATTTGCCATTTTTAAGACAGTTTAGCCTCGCTGCACCAAAATGTGAGAAGCTGGAGCGCTCCGAGGCCATGACACCTCAGCTCGTCTCACTGATGATGACTAGTGATGAGTGAGTGTATTTGTTACTATTCGCTATTCGCACAGATAGTACGGTATTCGGGATACTCGTTACTCGCACGGATAGTAAAGTGTTCGGGATACTCGTTACTCGGAGAGTATCGCTGGTGCTCTTGAGTGATGTGTCCATTGTTAACGATCTGACACAAATTGATAGCTCCTTCAGTAAACAATGGGAGCTGACACCTTAGTGAGAGCAGACTGAATGTTAGGGTCTCTCCACGTGGCTATGTTGTTGTGGTTCCTTCTACTTCTCCATAATAATCACTCACCGGTGATGGTGGAATATTTAGGAGAGAAGAAATTTCATCAACGGACTTGTTAACGATGACTCCTATTACGGGATACGAACGAATTTAGTGGGGTCCTTAGAATGAGGTGTTCTTTTAGAAGTATTTGTAAAAGACAAGTAACATAGACCTGGGCTGAACCTATTACACCTGGTGCAATTCGACAACATGGACTGCAGTTATTGAGTGGTCAGACCCAATACTATTGCACCTAAAGTAAAACTTGCCTTCAAATGGTTACTTTCCTCTTTAATGTGTATGACCGGCACGTCCCCTTCATTCCCACAAATGTCAAAAAAACTTTAGTCCCATAAATGGCATCCAGAAGAGTCTAGAAATATTTCCAGGAATGGTTTATTCACAGCTCTGGATGAAGCAGGAGTGAAACGTGCGTCGGGGTGTGGGTCCTCATCAGTGATACAGCCTCTGTAAAGGTCAGTCTTATCTTTACATACTATTACAGTCACTTGTAGACACAGCGCTTCTATTTCTAGTAATACCTAATTACACTTATTTGATTTTGGAGATTTTTCAGTTTTTTATATACTGTCAGTCCATACATTGCACTTTACTGTTTCCATATATTATTGCAAAGTTACTTGTGTCTGATTTATATTTACAGTGAATAGTTTTGCAGTTATTATATCTGATCTGATTTGTAAACAATTACTAGATTTCTTCCTGAAACCTTCGTACTTGTATATAACTATCTATAGTGTCATCGTCATGTTGGACCCTTTGTGGGGCACTTGTTATTTTATAAATAATCCATTTTCATAATTTTTAATCAATAAAGTGTTTTGTATTTATTAGGATATATCTGCATCATTTTTCTCTATGTAGTGAGATATACGTGTATGAATAATTAGTGATGCTTTTCCTATCACAATAATAGGCCATAGTGAGAATGTTGAGGGTCTCAGTACAATCACAAGTCCAACAGCCACTCCAAATTATTATATATAGGCAATTGTACACGTCTGCACTGCAAGTAAATGATACGGACACCAGAGCCGTCTCAAGCCTTACTCATGCCTACACCAAATGAGATTAAACTCTGCGCAAGCGTTTATTGAAACACACATTTTTATACAGAAAGCAAAGGGGTGTTAGTATTCTAGAACATTCTACAAAGTGATCATCTCCTAATTGGTCAATTCTTATCAAATTATTCTAATATCTAAATTCCTCCCTTAATGGGTTGGCTTAGGTTTCAGGTGTATTTATGGAACGTGGGCACCATCTAGTGTATAACAGACAACATGACATTTCCAAATTACAATATATATATCTTAGAGAAGAGTTGTGATATTTTTAACCTTATAAAGACATTTCATGTCTCTCCATCCTCAACAAGAACACTGCTGATATTGTCAATGGTTTATGCAGTAACTGACAGCCGGTGTCGTCACATTTTCTTGGTGTTCTTTGTTCTCTGTGATTCTGAGCAGGATTAAGCCGGAGCAGATATAAATGTAAAGAATGTACAAGGAAATATGTTCATTTACCGACAGAAAGCAGAGATTCTGAAAATGTTAGTGGTTTTCTCACGCAAACAAAGTTGATTTTAATCAATAGATCTCGGAATAATAATGATTTCCACAATTGGATGTGATTAAAGAAAAGTTCCTGTGCTGAGATAATGTTACACAGTACACAGCATGTACACATATATAAGATTATCTCAGAACAGGAGATGTGGTGTGATCAGACCATGTCCCTGTACGGTCAGACACATCCATTATACAGTACACAGCAGGTACACATATATAAGATTATCTCAGCACAGGAGATGTGGTGTGATCAGACCATGTCCCAGTACGGTCAGACACATCCATTACACAGTACATAGCAGGGGCACATATAAGATTATCTCAGCACAGGAGATGTGGTATGATCAGATCATGTCCCTGTATGGTCAGACACATCCATAACACAGTACACAGCAGGAACACATATATAAGATTATATCAGCACAGGAGATGTGGTATGATCAGACCATGTCCTTGTACAGTCAGACACAGCCATTACACAGTACATAGCAGGTACACATATATAAGATTATCTCAGCACAGGAGATGTGGTATGATCAGACCATGTCCCTGTACAGTCAGACCCATCCATTACACAGTACATAGCAGGGACACATTTGTAAGAATATCTCAGCACAGGGGATGTGGTATGATCAGACCATGTCCCTGTACAATCAGACAGAACCATTACACAGTATATAGCAGGGACACATATATAAGATTATCTTAGCAAGAGATGTGGTATGATCAGATCATGTCCCTGTATGGTCAGACACATCCATTACACAGTACATAGCAAGGACACATTTGTAAGAATATCTCAGCACAGGAGATGTGGTGTGATCAGACCATGTCCTTGTACAGTCAGACACATCCATTACACAATACACAGCAGGGGCACATATATAAGATTATCTCAGCACAGGAGATGTGGTATGATCAGACCATGTCCTTGTACAGTCAGACACATCCATTACACAGTACATAGCAGGACACATATATAAGATTATCTCAGCACAGAAACATTTTTTTAATCACATCCAATTGTGGAAATTATTATTATTCCAAGATCTGATGATTAAAATAAACTTTGTTCCTGTGAAAAACCCCTTAAGAATAAATACACAAGAAAGACATAAGCTCTGATTCCCAATGTGACATCTCCGCTCCTCATTCACAGGACGCTCATCAGGACGCTCAGACGTTTTCTCATCAGTAGTTTTTATTACATATAAATGATAATAATCAGTCCAGGCCTTTGTGCGGCTCCACTTTGTATTACAGTCCGGTGTATTGTACTCAGTAAATCCTCCCATTATCATTCATGTTATTATCATTTGCTGATAGAATTGAATTTCTAAATATCTTAAATATCTCATAAGTGACGTTATCTTTGCCCTTTTGGAGCTTGTACAGGAGCGGCGCCATCAAAAGCAAGAGCAAACCAGACTACAATGTCATTCTCACAAAGCTTTATATATATGTGACCTACACAATAAAATGCAGAATAAAGTGATAGAGGTTGTTCACCACTTTATCATTGATGGTAAATCCTTAGGAGAGGTCACCAATGTGTGATTGGGGGGAGTGACACCCGGCTCCTCCGCACATCAGATGTTCCCGTCTAGTCACAGCCTCTGCAACTCTATAGAGGCCACTACCGGGCACCGCACATCTGCCCCTATTCACGTCAGTGGGGTGTGCAGATGCAGTACCAGCCGCGGCCACTATTCCATCGATGGAGCTGTAACTAAGAGGGAACAGCTGATCGGGGGGTGACGGGTGTCACACCCCCAACAATCAGACATTGATGACCCCAGAATAGGCGATCAATGTTAAAGTAGTGGACAATCATCTGTAATGACTCCATTATGCCACATAGATAGAAACAACAGCTAAAGGTAACAATGGCAGAATGTCTTCTTTTTCTAGTCTCTTCCATCTAAATAAACAATATTCTGTACAGTAAAATGGCGCCATAATAATCTATAACTCGATCTTCACTCACAAACAATTTACCCTTCCAATGTCGCATCTACAGAATATAAAGTTCATGTCCTTAGGAATGTGGTGATGAAAGATTAACATTGCTTCCTTCACCACACCTGAGAGATATTCTTCACCTCCTCTGTGTAACTCCTCCATAGCTGGCTGCTCTATTGTATATGACATAGATGGCAGCACACTGACAGGCATTATGACTGTCACTTCTCTCCCTCTCTCTGTTCTTCATCTCACTAATAGAGATGGTAAGAACGGTAGAGGAAGGCTGTAAATGGCGGATCACACTGTGGAGAGGAGATAAGCCGCCATGTTTTCAGGGAGTGCAGATCAAACAGGTTTCATTATTTGAAAGTATATTTTAAACAGCATAAAGGAGCAAATGACTGATCCGGATGATCCAGACTGTGTCAGTGAATAGAGAGAGGAAACAAGACAAACTGTATGAGGAAGAAAGGAGAATCGCACCACTCACCATCAGAGTCTGTCATCCCGGGGAGAAGAATAAACTCCCTACATAACTCCACAACGACTTCGATTCTCTGAATTGGAATTTGTTGGCATTTGATTTGTGAACTGCCGGTTTGCTTGTTTCTGTGGGCCATGACCTGCTGCTTCCCTGAGTATCTTTATAGAACCTTTATATACAAGGAATGCAGCATGAAGGGGCTCGGTGAAGGCGGCAGTGAAGGTGTGTAAGTGTCTGATGGGCTCACACAGCTCATAAAAGGACAGCTGCCCGGCCTCATAATCCAGACAGATCCTGACTCTATCACTGGGGATCTCGTGAGAAAACAGAATCTCATCACTGTCATGTCTGACTGCATACTGATTATTATACTCCAGCCCTCCACATAAACTCCAGGACTTGTTATTATTTCCAATGACTGACTGATCCCCCCTCCTGTCTATACTGGGATAACACATCCCCACACTCCACCACCATGATCTACTGATCTCCACATCCCAGTAATGTCGTCCTGAGGTAAATCCCCTCCTGCTCATCACCTGATCACAAAGGAATCTCTTTGCTATTTCTGGACGATTCTGTCTTATTTCTGTCCAGGTCGCAGTTTTCAGGTCGTATGATATAAGGAGATTATTACCAGCCGTGTTTACATCCAGTAATATGTCTGCAGGATCCTGTACATAGAAAATCACATTTACACCTCTTATTATATCAGATAATGTGTGTGATATGTGTGAGATCAGCTCTGCACCCCGATCACCTACTTCACGCCCCTGTGTGTCCCCATAACCTCCATCATGTCCTCTTGTGTCCTCATCACCTCCATCATGTCCTCTTGTGTCCTCATCACCTCCGTCCTCCTCAGGATCACACAAGTCACCGGTGTCTGGATCCTGTAAGACAGTCAGTGGATCAGTCATGTTACACAGCTCCTCAATGTGCCTCATCCTCCTGGACAGCTCGTCCTTCTTTATCTCCAGCTTCTGGATCACATCAGACAGTGACAGTGACACCTTCTCTTCCCACCTGGAGATCTCACTCAGGATCTTCTTCTCCAGGTCGTCCACCCATCTCCTGATGTCTATAAACAGGGCAGTGACTCTCTCGGCTTCTCCAGATGCTTTTTCTTGCTCTTTTCTCCTGTTCTCCTCCAGACTCCGGACTCTTTCCTCAGTTTTTTTTCTATTTGTTACCAGTTTCTGCAGAACATTTCCCAGTCTCCTCTTCTTCTTCTCAGAGGCCTCATCCAGCATCTCCACCCGGTGTCCCCGATGTTCTCCAACCAAACTGCAGGACGCACAGATACAAGCAGCGTCCTCCGTGCAGTAATACTTCATCACCTCTTTATGGACAGAACATTTCCATTTCTCCAGAGAAGGGCTGGGATCAGTCAGGACGTGTTCTGGTTCTTTGCTGTGAACTGTCAGGTGTTTATCGCATAGAGAAGCCTCACAGTGTAGACAGGATCTAACAGCAGGTACAGGAGAGTCCACACAGTAAGTGCAGCGGATCCGGTGATCTCCTCCTTATTTGGCTGTGTAGACTGGAAATTCTCCACTACATTACACAGAGTTATGTTCTTCTGTAGTGGAGGCCACTTCCGAAATGTTGCTCTACATTCAGGGCATAAATAAACCCCGGACCCTCCTTCTGTATCCAGCAATCCATCAATACAGCCCCGGCAGAAGTTGTGTCCACATCTCAGGGTTACGGGATCTGTATACAGGCTCATACAGATGGAACATTGCAGCTCCTTTTTTAGTCCAGCAGACGCCATCGCTTACAGCAGAAGACAGAAGTAAGAAGGTGTGATCTGTATTTACCAGAAAAGGCGCGGCTAAAGTTGTTCTTCTGGTTCTATTCTGACATCAGAGATAATGAGGATCATCAATGTGACCAGTGCTGAAATGTGATTTCTTTTACTCACTCTGGTAATAAAATACCCCGAGCTCCACCTGTTGCTGTTTTTTAGCTTTGTGTATTACTAGTTTAGATAAGGTAAAAAAATGTACAGTGTTAGCCAGTAGATTGAAGAATAGTAGAATCTGAGAGTCCTCAGGGGTTGACTTTATACCTTTTAATGGTGAACTCAAAAGATGGTAAATAATAGCAAGCTTTCAAGACAACTCGGGTCTCTTCTTCAGGCTTATTAATGACGCCTTCTGAACACACACATATTTACACATATACACGGTTGAATAAGCAGAGCATAGTGGTCTGTATTGGGAGGGAGAAGAGCATCTCGGACTGTAAATAACAAAGTTCGGAGATAACACGTGTGATAGCTTATTGTCCTTGATTAGTGGGTCAAGATTTAAAGTTTCTGCAACTGATGTTGAGATGGTGTGATATATTTTCTTGCATTTCACAAGTGTGTTCCTATACTGTGTATTCTGCCCTTCCCCACTTACCGTGTACAAATTATGCTCCTGAGTTGATTCTTATTTGGTCATTCAAGACCTTTATCTGTAAAGGTTTGTACCACCCCCTTGGAATCTCCATAGAACTGGTTTTGGATTGGGGAGGTGGTAGGGAGGAGAAGCAGCATGATTCAGTCTGTGTGTGTGCGAAGCTGAGTTCAGACCAGCTCCACAAGGGATTTAGACAAACCTGGATTACATGAAGATACAGTATATTGATGGACTGTTTTATGTGACAACTGGTGGCAGCAGTGGGATCAACAGAGTGCAGCCAAATAGAGAACCAACTACAGACTGAGTACAGACACTGGACTGTATCCAGTCTACAGGAGAGAGACAGAGACCTGGGCCTGAACTACCAAGGACTGACTAAAGAGGCTATAAATTGATCTCTTGGTGGGTGCTAGCCCGTCCACCTCCTCCCAAAATGCCTAACGGACAAGCACTGGAAACGGGGACCCCCACCCCAAAAAGCCAGGGGTTGGTGTGGTGCGAAGAAGAGATGGCAGTTCTGGGCCCAGACGTCTCTCAGGAGTATAAGGTGGAGTATAAACCCAACAATCCGGGAGCCTGCACGGATCACCAGGGCAGAATTCAAGCCATTTGATGAGTCATCCAGAGATGTCGATGGGCCTTTAAGGACTTTGAGCAGCATTGTGCCATGATGGAGGTGTCCCTCTCTGGATGGATGCGTTGGTTAGTGGGACTCCTGAATTGAAGCGCGGCAGAGGCTTATCAAACTATTGACTCACAGCGGAACAGGGATTATAACTTTGTAAAACGGACTATCTTGGATTACCATGCTATGACCCCAGACTCGTATAGGGCCCAGTTCTGAGACCTCCCATGCACCACGGGGGATCGTTCAGGATGTATGCCCATAACATGTCCCATGCATGTCGGAGATGGCTGGAAACAGAAAAATGCCTTTACTGTGGAAGATATTGTACAGTTATTTCTTATAAAACAATTTCTTGCCAATAGCTCCTCAGAAATACGAGAATGGGTCCGGGAACGTATGCCACACACATTGGATAGAGCTGCAGCCCTAGCTGATGAGGCCCTTACTATCGCACTGCAGTGGAGGAGGCTACTGGATTATAAATCTCAGCCTGCCCCTGCACTCCAGTCTCCTTTGGTTATATCTGTCCCTCTATCCAGCTGCAGGACAGTAACAACCACTCTGCCCCATCCCAGGCTCCAACAGTTCCGACCATGACCAGGGTGACTTACAGAGAAGAGATGTTATGGGTGCGGGAAACCTGGGCACCTGCAAGCTAGTTGTCCCTCAAGGACTTGGAGGGCGTCCCATGTACCCCCGCCGCGTCCGGTGAATATTGTGCACTATAAATCACAGCCTGTTCCTGCGCCCCAGCCCCCTCCAGTTATAACTGTCCCATCATCCAGCCGCAGATTGATGACCACACCTTACAATCCCGAGCCTCAACATTTCCAACCACAACCTTGAGGAATCACGGAGAGGAAATGTTATGACTGTGGGCAGCCTGGCCACCTGCAATCTGATTGTACCTCAAGGACTCGGAAGGAGCCAAGCCCACCACCACCTCGTTCAGTGCAGCATGAGCACTGCAGCCCCCCTGAAGACTTACCACCACCCTGACCAGAGTGGACTGCCGACCCCTGCACCACAGATACCCCTTATGAAGTGTATGGCGTCCGGCCTTTGTCCCCAAGCTATCAAGAGCAACGTCAACGTCACTTGCAAGATGTCTCGATTGATGGATGCAAAGCGTCGGGATTTAGAGACACAGGGGCTTTCTTGACTATTGCTGACCCCCATGTGGTTCATACAGAGGCAATTGACCCAGGACCCAGGTTCCCCATTGTCCTGGCGGGGGGTACTTGCAAATTTATACAGCGAGCTTGGGTGCATTTGAATTATGGTTATGGGGAAAAACTGCTACATTGGAGTTATGGAAGGACTTCCCGTAGATATCCTACTGGGAAACGAACTTGGGGAGTTAGTGTCATTATGTGGGAGCCGACACTCAACAAGAAGAACCATAGACTCCTTCAGGCCAACCTACCCTGCCATTATGCAAGGATTTATTGACAATTAAGCAATGTGGACTAAAGTGAGATGGCCAAAGGTCTGTGTAGACCTCATGGCATGCTCACTTATTGAAAGAAGGGAGAGGTTGTGATGGTGTGATATAATATCCTGCATTTTACAAGTGTGTTCCTATACTGTGTATTCTGCCCTTCCATACTTTCTGTGTACAAATTATGCTCCTGAGCTGATACTTATTTGGTTATTCAAGACCTTAGTCTGTAAAGGTTTGTGCTGACCCCCTGGAGTCTCCATAGAACTTGTTTTGGATGGTGTTTTGGGGGAGGAGAAGCAGTGTGTGATTGCAGTCAGTCTGTGTGTAGGAAGCTGAGTTCAGACCGGCTCCACAAGAGATTTAGACAAACCTGGATTACATGAAGATACAGTATATTGATGGATTGTTTATGGAATTTTATGTTTTTCAAGCAATATAAAAATATATATATTCCATATAAACTAACACCTAAACAAAGTCTCACTCCGAAACAAATGGCCACAAAATGAATAGTGTTCCTAGCATGTTGCCTCAGTATCCAATAGAACAAAGCGGGTATGTCAGAATTTCATCTTCAAAAAATTAGAGAGAGGGGGAGCGCACTAAGGCGGTAAATGAGGGACACCAGCGTGTTATTAACAAAGGTAATCCACTCACCTGGTATGGTTGTGAGAGTCACAACCACCAGTAGAAGTTTTGGCCGCTGCAGATCCCGGGGTGCAGATACATACGGTGTAGGAGAAAAAGAGCCGGGGTTTCTCCGCGCTAGACCACAGGGAAAACCGAGGATGCAAGCAAACCTTTATTTACACTCAAGCCAACGCGTTTCATGGCCACCTGGCCACTTTATCAGGGCAGCAATGTTCATTGCTGCCCTGATAAAGTGGCCAGGTGGCCATGAAACGCGTTGGCTTGAGTGTAAATAAAGGTTTGCTTGCATCCTCGGTTTTCCCTGTGGTCTAGCGCGGAGAAACCCCGGCTCTTTTTCTCCTATACCGTAAGAATTTCATCTTACATCTTCAGGGGATAGTATTGTAATAAACGCTCTCCATGTTCCAAAGAAACGTTCTGTTCATTTGTCTTTATATCTAGCTGCCTCTAGCCTTTCTGTTTTCATAAGTGATGTCAATTTGTAATATTACCTCTGTCAATTCTGGGATCTTTTTGTTTCAATCCCTCAAGATGAGCCTTTTCACCAGAATAGCTATACGATTAGAGATGAGCGAGTACTAAAATGCTCCAGTGCTCGAAGCTCGTGTACTCGGCCCGAGCACCGAGCCCAATGTTATCCTGTGGGAGACCCGAGTATTTTTCCGGCATGACTCCCGGCAGCATGGAAAAAACCTAAAAATGTCACAAAAGTATCAGAACAGTGCTGAAATGACATGGGATAGGGAAGACCCCTGTAAGCATTTCAGACCCCAAGGTTACTGCTGTGAACAATGTTGTCAGACTATTACGCCACTTTTACAGAATGTCAAGAAAACGTTACAAAATGAAACCAAAATGGATTTTCATGGAGAAAATATTAAGGGCTCATTACCCACTTGTGAGACGGAGTTGGTGGATGTTAGTTTTTTGGATTAGATGAAAGATTTTTTTTTAAAAAGAATTGTGTGGCCTCCCATGTCCCTGGGAAGAGACGTACATGAAGGCCTCTTTAAATAATGTGCCCATTATAAGGAAGTGGGTCTTTAGTAGTATTGCCCTTTGGCAGGGCAGCCAAAAATTGTGAGGCACCCCAATGCCCCTGGATAGAGACGTCCATGAGGGCCTCTTTAAATAATGTGCCCATTTTAAGGAACTTTGTCTTTTGGAATATTGCCCCAGGCAGGGCTGCTAAACATTGGGATGCACCCCAATGCCCCTGGATAGAGATATGCATGAGGGCCTCTTTAAATAATGTGCCCATTATAAGGAAGTGGGCCTTTTGCAGTATTGCCCTAGGCAGGGCTGCCAGAAATTGTAAGGCACTTCAATGCCCCTGGAAAGAAACATGGAGGAGAGCCTCTAAATATTGTTCCCATTACAAAGGAGCGGGCCTCCTGTACTTGTAATGCCCATTCTGTAAGCATGGACTAAAACATTTACCCCTGGGGGGTATACATGAAACTACTGCCTAACTTTTGAACGGTTAGGGTCGTCATCATCATCATAAATATGATGTACAAAAATTATGTTTTCGTGGCATCATGAACCACGGTTGCACTGATCATATGATTGTGGCGGATGAGAAGGAGGAGCAGTACAGCAAGTAGCCAAAGTCATGAAGTGTGTACCCATGTGTGGGTGTGCGGAGGTGCATGGCAATTTACCGGCACAAAATTGAAATTCTGTCTCATCATCGTCCACCTCTTGTTGAGACACGTTCCCACCTGTGGCTGCTCAAATATTTGGGCATCGGTACATACGATCTCATGACTCACTTCAGCTGGTGCTGTCGAGAGGCCAGAATCTATGAATGGATAAGTGAACAGCTCTTCAGAGTGTCCAAGTGTGGGATCAGTTATGTCCGGGGCCGGGCACTCGGCATGGTGGGAGGAAGGAGGATCAAGGTGTGGAATGTGCGGTCCAGTCTCATGGCTACTGACACTTGACCGTGTGGAAGACAGGGTATTTGTGGTGGTGCCAAACTGACTGGAAGCATTATCTGCTATCCAACTAACAACCTGTTGACACTGGTCTTGGAGTACTGCTGTGGTCACCTAGAAATTGGGACAGGAAGGTAGAGCGAGATGATGTGGGCGTTTGTCGTGGCGCAATTCGAGCTTGCACACGGGCTCGTCCTCTACCTGCACCACCATCACATCCAGTTCCTTGTCCCTTGCCACCGGCCTTGCGCATTTTCAATGTTATGCTGACTGTATACAGCTAAATGAAGGTGTCCAAGAAATGGTTTTTAGCTGGACACTGAGATTAGAGATTAAGGCCCTGCAGGTGGACTAGTCAGACACAAATGCTGACGAGAATAGCGAGTCTTTTGGCGTATCCTAATTTACGCTACAACCTTCTCCTGCCGCACACAAATGTTAGATGAATGCAGACAAGAGTTGGTTTTTAGCACGAGACTGAGATTAGAGATTAACGCCCTGCAGGTGGACTAGTCAGACACAAACACTGACGAGAAGAGCAAGTCTTTTGGCGTATCCTAATTTACGCTGCAACCTACTGCAGCTGCACTAAGATGCTAAATGAATGCAGACAAGAGTTGTTTTTTAGCACGACACTGAGATTAGAGATTAAGGCCCTGCAGGTGGACTAGTCAGACACAAACGCTGACGAGAATAGCGAGTCTTTTGGCGTATCCTAATTTGCGCTAAAACCTACTCCTGCCTATAGAGAGCTAAATTAATCCCTAAAAGCACTGTTTTGGGATGGATGGATGAGATTTCCAGCCTGTACACCAGCCCCAGATGTGATGCAGGCTGGTATACTGGCACAACGAAGTTTGCTATATACCCTGCCTCCCTGCCTGCTTGTATACAGCTCTATTAGTCCTCAGAAAGACTGTTGTGGTAATTAGACTGGCAGCCCTGCGTCTACACTAGCTGAAAGGCCACAAATCTGTCCCTCAATCAGCAGCAGCTCTCCCTACACTGACTGTCTGTAGAGCAGAGTGACGAGCACAGCGCGGTCAGGTCTTATAAAGACCTGATGACACTGTGCGGCCAGCCAATCACTGTAATGCCACAACCAACATGGCTGTAGCATTACAGTGTCTGTCAGCCAATCCCTGCATGCGGGCTGGCTCTGTAAAGAGCGCCAACATGCAGGGAGGTGGACCCCGAGCATAGCAAGAGTATCGCGAGTGTGGCACCCCTGCGACCAGGGTGGCCACATAGGGAACTGCAGCCAGGTAGGAGGAAAAGACAGTTTATACACTAAACACCCTCACAGACATCCCACACACCACTCGAGACAGCACCCAACCCGGAGCCTGGAACTCTAGGCGGGCAAGGGGTGGTGGGTTTAGAGGACAGTGGGTGGGAAAGCATGTAGGTCAGGTGACAGAAGGTAAAAGTAGAGGAAGAGGAGGAAGGAGTCAGTAGGCCACAGTAGGCTGAGAAGCAAAGACCAAGTAGGTCGAGGGTGCCGAGCTGAAAAGACACAGTGAGCCGAACAGATAAGAACAGAAAGAAAGAGACACACGTCCTGGTGGGATTGGGCTGGATGGAGATGCAAAATCCACAGCGTTAGAAAAACCATGGAGAGAAAGCTCGTCCATAGCCAGCATCCCAGGGGAGTGTGAGGACAGAGACCGGACCAGCAGCATTGGGTCCAAGGAACTTGGCAGCACCGACCGACTACAGGCGGAGTAGTTTTCCCTATTGAAGCTGGAGTCACACGGGTTAGAAGGAGCCTGGTAGTGCCTTGCAGGAGAGGGCTATTGCAGGCTAGGCATACAGCAGAGTGTCGGCTCTGACGGGGACCGAAGATTCACCCGGTATCCCCAAATTCACCAACGGGGAGCTCCAACCACGAGGACCCACAGGGGTCCGAGCTGCCGCTATACTGTCCGGAGACACATAAAGAGAGAGGAAACCGCCTGGAAAGGACCTAGAAGGAGTGAGGGGTCTCAGAGTGACAACCTGGCTGCAGTGGGTTTAGTGAAAACCAGAGTAAAGTGACTGTAACTTGTGTTAAGAAGTGAACTGTACTAAGAACTGCTGTAAACTGCTTGAAGAGAACTGACAAGTAAACCCGGTGAACCCAGCCTGTGTGTCCGTGTTTGATTCCAGGGATAACAAACTGTTTTCATACCTTTCATTCCTGTCAGGAGCAGCCCAACCCGCGGCGGGCTCATCCATCTGGCTGCAGCCCATCCATCCATCCTCCTGGCAGAGAAGAGCTGCAGCGGTGGTCCCATCATTGACCACGAACCGTGGGTGGCGTCACAACAAACTGTATCCTTTGTATATATCCCCTTTTACTTGTGACAACCCGGGACACAGTCCGGACCAGGACCTCCGTGACATCCCCAGCAGCAACCCGGTCCGGTACCGAGTACCCCGTCCCAGTGGGCTCCACACGAGATTACTCGGTACTCGCCGAGTACCCAAGTACCGAGATATTCTTGTGAGTACCGCTCATCCCTATTTGTCACCCATTGTCACCTATGGATGGGTACGTGACACATTGTGTGATAATATGCATGACCCAGGTTAAGCATTTTGTCCGACAGTGTACGTCGCAAATGTGTGTACATATCCATTGTGGTGTGATGTGGGCAGAGGGACACCTGGACACAACACATTCATCCAGCCCATGTTATTGTGGGGCATGTAGGTAGAGTCAATTTGTGCAAAACATGTGCACACACACATAGTCGAGTGGTCCCATGGCAGCTGGACCATGATATGGACAAATGTAGGCACGTAAGTTGCAAGTATTTTGTGTATGTTCCCTGAACATGTACGCCCACTTTCCTTTGGTGATTGTGGCCTGTGAAGCGGCGTCAGGAGTCTACCGCATGTTTCCCGCAGTTTCTGTGGCAACTTCCGGGGAGCCATGGTCCCTTGGTTTGACGACGCAATTGCGGCGTTCGGAGGCAACCGTGAAAAATGTGCATGCGCACGTTCGGTTGCCTCCGATCGCCGCCAAAAGTTGCGGCGTGTAAAGGTACTTTAAGCCTCACCGTTTTTTCTTGACAATTTTAGACCTTTTGGTGAAAAAATGACTGATCTGAACAGTCGCGTGATTCCTTGGATGGTTCCTGACGTCAGATGTAGATCAGCTATCGATAAACATAGGGCGGGAGGCGCCAAGAATGTTAATAACTCGAGGAGGTTGAGTTTTGTGAAGTGCTTTCTGTCGTCCATAGCACTTAACTTGCATAAAACAATGGAAATAATAAGATTCATGGAACAGATTGACAATATGAAGGCAACAATGAGTTCATCTTTTACAGGGCTACATAGGCATATCAAGGGCTCAGGTCAGTCTAACCACAGAACCACTATATAAAGATAAAATTGCAAAGTGCTTGTAAGGACAATCAACTTTGTTATTTACCACTTACTAAAGATCCTGTCCCTTTTAAATTTTTAATTCTGTAGTATACAGTTCATTGTCCCGGTTACTGGCCAACTTACAATGTAAGGTCCGAGTCACACTATGCAAGATGCTTGCAAGAGTCTCACATGACTCACCCGGAACGGCTGCGTCTCTATAGACACGAGCTTGTCAGCCCCATAGAAACACAGGCAGCTGATGCACTCCTGTTCAAAGAGGCAGGGGCTGTTCAGGGTGAGTTATGCGAGACTCATGCGAGTGTCTTGCATGCATCTGGCAAAGTGTGTCTCCGCCCTAAGGAGCACACTTTGCTTGCAGGATCTATGCTTAAGGATCCAACCGGCCTCATTGTTGGTGCGCATCTCCCTACTTCCCAGGAAAAGCTGTCTTTTCTAGCTGAATAGCAGAGCACTTGGATTGTGCTAGCGATTTCAACATGCTGCCAGCCTGAACTGTCCATCTTCTGGAGAGAACCACCCCTGCAAGGCAGGAGGCCAGGAGCCATGTGCTCCTGAAGAAATGAAGATGAAAACAACCTGTTAATTATTTTGGTGGCACGGTGGCTCATTGGTTAGCACTGCAATGCTGGGTGTCCTGGGTTCAAATCCCACCAAGGACAATATCTACAAGGAGTTTGCATGTTCTCCCTGTGTTTGCATGAGTTTCCTCAGGATATTATTATTATTTATATAGCGCTTTAGTTCCCATGGCGCTTTACATGATAGGAGGGTAGGCGAGGACAAGTTCAACATATTCATGAAGTCCATTCAAATAGGAACAGGAGGGAGTGGGACCCTGTCCTTGAGGGCTCACGGTCTATGGGGGACCGGAGGGGACACAATAGGAGGGGGTAGTCGAATCGTGAGACATTGCGGTGGACTGGGTCTTATTGCAGATTGTAGACCTGCCGGAAGAGGTGGGTCGTCAGGTGTCTTTTGAAGGATCCCAGGGTAGGCGAGTGCCTGATGTGTTGGGGAAGAGAGTACCAGAAGACAGCGGATGCACGGGGGAAATCCTGTATGCGGTTGTGAGAGGAGGAAAAGAGAGGGGGCTAGACAAGGAGTTCTTGGGAGGAGCGTAGGTTGTGTGAGGGTAGGTAACGGGAGACCATCTCAGAGATGTATGGAGGGGACAGGTTATGGATGGCTTTGCACGTTAAGGTTAGGATTTTAAAGCGGGATGTCTGAGGGGTGGGGAGCCAATGGAGGGCTTGACAGAGGGGAGAGACTGAGGAGTAGCGGGAAGACAGGTGAATGAGTCAAGTAGCGGAGTTCAGGATAGACTGGAGAGGTGCGAGAGAGGTAGCAGGGAGGCCGGTTAGCAGGAGGGAAAGATTAGAGCATGGACAAGTGTTTTAGCCGTGTCGTGATCAAGGAATGTTTTTGAGCTGGAGTCGGCAGGAGGTGGCGAGGGCTTGGACGTGAGGTTTGAAGGAGAAGGAGGAATTGAGGATTTCCCCGAGACACTTGGCGTGGGGGACTGGGGAGAGAGAGCAGTCATTGACTTTGATGGGTATGTCTGATAGCGGGGGAGAGCGACTTGGGGGTAAGACGATGAGCTCGGTTCTACGGATATCCTGCATTTTAAAGACCGATAGGATGTTTAGATTGTGAGCCTCAATGGGGACAGTGTTACTGATGTATGTAAAGTGATATGGAATTAATAGTGCTAAATAATTTGATAAATATTATTATTATTATTATATTTGTCACATTGTGGTCACATAAGCCGTAGATACCAATGAAACAACATCCGACAACCTCGAAGTGCACGGACCGGTTGTGAGTTTCCTGAGCCAAACACAACATCTTTACAGAGATGTATGAGGCTGTCGGGGTTGTGTGATCCACCGCCGCTGCGTGCTAACACCACGATACACAGAGGCCTGAATTCAGCCGAAGGTAATAAAAACAACAAAATATAAGTGTTATGGCTGTAATATAGAAATACAAAAACCATTGGTAAGAAATGTGCAAAATTAGAAACAAATGAAATGAAACTACGGTATATAATTTTCCAATATCTGTAATCACAATAAAATCATTAATATCAAAGAGATAGAAACACAATAATAATGAGAATATCAGAATTTCATGTTTTTTCACTCTCACCTTCCCAAAAAAATAATACACATTAAACAGCAGATTTATGTTCCTTAAAATGTAGCCTACAAAAATTAGGCATAAGACAGAAATACGTTATCATTATGGAAACCTTTCCATTATTTCTATTTAATTTGTTCCTATGTGTAAAATAATCAACTTTCTAATTATTCTTCATTATTAATGTGTGAGTATATTTCTGCAGTAGAGTATAAAGCTTTCACGTAGCTGATGACGAGGATGACAGCGCTTTGTCCTCTGCTCTTCCTTTCCCTCCTCTCAGTGTTAGAGATAGCAGCAGGTATGGAGAAGAGATTGTACATGGCAGATCTGAGTGTAGGGGAAGAGGGATGGAATCAACAAGATTACCAGGAAGATCGGATCACACAGGCTTTATGTCATGGGTCCCCAACCTGCGGCTCAGGAACCTTATGTGGCTTGTGGACCTGTGATGTGTGGCTCAAGGCTGTCTTCCAGCTTGGTGCATTAACACCAGATGTAGCAAACTGTGAAGAGAAGCTATCACAATGGTGACTTTTGGTAGTAGCTCCACATAGAAGAGTAGATCTGGATGATGGTCAGGTAGGAACCCTGGATTTTGGTATACTGCCTTGGTGTGATTTCCGTGGGAAAGCTTTGGTTGTTATTATACCAAGAAAGGGGGCCCTGAGTGTCTCTACTGTGAGGGGTCGGGAGCTGAATGTGGCTCTTAATATCACAAAAGCTGGGAACCTCTGCTTTATTGTTTCAGAGGTAAAAAGTGAGGAAGGCTCAGGGGGAAAGAGTCTATGACCCTGAGCAGAGAGAGGAAGAACATACTGAACACTAAATCAAGGACTAAGGCTGGTTTCACATTGTGATTTTAGAGAATCCGTGGCTGTCCGTTGTAAAACAGACAGCTACGGATCCGATTTGGCCCCCATGTTATCCTATGGGGTTCGGATCGGATGGGATTTGGCCTAATTGCCATCCGATTTTGTGGGATCCGATTTGTGTCCGATTTTTTGCTGTACCCAAAATCGGACACTGCTCCGATTGTGGGCACAGAAAAAAATCGGACACAAATCGGATCTGACAAAATCGGATGGCAATTAGGCCAAATCCCATCCGATCCTCGGCCTTTAACATGAAGGCCAATGGAGCAAGGGTCTGAGAAAAGACAGGATCGTTTCTGGGACCCGATTTTAGTGTACTGAGCATGCTCAGTACACCAAAACTGCTGCTAACCATCTAATTTCACTTCCGCAATGCATATATATATACATTGTTGAAGTGACATGTAGTAAAAGAAATGGTTAAAAATAAAAAAATCTCTATGCTCACCTGTCCGGCAATCCACCGACGCATCCAGCACCTCCTGATGCCTGTAGGACCTGCCGTGATGTCACAACCCAATCAGCAGATTGGGTCACATGACCGGTTACCGCGGCAAATGCAGTCATGTGACCCGATGACACTGCCGGGTTGTGACATCACGGCAGGTCCTACAGGCATCAGGAGATGCTGGATGCGTCGGTGGATCGCCGGACAGGTGAGCATAGAGATTTCTTTTATTTTTAACAATTTCTTTTACTACATTTCACTTCCGCAATGTATATATATACATTGCGGAAGTGAAAGGGCCCCGCACTGCTCTTTCTGTGTCCAGACTCGTGATAATCATGGACCCGGACACAGAAAAGGTCACCTCCTGTGGTGTCCTTTCCTGTCCGTGGGGTCCTACAAAAAGTAGGATCCCACGGACAGGAAAAAATATGCAATGTGAACCCAGCCTAAGCTAAAGGAAGGATTTCTTATCTCAGGGAAGGGGACTAAAGCAGACAATTACCTATACTAGATAACAAGCTACCGTGTATCCAGGCCTGAAGACCATCCAGGAGAAGATGGCCTGGAGAGGACTTGAGTTCTACAGAGAACTGAAGATGCAGTTGTACAGCAAGGAGCATGAGGACCTCATCGAATCAATTCAGAGAGTAGTCTGGGAGTTGAGACTAGCTACAAGAAGCCGTAGTGACACACCTCAACCCGTGTGGTCCCCTCAAGGGAAGACGGAGCCTCCCATAATGGTTTACTGCTCTTATGCAACATGTAATGGAAGTAATGTACCGCCACATGCAACCGTATAGTTCCTGCCTGTGCATTGTGAAGAAGTATCTGTGAAGATTAGTGCCTGCTATCTGATGTATATACTTCTCATCAAGTTGTTAAACTCAGATCTCCCTCATTTATCGGTATTTCATCTGGTCCTGGCCTGATAAGTCAAGTGGCTCAACTTTCCCATTGACTTCCAACACTCAAGCATTTTAGTGCTCATTTATCCACTAATGCGGAGCAACCGATTGGTTGTTGTGCCGGAGCCAATATCGGACATCAAAAGCAGCACCAGAGACTTAGCACTGATACAGAGGACGGAGAGTACAGCAAGGATTTATAACAAACTGCATCCGGTAGTAATGTGTTGGTTGCAACTGAGCGAACACAGTCAGTTCCCTGCTGTGACTGATGGGGGCTGAAACACTAGGGAGAGTCACTAAATTCTGTTAATGGCTCTAACTTTGCTCAAATTCATCCGTTACTTCGCCCCTCTGAACAAAACCCCACCCACCCAGGGCCGCACCGTCCATTGGACAGTGTGAGCCCTGAGTACCAAGCGGCAGCAGTCAGGGGGAGCGGCATTGGAGAAGGGGGCGGTGCCAGCACCAGAGACCGGCTTCCTGTGTGAGCCGCAGCGTTACCCAGTAAGAGGGCGGCGGCGCTGCATCAGTCTGCCAGCACCCCTCCCGCTCCTCAACTACAGGGGCGCGGGGCTGGAGGCTGACAGCACCCCACTCCCCCGGTCCTCATCCGCGGCTACAGGGGCGGCGGTGCTGGACTCTGACAGCACCCCCTCGGACCTCAGCTTGTGGTTCAGGCGGCAGAGGGGCTTGGTGCACCCCTGCACCCACCCTTCAACTTAACTGTCCGTTGTAAGTGGGCGGGGGTTTGTCTGCATGAACGCTATCTGAAATGCGTGTTCCCCTGGACTGAACTCATATTTCATTACATTTTCTTTATTTTGCTTTCTTACACAGTTGGGAACAACATTTTTGTTCAAATTATTTTTACAAGAACATTTTTAACAGAAAAAGTGAAAAGAAAAAATAGAAAAGAGCAGACATGTAATAAATACAGGAGGGGGTTTAACAAACAACATAAAAGGAACTTACATCCTAAAATATACAATTTAGGTTATATAGAGGCTTGACACTTCTTTTTCTATATTAGATTCCTGAGAGTAACACTACATTCTAATATATTGGTTAATACGATTAACCCATTTGCTAAATAAGATAATACAAAGACATATAATCAACATTAGAATCAAATTAGTAATATTATAACATTAACGAAGTCATCAAAGGGATATATTTGGCATAAAGTTATGAGACCAAATTTCCCATTTAAGGTTGTACTTATGTAGATTCTTCAGCCTAAGAGCTATATTATATTCGTAGACGTTATGGGTAGAAACTTTGTCTAATACATCTGCTATGGTAGGGACCTCGGTGTGTATCGATATTGAAGCTATCAGCATTTTCGTTGTTATAATAATGGGGCAAAATATGTGCCTGAGGTTGTTTGGGAAGCCCTCTATTCCCAGCAGTAAAAGAGTTAGTTGCGGGTTTAGGGAAACTTGTAGGCCAGTGAGGTCCTTGAGGAGGATTCTTACTTCTGCCTATAAGTTGTTTAGTTTAGGACACGCCCAAAAGATATGTGAGAGGGACCCTACCCTAGGTGACATAGATGGTGTGATTTGGTGAATCCTTTACACGCCGCAACTACGGTGTAGCAACTGAGAGGCAATCGGGATTTCCGTCACCATTGCCTTGAAATTGCTACGAAATTGCGGCGTGCAATTGGGGAAAGCGATGGTGATTTTCAAAGTTGCTCCCGGTTGCGGTTTCAGAGCATTGTTCAAAAACCAGAGGCAACCCTGAAGGTGAATTGCCCTGGTTTTGGCGTGTGAACGGGCGATAGTGATGGAATCTGCATTGCCTAGTGATTTCCCGGAGGCGTGCCACAGCGTGCTGGATACTGCGCCCCATCAGCGATGATTGGTGGGGGCTACTGTGTTACCATTGGCTATCCCTTCACAGGGCGCCATATTTGAAGAGCTGACCATTCACACTACACAATTGCAATGGCGTCATGTATTAGCCAGCCTTCTGCGCAGGCTGGCCAATCATGACGCTTTTGCGTTGTCTAATCAGCGTGTTTGGGGCGCGGAATACACCAGTCTATCACACCTATGTTCTTTGAGCACAGAACATGTACCCCCACATTCCTTTGGGGCGTAGGTACGCAACCGGATGTTTCCCGCAGGTTCTGTGTCAACTTCTGGGGAGCCACGTTCCATTCGGTTGAGGGCGCAATTGCGGCGTGTAAATGCGGCATCGGCGTTCGGTAGCAACTGTCAAAAACGTGCACGCGCACGTTCGGTTGCCACCGATCGCTGGTGATAGTTGCGGCGTGTAAAGGTACCTTAATGTTTTTCTAGAATGATGGTTGAAACTCTGGGTTTGTTTTTGTTCCAAATGAATAGTCTTAATTGTATTTGGAACTAGCTAAACCATGTTTTAGATATTGTTATTGGGATACAGCGAATTACATATAAAAATCTACGGAGGGCCATCATCTTATAGGTAATGATTTTTCCCAACCAGGAAAGGACCACTTTGGTTAAATGTATTAATTGTGTCTGAAGGGACTTGTGAAGGACAGTTAGGTTTTCATTGACCGTAGAGGAGGGAGATCTTGTTAGTAAGATACCCAAGTATGAAATCTGATGGGATTGCCAATTAATGTCGAATGCTTGTCATATCATTATCCAATTAAAAATCATGCATTGGGTTTTTTGCGATCAATGAGTTTAAATAAAGGAGCGAAGAAAAGGGGGTTTGTCATGGTAAGTAAAATGTCGTCTGCAAACAGTGAGATTTTGGAGCAAGTTTATTAAATTTAATTCCTTCTATATGCGCTGAACTCATATTTAAAAGGGCGCCATTTAGGATCTAAAAAGATCTGGCTCCTGAGTGGAGTGAGCGGAGCCACGAGAGCCGGATCACCAAAAAGAGTCCAACTGCCCATCACTTGCATCCGAGGCTCAAAGAGGAAGACCCATAATGTATACCTACTGACCTAGAGAGAAGAAAGCCAAGATGTAGCTCCTCACACTGCTGAGCCCTATTAGCTGAATGCTTCACCCATCATATATTCTACCCCCTGTGATATCACCAGTCGCAGAGTAGATTTCTACTACGATGATGGTTCCTCACAGATGCTCCCCAATATCTTTATAGAACCTCCATCTACAGATAACACAGGATGAAGGGGCTCGGTGAAGGCGGCAGTGAAGGTGTGGAAGTGTCTGATGGGGTCACACAGGGCATAAAAGGACAGCTGCCCGGCCTCATAATCCAGGCAGATCCTGAACCTATCACTGGAGATCTGCTGACCTAATGTGATCTCTTCACTATCATGTATCACTAAATACTGATTATTATATGCCTCCCCTCCAGATAAACCCCAGGACTTGTTATTATTTCCAATGCGTGACTGAAGCCCCCTCATGTCTATACTGGGATAACACATCCCCACCCTCCACTCCCAAGATCTACTGATCCCTACATCCCAGTAATGTCGTCCTGAGGTAAATCCCCTCCTGCTCATCACCTGAGGATAATACTGGAATCTCTCTGCTGTTTCTGGACGATTCTGTGTTACTTCTGTCCAGGTCACAGTTTTCAGGTCGTCTGATATAAGGAGATTATTATCAGCCGTGTTTACATCCAGTAATATGTCTGCAGGATCCTGGACATAGAAGATCACATTTATATCTCTTATCATAGCAGATAATGTGTGTGATATGTGTGAGATCAACTCCACACCCCGACCACCTCCATCATGTCCCCCTGTGTCCTCATCACCTCCATCATGTCCCCCTGTGTCCTCATCACCTCCATCATGTCCCCCTGTGTCCTCATCACCTCCATCATGTCCCCCTGTGTCCTCATCACCTCCATCATGTCCTCTTGTGTCCTCATCACCTCCATCATGTCCTCTTGTGTCCTCATCACCTCCTCCTCCTCAGGATCACACAAGTCACCAGTGTCTGGATCCTGTAAGACAGTCAGTGGATCAGTCATGTTGCACAGCTCCTCAATGTGCCTCATCCTCCTGGACAGCTCGTCCTTCTTGATCTCCAGCTTCTGGATCACATCAGACAGTGACAGTGACATCTTCTCTTCCCACCTGGAGATCTCACTCAGGACCTTCTTCTCCAGGTCGTCCACCCGTCTCCTGATGTCTATAAACAGGGCAGTGACTCTCTCGGCTTCTCCAGATGCCCTTTCTTGCTCTTTTCTCCTTTTCTCCTCCAGACTCTGGACTCTTTTCTCAGTTTTCTTTCTTTTTGTGATCAGTTTCTGGAGAACATTTCTCAGTTTCTTCTTCCTCTTCTCAGAGGCCTCATCCAGCATCTCCACCTGATGTCCCCGATGTTCTCCGGCCAAACTGCAGGACACACAGATACAAGTAGCGTCCTCCGTGCAGTAATATTCCAGGATCTTCCTATGGACAGAACATTTCCGGGTCTCCAGAGAAGTGCTGGGATCAGTCAGGACGTGTTCTGCTCCTTTACTGTGAACTCTCAGGTGTTTATCACACAGAGAAGCCTCACACATCAGACAGTATCTAACAGCAGGTACAGGAGAGTCCACACAGTAAGTGCAGCGGATCCCTGTGATCTCCTCCTGATGTGGCTGAGTAGACCGGAGACGTTCGGCTATATTGCGCAGAGCTATGTTCCTCTTCAGTGTCGGCCGCTCCTGAAATTGTTCTCTACATTCAGGACAGGAATAATCTCCAGACCGGTCCTGTGTATTCAGCATCTGATCCATACAGCCCCGGCAGAAGCTGTGTCCACATCTCAGGGTTACAGGATCTGTATACAGGCTCAGACAGACGGCACAGTCCAGATCTTGTCTCAGGCCAGCAGACGCCATCGTTTACAGCAGAAGGAAGAAATGAAGGTATAGTTTTCTAACAAACGCTCAGTGGGTGTGATCACATTCACTTGAAGGGAGCGGCTGATCTTGTCCGTCCGACTGTATCTACAGGTTCAGTAACAGTGATGATTTCAGCAAAATCTTTGAGATGTAATTTTTTTAGTTTTTCTCTCATACAAGCTACTGTTGTCCATATGTTGTATTAGGTCCCATTTGCTTCGCTGGTTTCAGCTGGAAACACAGAAAATGGATTTTTGCCAGTTAGATACTTGCAACGATTTCATGTTTCCTGTCTATCGACAGATAAATTTACTTCCGACAAGACGACATGACTATCGCGTGCTTTGCTCAGAGGCTGGATATGGCAAGGAGCGGCAAGTCCATAACTTTCTCTAGAACTGACCACTCTTCAAAATTCAGCCCCATGAGGTCACTAGGTAGGAGGGATATGTGGTAATAAAAACCAGAATGGCCATTTTGTGAATTATTCAGACCTATGAAGAGACAGCTGAAGTTATACTGTGGAACAAAATCATATTTCTTCTAAGGAGTCTCTTTCTCTATATATGTGGAAGCCATCTTTGTGGCACAGGTGTAGTAACTTTCTATTTTAATCCTTTTTATTTTCATGTAACTTTATATACTGTATAATTTGTCCCCTTTCCAACATAACCTTACACACATCTAAGCTGCATTAAGTTCTTCTCTAACTCCCCCTCCCATGGTGTAATTAAAGAGCGCTAAGGAATGCAGTTTCATGGCTTTTAAAAGACAAGACATTTGGCGGGAGGGGAGAAGGATGACGCAAAGATTCAAATTTCTTTTTTCACCCAGCTAGAAAACATTTCAAGTCAGATTTCATGCACCACATTAGTATCAGAATTATAAAATTATATTTTCAGAATCCATACGACATGGCGAACGCAAAACACTTTTGCTTTGCTGAGTTATAGCTGGAAACATAGGAAATGGATTTTTGCCATTTAGATACTCGCCACTATTTCGTGTTTCCAGTCTGTCAATAGATAAATTCACAAATGACAAGATAACTTGAATGTTTTTCAAGTGCAATGCACAGAAGCTGGGATATGGCAAAGAGCGGCAATTCCATAAATTGCTCTAGGACTGACCACTATTCAATATCCAGCCCAATGAGGTCACTAGGTAGGAGGGATACTTGGTAATAAAAACCAGAACAACCAATTTGTGAGTTATTCAGACCCATGTAGAGACAGCTGAAGCTATGCTGTGGAACTAAATCATATCTCTTTCTCTCTATACGTGGAAGCCATCTTTGTGGCACAGGTGTAGTAAGTTTCTCTTTTAATCCTTTTTATTTTCATGTAACTTTCTATACTGTATAATTTGTCCCCTTTGTAAAATCTTTGTAATCACTGTCTATCCTTTCAGATTAAATCTATCAAGTGTAATAGCTTTGTTCTTCTTGCTCTATGACGAAAAACCACAACCCCGTGTTGCCTCGCGTTAATTGTAATGAGTGTCCAGTCGGCCAGGTAAACGATTGGTGGTGGCAGTGTATTTTGCATTTATGTGCTATTGTGGACTTGATAGTGACAGGACTGAACCGGTGATATATATACATTCCGTCACGGCAAGCGCCTCACTATTCTGCATACAGTCAGAGCAGCTGCACTCATGTCCTTATCCTCAGTCAATCCTCTTTTCAAACACAGGTTACACTCTTGCTTTCTCGGTCACGATAGAGGCCCTTGCTTTCCATAACTTATTCCTAAAAGAACAAAATTATATTCTATAGCTTCAGAGCTAAACATTAGTGAAACTGGTTATATTTGGTCATGACTAGCCATGATAGAGGCCTCTACTTTCCATTGTTTATTCCTAAAAGGCCGAATCTGTCACTTCTGAGCTAAATTTTCCTGACACGGGTTACACTCAGTCACGACTAGTCATGATCGGAGGCCCTTGCTTTCCATAAGTTATTCCTAAAAGGACGACATTTGATTCTGTAGCTTCTGAGACAAGTTTTACTGACATTGGCCAAGGAGCTGGCAGGGCCTAATGAAATTGTCCCAGACCTTTGATAGTCTTCCCTTGCCTCTGTTTGACCTGCTGTGTGTCTCCCTTGTCTCTCCGCCTTGGTTCACCAAGGAACTACCTCTGCTGCCAGCGTTGTCAGATGTGAATTTTTGTACTAATTGTTTCACTATGGCCTTCTGGTACTGAACCATTTTACGAGCCCTCTTTGCCGCAGGAAGGAGAGATGGAAGGTTCTCCTTGTAGTATTGGTCAAGACTGGTGATCAGCCAGTAATCAGTCTTGGCCAAAATGCGGATAATGCGTTGGTCATGGGAAAGGCAGCGATACGTAAAGTGAGCCATGTGTGCCAGATTCCCAACAGCCCAGACTGCCCTGTACCCACAAGGAAGATTAATCTACTCCACCTCCTCCTAACACTTCAGGATTGTTGATCGATAACAATTTTTAAAAATTGAGCTAAAAGTCACTGAGGCAGATCATTTACATTAATGTCTACATTGTAAACTGATGATCTGCCCAAAAAGGATTCCTGTCATGACAGCTTCTGTAAATGAAGTAAAAAAAGACCCTCGCAAAATTGAGAGGGAGTCACCTGATGGTCCTCCGAAATGTATAGCAGATTTACCACCTGAGGACCTTCCAAAATGCATGCGTGAGGGCCCTCCAAAATGTATGGTAGAGGGTCACCTGAGGGCCCTTCCAGATGTATGGGTGAGGGTGTATTGTTAATATAAATATAGATATTTTTATAGTCTACATATTAAAACATATTGTTCATATACTTTAATATGGTGTGATCATTTGACCAAGGGTGGAATGTATTGCAAATATGAAATATGGTTGTCCTGATCCATGCACCATATTGCAGTGTAACGTCATTGATATATTTTGATACTGATGTGGAGGATGAATTATATCTTATCTATTAATCTTAGTTTTTATACTCATATAGCATTAAATGAAACAATAAGTTTTTCCCTTAACCTAGTATCCAATAGCTATATCTCTCCCTCTCTTATTCCCTTTCCTCTTCTCTCTCTATGTCTCTTTCTCTCTCTCTTTCTTCTCTCCCTCTCATCCATGAACCCAAGTTATGTGTAAACAAAGTGTCTTTCAGATGGATGTCTGAAGAGAAGATACAATGTGGAGAGGTGCCCAGGAAACTATGGAGCTGATTGGTCACTACTGTGCCGGTTCCAGATTGTACCATGGGAAGCTAGAGATATTCTGCATACCAGAGGCCAAGAGAAGACATCATGACGTGACAAAGGATGGACTCAACACAGAAGACAAAAGACTAATTATTACTAACAGAGATAGATGTATTAGCCTAACTCCACCTAACTCCCATCTAATCCCACCTAACTCCCACCCTGCCATGGACATTTACATGCTTATCTTTTAGACTATAAAATGCCCTGTACCCGGATATTGAGTTCAGTAGTTGTTGCCGTGTACGTTGTCATTATTAAACCTGGACACGCTATGAGCGTGAACCGGACTCTCTCAGTCTGATTTACTCTTATCTGGTACCACGTGTTCATAGTCTAATTTGGGATGACTGGCGAGGGAGTGGAACAGTAAAATTTTCCCCGACACTGACACCATTCAGATAAAACTTTGCTGTCCACAAGTGAGTGTTTGCTCAGAAGAAGATCGAGTGCCATTCTTGAAAAAGACCGAATAACGTTCCTGAGAAAGACTGAATAACGTTCCTGAAAAAGACCGAATAACGTTCCTGAAAAAGACCGAATAACGTTCCTGAAGAAGACCGAATTCCGTTCCTGACGAAGACCAAACACTGTTCTTGAAGAAGACGGAATAATATTCTTGAAAAAAAACGAATACCGTTCCTGAAAAAGACAGACTAGCATTCTTGAAGAAGACCAAATATCATTGATGAAGAAGACTGAATATTGTTCCTGACGAAGACCGAGTGCCATTCCTGAAAAAGGCTGAATATCATTGCTGAAAAAGACCGAATAACGTTCCTGACAAAGACCAAACACTGTTCTTGAAGAAGATGGAATAAATTCCCTTAAGAAGACTGAATACCAATTCTAAAAAGACAGAATACTGTTCCTGAAGACTGAATACCTTTCCTGAAGAAGACCAAGTACCCGACCCAAGAGGCGATCTACACACGTGGGAGAACCGTGTCGTTGAACCGTTGCTTCCTGTCCAGTTGTACGATACCAAGAGGGGACTGGGGTCGTACTATAGTGAAAGGAAGCGGCGTGCTCACCGAGGAAAGTTACCCACTAAAATTTGACTTGTGGCCTAGCAGGCTGTGCTGTCCCGTTAGGATCTGTGTGTTGTTAATTCATAGCATTTAGATAAGTGTGACAGTGACGGAAGATAGGGTGACACACTTCTCTGACATAGTTACTGTGGTTCAGACAATGTTGACATAACTTGTTATTTAGCACTATAAATGAGAAAGTGTAAATAATATTGCACTCATACCCTGTATGTGACATAAGTCACTACAGGAATAACTAGTCCCAGAGGTGACGAAACTGACTGCCATAATGGAAAGAAAATAATAATAATAATAATCATCATACCACTTACTGCAAGTAAAGGGAGTTCAAAGGATCCGAGGTCAGGTCCAGGAAACAGCTAGGGGTAGTCAGAGATGAAGTTCAATTCACAAGCAGGAGTCAGGAAAACCAGAGAGACAAAACAATACAGAGGAGCAGGCAAAAGGAGAAGTCAGGTCACAAACAGAGGGTCAAAGTCCAGGTAAGGTAACAATGTCAGGCTGGGTCTGCCTCAGAGCACAGAGTGATCAGTCCTACACAGGCAAAAGCAAGTGTACAGATGACACTGAATAGAGCAGCCAGCTTGCTTAAGTAGAGGCCTAATTAAGTGAAGTGAAGGCAGGTGATTGCAGCACAGACCCAGCACAGACTAACAGCTGCCACAACAATAGTAACAGACAAAGGCAGTGTGGAGATTGTGACACTGTATATCTTTGGTGCTGCATCTCCTATTTTGTACTAAACTGTCTTTAATAATTATCATCTGTGCGATTTTTATTGTTTACTCCAAGTACTATTTCCCTGTTGGAAGCACATAAGCATTGTTGAGTCATCCCTATCTGTGCCGTTGCATCCTCGTAACCTGTTTACAAAGCAAGAAAGACTGCGACACTCACTTCCAGTGTGTACTGGTGCAATAGAACTGCATTACAGCTAATGAACTATGAAAAGTGGACACACTTATGTAGTATATGTGGCCATGTGTTTGGCCGCCCAGTAGCCACTTTGAGGTGTGTCCTTGTACTGGGTCCTAACCTACTTTTATACCTGTCCTATAAGTCTTGGCCTCTGTCTGGATTAAAATCCTCTCTTGAAATGGGCAGTAGAGGACCTGATAAAAGAGACAACTATGTCTCCATTTTTCATAGTTTTAGCTTAATGCAGTTCCTGTTTCCTAATTGGGCCTGTGGGGATACTTTGCATGTATTTGGCTGCAGGGTGTGAGTTGGGGGCGCATGGAATTTAAATTTTTGGTTAGATATGCAAATTAACATCCGAATAAACATAGTGCTTTTTGAGCAAAGTTAAGAAGGTGCTATTTGGGGACAGGGTATTTAATGATGCTGGCGTTGAGTGCAGCTACTTTTTTTATTATGTATAGTGTTTCAGCATTGCACACTAGTACAGGCTGGAAGTGAGTGCCATAGTCTTTTCTTGTCTAGATTATGGGTTCACACCCTCTGTAGTGCACCCTTACCCCTTGAGCCACAAGGTGCTTTATTATCAGTCTTCTACTCACCCATTTCAAGAAAGATTTTTAATCCAAATGGAGGCAGAGACTCATAATACAGGTATAAAAGCAGGTTAGGACCCAGTACAGGGTATACACCTTGACGTGGCTACTGGGCGGTTGTACACATGGCCACATATACTACCTAAGTGTCTCATTTTTCATAGTTCATTAACTGTAATGTCATCCAGTCCAAGAACTGCGTTGCGATCCCTCTCCAATTTATACTGCCAAAAGCTGAGCTTCCTATGTATGGCAGAGTCGGAAGAGATAGCTGTATTTGTATGAAGGGAGATTACTTGTGAGAGTCTTGCCTCTTTGCACGGTGCAGTAATATGAGATTATTGAACTATTTTCACATTCTCATCATAGGTACAAGCTCCAGAATGTTATGTTTTTGTTTTTCTTCTTCATATAGCAAACTGTAGTCATCTAGGACAGACATAAGAAAATAAAGGAACAAAGGCCACCGAAGACCAGCAGCACAAGAGCAGCAGAGCAAGAACGACTACTTTACAGTGATACCTCGTTTTCGTCAACTTCCGGTTATCGTCGGTTTCAGTTTTTGTCGATTTTGTTTTCAACGAAAAATGTGTCTCGGTTTCGTCGATTCCTTGGTTTTCTCCGTTCATCACTGGTAATTTTGCCATAAAAATGATATGTGCACCTCTCTCCCCTCCTCGGCCATACACCAAGAAGAGGCTTTCGTTGTTGTGGTTTTCATTGATAGTTTTTGGTCAAATTATGACCAAAACAAGGTATATTGTAATCTAAGCGAACAATGACTGCACCACTCACGAGTTCTAAGATTCTTCCAAGAACGGTTTCTTCACCATCTGAGCTCCTGTGAACCGGTTTTGTCACTTTTTTTGGTCACAGTGTTTACATACCTGACGTGGGCAAGATGACCTCAGTAAAGACAATATCATCTGAATATACACAAGAATGTTTTCCTCAACGACAGCCAGCAGGGATTTCGAGAATAGCACGGAATGTTGAAAAGCTTTACATTCTACGATGATACGTAAGTGTAATATAGATAGAAAGATGTAAGACTGGATGTGCCGGCTCCACCTTGTACTCATCAGACGCCATGATTTCTCATCATTGGTTTATTGTAATATATTTTTTCACACATAGTAAGAATACACTCCCGCTCAGACACCACAAGTCCTGAAGGCATCATCAATAGCAATGAGACCAAATGTGTGCCCATAAAAATGTGTGAATTTGGCCCAACACAGTCTATACCGTGTTTCCCAAAAATAAGACATCCCCCAAAGTAAGGCCTAGTGGGGGGGGGGGGGGTTGCATAACTGCTAATATAAGGCCTCCCCCCCTAAAATTAACCCCTTCATGACCAGCCTATTTTGACCCTAAAGACCTTTGCATTTTTGTCAATTCTGACCAGTGTCCCTTTGAAAAATCTCTGGAAGGCTTCAACGGATCCTAGCGATTCTGAGATTGTTTTTTCGTGACATATTGGGCTTCATGTTAGTAGTAAATTTAGATCGATCATTTTTGCGTTTATTTGTGAAAAAGTAAAAAATTTGGCAAAAATATAGAAAATTTCGCAATTTTCACAGTTTGAATTTTTATTCTGCTAAACCAGAGGTTATGTGACACAAAATAGTTAATAAATAACATTTCCCACATGTCTACTTCACATCAGCACAATTTTGGGTAAAAAAATGTTTTGGGTAGGTAAGTTATAAGGGTTCAACAGATTCATCAGCAAAATTAACAAAACCATTTTTTTATGACCACATCACATTGAAGTCCCTTTGAGGGGTGTACATGACAGAAAACACCCAAAAGTGACACCATTCCAAAAACTGCACCCCTCAAACTACTCAAAACTACATTCAAGAAGATTATTAACCCTTCAGGTGCTTCACAGGAACTAAAGGACAGGAAGGAAAAAATGGCATTTTAATTTTTCCAACAAAAATGTTCTTTTAGCCTCAATTTTTTCATTTTTACATGGCAACAGGATAAAATGGATCCTAAAAATTGTTGGGCAATTTCTCATGAGTACACGATACCTCATATGTGGTCATAAACCACTGTTTGGGCGCACGGCAGGGCTCAGAAGGGAAGGAGCCCAATTTGACATTTGGAGCTAATTTTCCATTCAAAAAGTGAAATTATTAATTTGAGAAAAAAAACAACATGGGGCTCCGCCATATTTTTGGTCCAGCCAGGTACAACTAGGCAGCTGGGGGCTGGAATCCTCAGCATGGAGAGGCCCAAGCGCCCCAGAAAATGGTGCATTCATTGAAGCACCATTTTCTGGCGCTGTGCCCAGACTTCCAGTAGACCTGGTGCCGGTGGCAAACTGGGTAATATAGGGGTTAATACCAGCTTTTTTATTGGCAGCTGGCACTAAGCCTCAGATTCATAATGTCGGGCCAATATTAGACCCGGTCATTAAGAATCTCTAGTAAATAGTGAAAAAAAATACACCACACGGAAATTTTTTTTTGAGAAAAAAAAACAAAAAAAAACCATAGTCCAAAACGATAGTCCAACAAGGCTTGATCGGCTCTGCTACATCCAGAGACTGCAGCAAGGGATCAAGTGTCCTCTTGTTGCAGTCTTTAGTGTCATAGTGATGATGGACTGTATGGCAGATCATTGCCATATAGTGCAGCATCACTGTGCAAACCCAAGTCTCAGAGATCACATGATATCTGAGGCTTGGCACATAGCGGATTGCTGTGCCCGAGTTCTCAGATCGCTACATTGCAGCCCGATCTTCATGCACGGGGATCAGGCTGCAGAGAAGTGATCTGACAGCCCGGGCACAACGGTCACATAACAGATTGCCGTGCCTGGGCTGTCATATTGCTTCTCTGCAGCCTGATCCCCCTGCAAGGAGATCGGGCTGCAGAGGAGTGATCTGACAGCCCAGGCACAGTGATCCACTATGTGATCACTGTATCCGGACTGTCAGATTGCTTCTCTGCAGCCTGATCCCCTGCAATGAAATCAGGCTGCAGAAAAGCGATTTGACAGCCCAGGCACAGTTATCACATAGCGAATCACCATGCCCGGACTGTCAGATCGCTTCATTGCAGCCCAATCTCCTTGCAGGGGGATCAGGCTGCAGAGAAGCGATCTGACAGTCCGGGCACAGTGATCACATAGCAGATCACCATGCTCGGGCTGTCAGATCTTCTCTGCAGCCTGATCTCCTTTCAGGGGGATCTGGCTGCAGAGAAGTGATCTGATAGCCCGGGCACAGTGATCACATAGCAGATCACCGTGCTTGGGCTGTCAGATACCTTCTTTGCAGCCTGATCTCCTTGCAGGGGGATCAGGCTGCAGAGTAGCGATCTGACAGGCCAGGCACAGTGATCACATAGCAGATCACCGTGCTCGAGCTGTCAGATCCTGTCTTTGCAGCCTGATCTCCTTGCAGGGGGATCAGGCTGCAGAGAAGCGATCTGACAGCTAGGGCACAGTGATCTGCTATGTGATCACCGTGCTTGGGCTGTCATATTCCTTCTCTGCAGCCTGATCCCCTTGCAAAGAGTTCAGGCTGCAGAGAAGTGGCATAGGGCAGCAGGCAGCAGCAGGAGGCGGCGAGCACTTGTGCCCTGCCGAGCCGCCATGCTGATGAGACTGATCATCAGATCACTCCCCATCAGCTTGGAGGGGGCAATACCTGCCCCCTCCAGCGCACCAGCCTATGGAAAGGGCTATGACAGCCCCTTCCATAACTAAATCGGAGGATCGCTGTGATTGACTGTTCATCAGCCAATTACGGCAGTCAGGGGGGTAGGGTGGGAATCCACCCCACCTCACATCAAGCCCCGGTGTTCTGTGATACGAATCACAGAACACCGAGGCTGGAAGGTGGTTACCACAGCAACGGGCTGCGGTAACCACCATGACATTGTGGGACGTCACAGGTCGGGAAGGGGTTAAAAATAGCTTTAGAAAATGTGTCACATGATGGTGGTTGTAGTGCAGTGGAGTGATGTAAGGTTGCAAAAGAAAACAAGATACAGCAGATAGTAAAAAAAAATTTGGAGTCTGGCTCAACAGGACTGGATTTTCCTTTTCTTTTTATTTTTCATAAGAAAATATAGTGCATACAAAAGAAAAATTTACATGGTCGACATGACCCAGTCGACGTGTTTCAACTGCACTAAGCAGTCTTACTCATGACATATGAGTTACTCATGAGTCATGAGTAAGACTGCTTAGCCAAAACAACAAGACCCAACACCCTGAAAGTGAAAAACCCGCTAAACGTTTATATAGATACCTGGAGAAAAAATAATAAATGCTGAAATGCTTCCCCTCCCGCTACCGCATTGTATTGGCTGATTTATTCATCAATAAGATTGTTCAATATACTGAGACACCAGTCTTTAGGCAGATTCTTCTATGATGATGGTTCCCCACAGCTGCTCTTCCCTAATATCTTTAAAGAACCATCATATACATATAACACAGGATGAAGGGGCTCGGTGAAGGCGGTAGTGAAGGTGTGTAAGTGTCTGATGGGGACACACAGCTCATAAAAGGACAGCTGCCCGGCCTCATAATCCAGACAGATCCTGAACCTGTTACTGGGGATCTGGTGAGGTAACTGGATCTCTTTACTGTCATGTATCACAGAATACTGGTTATTATACACCCCACATAAACTCCAGGACTTGTTGTTATCCCCAATATACGACTCATCCCCCTCCTGTCTATACTGGGATAACACATCCCCACACTCCACAAATCTGACTCAATGATCTCCACATCCCAGTAATGTCGTCCTGAGGTAAATCCCCTCCTGTTCATCACCTGATTATCCTGGAATCTCTCTGCTGTTTCTGGACGATTCTGTCTTATTCCTCCACAGGTCACAGTTTTCAGGTCGTCTGATATAAGGAGATTATTATGAGCCGTGTTTACATCCAGTAATATGTCTGCAGGATCCTGTACATAGATCACATTTACATTTTCCACCATAACAGGTAACGTGTGTGTTAAGTGTGAGATCAGCTCTGCACCCCGACCACCTTTATCATGTCCCCCTGTGTCCTCATCACCTCCATCATGTCCTCCTGTGTCCTCGTCACCTCCATCATGTCCTGCTGTGGCCTCATCACCTCCATCATGTCCCCCTGTGTCCTCATCACCTCCATCATGTCCCCCTGTGTCCTCATCACCTCCACCATGTCCTCTTGTGTCCTCATCATCTCCATCATGTCCTCCTGTGTCCTCATCACCTCCATCATGTCCCCCTGTGTCCTCATCACCTCCATCATGTCCTCCTGTGTCCTCATCACCTCCATCATGTCCTCCTGTGTCCTCATCACCTCCATCATGTCCTCCTGTGTCCTCATCACCTCCATCATGTCCCCCTGTGTCCTCATCACCTCCATCATGCCCTCCTGTGTCCTCATCACCTCCATCATGCCCTCCTGTGTCCTCATCACCTCCATCATGTCCTCTTGTGTCCTCATCACCTCCATCATGTCCCCCTGTGTCCTCATCACCTCCATCATGCCCTCCTGTGTCCTCATCACCTCCATCATGTCCTCTTGTGTCCTCATCACCTCCCTCCTCCTCAGGATCACACAAGTCACCGGTGTCTGGTTCCTGTAAGACAGTCAGTGGATCAGTCATGTTACACAGCTCCTCAATGTGCCTCATCCTCCTGGACAGCTCGTCCTTCTTTATTTCAGGTATCTGGATAATATCAGACAGTGACAGTGGCTCCTGCTTTTCCTTCCTAGAGATCTCACTCAGGACCTTCTTCTCAATTTTGGCCAGTCATCTGCTAAAACAGAGTAGTGACTCTCTCAGATTCTCCTTTCGGCTTTTTCTTGAGCTTTTTTTCCTGTACGACTCCAGATCCTGGACTCTTTTCTTACTATCTGTGATCAGTTTCTGAAGAACATTTCTCAGTTTCTTCTCCGACGTGTCACCTAGCCTCTCCACCCGGTGTCCCCGATGTTCTCCAACCAAACTGCAGGACACACAGATACAAGCAGCGTCCTCTGTGCAGTAATATTCCAGGATCTTCTTATGGACAGAACATTTCCGGGTCTCCAGAGAAGTGCTGGGATCAGTCAGGACGTGTTCTGCTCCTTTACTGTGAACTCTCAGGTGATTATCACACAGAGAAGCCTCACAGTGTAGACAGGATCTAACAGCAGGTACAGAGAGTCCACACAGTAAGTGCAGTGGATCCTAGGGATCTCCTCCTGATGTGGATTTTATGTTCCTCTTCAGTGTCGGCCGCTCCTGAAATTGTTCTCTACATTCAGGACAGGAATAATCTCCAGACCGGTCCTGTGTATTCAGCATCTGATCCATACAGCCCCGGCAGAAGTTGTGTCCACATCCCAGGGTTACAGGATCTGTATACAGGCTCAGACAGAGGGAACATGGAGCAAAAAGAAGAAATGAAAGTAAAAGTCTCCTGCACACATTAATCAGAAGTGATCCTCATTTATTAGAATAGGTGTGGTTCAACTTTTCTCTTCTGGCTATATCTAAAACATCATTGACACCAATGATCTCAGCAAACATTTTAAGTAGGACCTCCTATCTCCAGGAGAAATGTTTTTTGTTTTTACTTTATTCTTGCTGCTCCTGAATATTCTAATTTATTTTTGTTTGTTTCTAACTCCTCAATACGGTTTCAATTAGTGGCCATCGTATTGATGTCATTATTTCTTTTTGTTATTATTATTCAACGGCCTTCACCTCTATCTTAAGGCATAGCTACTTGATGGATGAACACTCAGTAAGAAGATCGATCTTGGGCAACCTAGATAGGTCCACCAAGGTCTACTCCAAGCCTTCATAGGTCCATCATGATGTTCTCCAAGCCTAGATAGGTCCACCAGGGTCTTCTCCAAGCCTAGATAGGTCCATCAGCGTTTTCTTCAAGCCTAGATAGGCTCACAGGGTCTTCTCTTCTGTTACTACAGAATAGACCAGACTATGTACGAGCCGTGTCTCCATCACCAGTAAAATGTTCTTACAGAATAGACCAGACTATGTATGAGCCATGCCTTCATCACCAGTGAAATGTTACTACAGAACAGACCAGACTATGTACGAGCCGTGTCTCCATCACCAGTGAAAGGTTACTACAGAATAGACCAGACTATGTACGAAAGGGGGCGGTACCTTGCATTGGCGCGAACCCAGCCTCCTCCCTTGGTGCTGACGACATCCGGCGGGGAAGAAGATCCCTGTTGCACCCCGGAACCTCCCATAGACATCCGGACGGAAGCGGAAGACGGAGGGCGCATATTAACTAAGGGGGCCCAAGATGTCGCAGCCCGATGCGCAAGGCGGCGACGGAGCAGCCGGTGGAGCTGCAGCGCCGGACCCAGCGATAGTACCCGGCGGTGCAGCGGCGCAAGGAACAGCACCCATCATGCCTTTCCTGATGCCGTATACTCCAGGGGCAATGTGGCTGCCCCAATACTTCGGTGAGCCTAACACGCTAACTGACTTTATGCAAAAGATTAAAGAGTATTATGTGATGTATCCCCTCACTGAAGCCCAGCGTGTAGGAATGATAATGGGACAGTTAACGGGCAATGCACGGCGTGAGGTTGCGTCCTGGCTGGACACGGATAAGGACACTGTAGAGCATCTAGTAGCTAGACTGAAAGCAACGTTTGAATCTGCTGTTGATACCCGGGCTAAGATGAGGTTCTTTGCATGCCACCAGAAACCTAAACAGAGTGCCAGAGACTTTGCCTTGAACCTGCAGGAAGCACTCAGAGCCCTTAAGCTGGCAGAACCTGCTTTAGCCCCGGGAGCTGATAAAATGCTACTTGACCAATTTATAGAGGGCCTCCATTCCCCTTCCCACCGAGGACAGTTAAGCATGATACTGCTGCAGAACCCTGACATGACATTTACTGAGCTGAAAGATAGAGCTATTCGTCTGCAGCAGCTGGAAGAGCCACGGGAATTAACATCTGTACCTGACACTGCACCAGCACCTCAGCAGCCGGCAGTGCCAGCGACATCTGCCATGTCAGCGACTGCTGCTGAGGCTGGGGAATATATCTCAAATGCAGCCATCAACCAAAAGCTAGATGCCCTGACAGACACCGTGATCTCCATGGCCAAGGTCATCAAGGAACTGCGAGAGTCAAAACCTGCACCCAAGATCGAGTTGGCGACCAGCAGAGAGGATGTTCCGTGGATGAGGCCCAGACGATACCCAGCAGCAAGAGGACGACCCAGCGATCGCTATCAACCAGATGGACAGCCCATTTGCTGCCGTTGCCAGAAACCAGGCCATCTTGCTCGTGAGTGTCCTTTAAACGACGATTCCCTGGGCAGGCGGGCCGCTCCCCAGGAATGAACGCTCAAAGCCCCTCAGCCTGGTATGACAAATTCGTGGGAGGAAAGCCGGTGATCCCTATTGTGTTGGATGGCATCCCCTTTAGAGCCTTGCTGGATACCGGATCCCAAATAACATCCATCCCACATGTTCTATATAAAAGGTACTGGGCTGATTCAGACATTACTAGTGCGCCAGATGACTTTAACTTTGATGTATGGGCTAGTAATGGACAGGTAATACCAAAGGTTGGATTTAGAGAGATGAATATTCAGATTGGGAAGGTAAAATTGCAGAACCAGGGTATTATAATCATAGATGTTAACCGGCGAGACCGTGAGCCCGTGATGCTGCTAGGAATGAATTTAATTGAGAAATGTTTTTCCGAAGTGTTAAGTGTTTTGCAGCAAATAGCCGAGACTGCCGGAACTGGACAACAGAGGCTTCTGCACAAAGAGATCAAACCTCTGATGTTGAAGCAACAGGTAGAAATCTCCGGAGGTGAGATCGGCAGTGTACGAGTAAGTGATCCAATACCCATTGTAATTCCTCCCAAAACTGAAATGTTGGTCTGGTGTAGAGCCGCAATAGGCATTAAAGGGCAAGACTATCAGGCCCTGGTAGAACCCTGTGTACTCAGACAGTAGGCCGACCATACTCACTGCTAGAGGAGTAGTTGACGTACACAGGGGGAGAGTGCCATTACGCCTATTAAACTGCGGAGATGATGAGATCACGTTACCAAAGTATGCTACCATGGCTAAGTTATACACGGTTGATAACAACAACATCACAGCCGTCAAGCCCTTGAACCCGTCAAGTCAGGCGGATGACAATGGCTCAGGAGAGAAGCTGGAGGATTGGTGCCAAAAGTTGCATGTAGGTACCAGTTCTACACCTCCCCGTCACAAGCATGGAGTATACCGGGTAGTGAAGGAATATGAACAAATATTCAGTGAACAATGTATATAGTTGTGCAACGTTAAAAAAGCCCAGTACCTACAGAGACTATCCTGTATGAACTTTGAACTTTTCTTATTTACTTATGGACCATATATACCACGGACTGGTGGTGGTAAGAATATACTTATCAGCCCGGACGCAATAGACTAAACCCCCGGAAAGACTGCTTTTTGACTTTTTGAACTTTTTGGATTCTTTTTCACATTTTAGTGATTTTTGTACTTTTTCCCTTTTAAGTCTCTGTCAATATTAATTGTGTTTAATTGTTTGTTTCCTTGTTTTTCCACAGTCCCGGAGTACTGTATTTAACTAAGGGGGAATGTGGCACCCCATGGGTTAATGTGCCACAATAACATCACATGGGTTCTCTCCCCACTACACACTGACAAACACTAGCACCTCTGGGCCAGGAAGGGGAGCACAACCTGCTTCCTTATATACTCTTGCTCATGAGGGAGAGCTCAGTTCAGCTCGGAGCAGGGCTGTGAAGAGCACGAGTTAGTGCAGAACTTAGTGCAGACCTAGTGAGGGTCAGAGGAGCAGGAGAACTACAGACTGAGGAACACGTCTGGGAGCTGGAGTGACACCTTCACTCGCCCCAGAAGAACACACAGAACGGACACCGGATCCGGTACTGTGTCTGGCACCCACAGCACAGTGAATCCAGTAACAGTGGGATTTCTAGATGCCCATAGTACCAGTGCAAAGCAACACGGAGGGGTCAGCACAGCACAGAGGACTCAAGTTGCCTAGCCAAGTGGTACCAGCAGAACACAGAGAGAGAGACGTGAGAAGTCCCAGCAGCTCAGCTAATAGCAACAGCCAGGACACACACAGCGCAGCACGAGGAAGCTGACGACCCCGGACAGGGTGGGAAGAGAGCTCAGCCCCATTACAGACTCCGTGGACTATAATCTGCAATAACATCAGCAGTAAAGCTTTGGAAAACAGCAAAACTGTGAGTCTGTGTATTGATTGCGACCTTTGGTCCACATTCAGCACAGAGAGCTTCCCCCTGCTACAAGCCTGTCAGCTCTGCAGCCTCAGGAGAGAATGAGAAGTGCACCAGTGTCTACCAAACGTGAGTGTGTGTCCTTTAACCCCGTCTCCACCATCTATACCCCTTATAGACTATACCATCACTGCCCCAGGGAATACAGTTCTACCCACAGGAACTATACCATCTATGCTGCCACTACATCATCCCCGAAGGTTCTGCAGCAGCGGCGGCCCCCTTACTGGCCGCATATAGTGGGTGGCGTCACGACTGACATTTCCCCTGTAAATAATCCCCTTTTATTGCCGAGCCCGTGTCTTCATCACCAGTGAAATGTTACTACAGAATAGACCAGACTATGTACGAGCCGTGTCTTCATCACCAGTGAAATATTACTACAGAATAGACCAGACTATGTACGAGCTGTGTCTTCATCACCAGTGAAATATTACTACAGAATAGACCAGACTATGTACGAGCCGTGTCTTCATCACCAGTGAAATATTACTACAGAATAGACCGAACTATGTACGAGCTGTGCCTCCATCACTAGTGATATGTTACTACAGAATAGACCAGACTATGTACGAGCCGTGTCTTCATCACCAGTGAAATGTTATTACAGAATAGACCAGACTATGTACGAGCTGTGCCTCCATCACCAGTGAAATGGTACTACAGAATAGACCAGACTATGTACGAGCCGTGTCTTCATCACCAGTGAAATGTTACTACAGAATAGACCAGACTATGTACGAGCCGTGTCTCCACTACTAGTGAAATGTTACTACAGAATAGACCAGACTATGTACGAGCCGTGTCTCCATCACCAGTGAAATGTTACTACAGAATAGACCAGACTATGTATGAGCCGTGTCTTCATCACCAGTGAAATGTTACTACAGAATATACCAGACTATGTACGAGCTGTGCCTCCATCACCAGTGATATGTTACTACAGAATAGACCAGACTATGTACGAGCCGTGTCTCCATCACCAGTGAAATGGTACTACAGAATAGACCAGACTATGTACGAGCCGTGTCTTCATCACCAGTGAAATGTTACTACAGAATAGACCAGACTATGTACGAGCTGTGCCTCCATCACCAGTGAAATGTTACTACAGAATAGACCAGACTATGTACGAGCCGTGTCTTCATCACCAGTGAAATGTTACTACAGAATAGACCAGACTATGTACGAGCTGTGTCTCCATCACCAGTGAAATGTTACTACAGAATACACCAGACTATGTACGAGCCGTGTCTCCATCACCAGTGAAATATTACTACAGAATAGACCAGACTATGTACGAGCCGTGTCTCCATCACCAGTGATGTGTTACTACAGAATAGACCAGACTATGTACGAGCCATGTCTTCATCACCAGTGAAATGTTACTACAGAATAGACCAGACTATGTACGAGCCGTGTCTCCATCACCAGTGAAAAGTTACTACAGAATAGACCAGACTATGTACGGGCCGTGCCTCCATCACCAGTGAAATGTTACTATAGAACATACCAGACTATGTACGAGCCGTGTCTCCATCACCAGTGAAATGTTCCTTGATGTGAAGACCTTGTCCAGTGACTTCATTTTTGATTTGCCCATTTCCTTTTCTCCTATTGACTTATTCCTTTTACCAAAACGAAAAGACACAGTCACAATCTAACATTTACAGTTAATGACACTCTGCCCATAGACTATAATAGCACCAAATAATGTGATTTTTGAACACAAAAGTACGACAAATATTGGTGCCATGGTGCCTGTGTAAGTAATGCCGCACATATGGCTCTCTGAAAATCTCATTACTACCAATATCATCCATGAAAATAATTATGAAAATATTAATAATATAAAGTGTGATTGACAGTTCACTATGGTAATGGTTTGACATTCTGCTTCTTCCTTATAGGAATCGATTGTCATCTTAACAACCAGTTTGGGCAAATAGAAGTGAATATATCACAACCATGTATATAAGTAACAACTACCCATGAAAGCAAGAGAATATGAAAAACTATCCTGTATGATAACATGAGACTGCAAATTTGGTTCCAATAGGTACGTCATACTTAAAATGATGACCAGGGGCGTAACTACAACAGGTGCAGGGGTTGCAATCGCACTCGGGCCCTGGAGCCCCAAAAGTTACTCTGGCCTATAGAAAAACACTAATGCTATTAAAAATTTGCAATAATTTGGTGCCCTGTTGAAGATTTTGCATCAGGGCCCATGAGCTTCAAATTATGGCACTCATGGTGACCTCTCCTATTTGTACTGTGGCGTCTGGTCACCACAGTGATATTTAAGGTCATTGGTACTATTGCCACATCTGGGGAAACAGTCATGAAACAGACACACACTGCCTGAACTCTAATCAGAGGGCTGGGCACAAAAAGGCCTGTTTGAGGCTGAGACAGACTCTGGTTGGAGGGAGGGGTGGCAACTAGAGTGAGATAGTCAGAGTCTGTGTCGAGCCGTGAGGCCAACAAGATGTGAAGCTGCACTCAGGACACCAGGCCCTGGGTGGACAGGGATTTCAGGTCCTGGCCACAGAAACTAGAGGCAACTGGACTTCAGGCACAGTAGCCAAACTATGTGGGACTGTATGAAAGGACTAGAGAATCGGGATGGGTCCAGCTGCTCAAAGGGTCCGTGTTGCCTGCCTAAATGAAAGTCAGCCATGAGGGAGCTAAGGCGGGACAGGGAAGCTACAGGCACCTACAGCCTCATCCCAAGGAGAAGTCAGCTGGTAGGCCATGTACCCGTCCGGTAGACTGGTCCCTAGTTTTGCTCAGACCAACCAGACTGATGGCCTGTTGAGCCAATACCACGGATGTGCTGATGAACTGCAAATTAAAGGGTAAAGAACAGGAGACTGTCTCCTTGCCTTCTTCCTGCTACCTCACTGGGCTCCTTGCACTACAGCTCCCATAATCACCTTCACCATACTACACCTCAGGGGCCTGCTCTAGCTGAGGAGGGTATACCAACTAGCTGCTACAACACCTGTTCCCTGGGAGCACTCATGGGCAGCACTGGCCATCCCTGGCTGGACACCTCAGCTGGGGTCACAAACTTTATAAACTTTATAAACTTCCATCCCCTGTAAATACCCCCTTTCCATATGCGGTTAGGGTCATGTCTGCTGGGCATCGCCACCGTGAACATTATATCCCTGGCCCAGCTACCTGAGTATCCTGGCCCATTGTGAGCATCACAATACTCCCTGTATTTGATCTGCAGTCTATAAGCTCTTCTGCCTAGCTCACCTTCAGATCCCTATACACATTAGACCATAGACAACGTTAGACGTAATATATGATTTTGTCTAATTGTGTGCAGCAGTTTTCACATTACTGATGTGATCAAGAATAAGACAATGCAGATATCATCATCTGGATGGGAGTAAGCATAGTGTCCTCACCAGCATGAAGCAGAGTAAGGCCACGTCCACACGCTGCATTTTTTATGTATTTTTGTGCTGAGATTTTGTATTTTTGCTACATTTTTGCTGATTTTTATCAATAACAATTAAGTCAATGGAGAAAACGGTGGAGGAAAATGGATGTGTTTTCTGCTCCCAAAATGGACCAGTAAAAAATGCAGCGTCTGCGCAGCATTTCTGAAAACTCATTGACTTTGCTGGACGTCATAGGAAGTGATCTGTTTTTCATGCATAAATGGATCACAAAAAACGGATAAAAAAACACACAGTGTGAACAAGGCCTAAAGAGCAAAGAAAATGGTTTCTTTCTACAAAGTTAAGTCAGAAGACCTAATAGCTGATGTGATGGCTTCAATCTCCACTCACAAGACAGATTAAAGGGAATCTGTCAGGTCACAAAATCCATATGTAACTGCTATCATATTCTAATTCCTCTCTCTAAGCTCTCTCTATTCATGTATTTCTATTACTTATACTTCCCTCCTATTCTTTGTAAACTTCAAAATAAAAGATTCCATCTGTCAATCACAGTGAGTTCTCTGCTGCCAACTCCCCAAGGAATGAATATTCATGTATCATTACACTGTCCTGCCCTCCTGAGATCTGTTATGTTGTGTGACTCATTGCAGATAGAGCAGAAAGAAGGGGGAGGAGGTGTGTGCTTAGCTGCAGCTCTGACCTCTTCATGTCATTGTGTGTATCTGAGGCTTGTGTGTAGTGTGCACAGTCTGAGATATTTCTATGTGATTAGAAGAACATTTGATCATTTGCTCAGTAGATACACACATTACGGTACATGTATGCAGAAAAACCAAAGCTCATATAATAGAAATCTTTTACAGACACCACACAGTGCAAGATAAAACACCTCCCCCCTGCCAGCACAGAGAGGAGGGACAGAACACCAGCTTGAGTAGGCATGGATATTTAGATAATATCTACACAGCTCAACTAATCGGCTGCGAAAGTAATGAACAGGACTAATGCACCAGCTCCCTGCGGGATGCGCAGGTGTTTATAGCAAGGAAACTACAAAGGGTACAATAAAGAATTTACATGTTTTTAAAAGAACAACAAAACTCTGCGACACAACACATGAATGATAATAAATTCATTTTTATTAAAGTGCAGAATAAAGTGCAATGTGCTGTACAACCAAGGTAACAGGGTATTCGGACTATTATACAATAATGTGGCAGAGGTCACATGACATTATATACATCAAAGAAAACAATGTATCATTGTTTATACCATATCATCAGGGGGCATGACATTAGTGAGAGCATAGCGTGCAATAAAAAGAATCCCACAACCAATCAAATATGGTGTTCTTATCATGTGATCACCTTCACAGCTGTTGTCTATGACGATCGATCTCAATACTGTCTGTAGCTAGTGTTGTAGCTCCACCCCCCTCCCGTCATGTGACCGTGGGGGCTCCCTATGATTGACATATAGCGTCCTAATAATGGTGAAGTCCAGTCCTCTCAGTCCGGCCCTGTTTATACATCGGCACGCCCACCGGGATCATGTGATCGGGCGCTTAAGTGTGACACATCGGTTACATGGCCGGATCATCATCCGGATGCGCCTCACTTCACCGGGCGGACGGCGTATGTCTACAATAGCTCCGCCCACCGAGGTCATGTGACAGTTTGTTTACATCTGTCATATGGGCTTAACCGGAGACATCAGCCGTTGTATCTCCAAGCAGGGTACCTTTCAACACGGCCAATCTCCATGCTTATGCAGTTATATATTGGCATACCAAATGTCAGATTGTATACTGGCATCCCAAGTCACTTAATATAATGATATATGGGGAACTTGGTTAGCCACTATCATAGATGGTCTATATATACCGCGGACATTGTCATTAGCGCTCAGCTAGTGGTATGATAGTTAATAATATCCCATCACCGCACTAGCTTACAGATTTTATAGTAGATCTCCTATATTCACAGTTGTGATAGGTCCCAGACCATGTCACATCACACAATGTAGTATACAATGTGGCATGTGGCACTCCAGGACAGATCACAATCCTGGAAGAGAGGATCTACATCTTTGCTTATTATCAAGGGGCTAAGCTATTAAACCACACCAGTATAAAACACCACAATATACCCTACATATTTCTGATTGATGCCCCATAAAGAACTTCATATATGGGATCTCAAACACTCTAACAGAAAAGGTCTGAACAGTGCTATTGAGTTATACAATCCCTCAATTATACCTCAATTATTGCGACCACCAAATATTGATTGTCCGTGTACAGTTTGGGAATTATTTATTCCTAAAAATGTGTGTGAGAGTTTTTTATTAAATGTTTTTAAAAGGTCTGTCAGTATTCAAAGGTAATATTAGTATCATACTGACAAATGATCTGACAGAGTCCTTTTACAATAATATTTTATCACTGGTTTTAATGCTTATAGATAAATATATATATAACATATATAAATTCCTGCAATCAGTCCCCTCCTATAACCTCCACAAGCTTCTTCTCCTGGAGCTTCAGCCTCTTCTTTATAATCTGCTCCCGGTCTCTCCACAGGTGATCAATAGGATTTAGATCCGGACTCATTGCTGCCACTTCAGATCTCTCCACAGGTGATCAATAGGATTTAGATCCGGACTCATTGCTGCCACTTCAGATCTCTCCACAGGTGATCAATAGGATTTAGATCCGGACTCATTGCTGCCACTTCAGATCTCTCCACAGGTGATCAATAGGATTTAGATCCAGACTCATTACTGCCCCTTCAGATCTCTCCACAGGTGATCAATAGGATTTAGATCCAGACTCATTGCTGCCACTTCAGATCTCTCCACAGGTGATCAATAGGATTTAGATCCAGACTCATTACTGCCCCTTCAGATCTCTCCACAGGTGATCAATGGGATTTAGATCCAGACTCATTACTGCCTCTTCAGATCTCTCCACAGGTGATCAATGGGATTTAGATCCGGTCATTGCTGCCTCTTCAGATCCCTCCACAGGTGATCAATGGGATTTAGACCCAGACTCATTACTGCCCCTTCAGATCTCTCCACAGGTGATCAATGGGATTTAGATCCGGTCATTGCTGCCTCTTCAGATCCCTCCACAGGTGATCAATGGGATTTAGATCCAGGCTCATTACTGCCCCTTCAGATCTCTCCACAGGTGATCAATGGGATTTAGATCCAGACTCATTACTGCCCCTTCAGATCTCTCCAGCACTTTGTTGCCATCTATTATCTTTGTTTACCTAGAGAAAACAGAACCATCATGGCTGATGTAGTGCACAATCACACTGTGCCAGTCTTGCTGAAATAGAAGGCTCTCAATTAATTAATGCAGTTAGTGAATCTCTCGGACTTTGGCCACCAAAATGTCTGTAAGAGTCAATGTGGAAAAAATAACTAGATGTTATAGATCATAATAATAGAGACTGTAGACGATCAATGCTCAGCAGAAGAAAAGATAACACGACAAAACATGTAAAGAAAAAAATCATAATGTTCTGTAATGACTAGTAATGACCACAAGGGGTCAGAGATAAGATACATAAAGATGGATAGAAATAACTAGGAACTATGAATAGGAAACTCAGTGGTGATGTAAGAAAGGTCTAAAATTCCTCCCTACTTTAATTTTCTGAAACAATGACCCCTGGGTTTTCATTGGCTGCAAGCCATAATCATCAACATTAACAGAAATAAACACATGAAATGTGTAATGACTCTGTATATGTGTGTCACGTTATGTATTGAAATACTGAAATAAAGTCACTTTTTGATGACATTCTAATTCATTGAGCTGCTCCTGTATGTGGTGGACAGAGAGAGTCATTTATGTGAAATGTAAAGAGTGATATACCATGACTATGTAGTTCTACCTGTCATCTTGATTGGATACATGCTGCTTCCTCTGTGACGGTGTCTCCTGGTTCTCCTCTTGGTCAGGGTTTGGCTTGATGTCTCCTACTCTCACCTGGGAGAAGACCTTGCCACATGTAAGTTCACTTTAGCTGTTAAGTCTCAATGTCTTTTAGGAATTTCTCTAACTTTACAGTATCTGTTTCCATCTGGAATCCAGAGTGAACGTGTACAGAACCCTTCGGGCTGAGTACAGACAAGCGTATGAAACTTTCATCCATTTTTTACCTCCATGTGCCATCCATTTGAATACAGCTACTTTAAAAAACGTACATGAACCCATATAGATGTTTTGTATGGGATCCATTATTTTTTTTACGCACCAATAGGCTTGAATTTGTGAGTCTCATCCCAGTAATGCATGCTGAGATTATTTCTTGCGGACAGTCGGACTGAGAGAAAAATCATTTATCTGACCTGCCCTATTGTGTAACATGGGTCAGTTGTGCTGCCCGATCAAACATCGAACCGCACACTTCTGATTTATACACTCGCCTGCATGAGCCTTATGGTGCTATCACACAGCACGATCTGGCCAGCGATGTCGGAAGCGATGCGCGGGTGCCCGCTCGCTTCCGACAATCGCAGGCCAGCTGTCACACAGCATCGCTGCAGCCGGCGATGCCGCAGCGATGCGGGCGGTGACATCGCTCGCTGGGCTCAGCCCAGCGAGCGATCCGCAGCAACGCTGCGGTATAGGCTGGATCGCCGCCGACATCGCTCTGGCGATGTCACACGGCGCGATCCAGCCTTATCGCAGGTCGCCGGTTGACAGGTTTACGGTTCTTCCCGTAAACCTGACAACCTGCGACCAGCGATAAAACGCGGTCGCACCGCTTGTTTACACAGCGCGACGTCGCTAGCGACATCGCTGATGCGTCACTTTTTCGGCGATGTCGCTAGCGACGTCGCCAGGTGTGACAGCACCATTAAGAAAGACATAAGACCTGAGCCCCGATGTGCCAACACCACCCTCCACTCACAGGACAGATCATCAGATCTCTCAGACGCCATGTTTTCTTATCATTGGTATTTATTACTTAAAAGCATAGCAACAATCCATCATTCATTGATGTCTATAGGTTAATTACACTAAAACAAAATCACCTTCTTAGGGTGCAAATACTTAAATGATAAGAGTTTTTACCGTGATGGACCACCCCTCTAAGCCAAGACCCAACAGTGACAAATCATGCTTATCATCCTTACTTACTTTGTAAAACCTCATATTTTAAGTTTCCTTCAGACATCTGTGACTTCTCTCGAACATAAAAATACGGATTGTTCTTCATCTATTTCTGGATACGTTCCTCATCAGTGTTTGGTCTGGGTCAGTTTTAGGCCACGTTCACACATTGAGGATTTGGTGAGTTTTTTACCTCAGGATTTGTAGCCAAAAACCAGGAGAGGAACAATCAGAGGAAAAGTATAATAGAAACACGTCACCACTTCTGTATTTATCACCCACTCCTGGTTTTGGCTACAAATTCTGAGGTAAAAAGCTCTCCCGATACTCAGTGTGTGAACATGGTCAAACTCTTAGGTCAATTGTGTGTGAACTCTCAGGTCAATTGTAGCTTAGGACGGCTTCACCCCATGGTTTTTTAGATCCGGGGCTGTCCGATGTGAATCAGACAGCCCGGATCCGATTTTGCCCCCCTTGTATCCCTATGGTGCCAAATTGCGCCTATTGCTGGTTTTCCAGGAGGATCTGGTTTTGTCCAATTTTTGTATCGGACACAAAACTGGAGTCTGTATCATTTTTTGTGTCCAATACAAAAATCGAACAAAACCGGTTCCTCCCGATTCCCGCGCCCATAGCATGGGAGTCTATGGGCACCGGAGCCGGCAGAAAATTGTGCCATCTCCTGGATACCAGGTGCTGAAAGAGCAGCAGCTGTTAAAAGTAGCTGCCACTGAAGTTCAGCACCTGGAGGGCTCCACGGCTGAAATATCACCACTGCGGCAGGCTCCCCTGCAAGCCGCGGTGCTGATATTTCAGCACTAGACAGCGGCACAGACGATTCCGGCACAGAACAGGATCGGAGAGCAGATTTGCCGTCCGGTTCTGTTTGTCCGGGGCTGTCAGGTTATGTCCGGTGCATCCTGCAAAACACAGGACAGAACCTGACAGCCGAAAACCGTGGTGTGAACCTAGCCTTAGACCATGTGCAGACATTGGGTATGGAGAGGTTTTTACCTCACAATTTGTAAGACAAAACCAGGAGTGGAACAATCAGAGGAAAGGTTTACTCCTCTCTTGGTTTTGTCTTACAAATTCTGAGGTAAAATCTGACCAAATCCTCACCATGTGCACGTGGCCTAACACACAATTGACCTGAGAGCTATAACCCAGACAGGATCTGTCATTACTGTTTTAGGTAAAACATAGGTCAGATAATGACAATGGGAGAAGAGTCTGCGTCCTGTCTCCATCCAGCTGCTCCCGACCACACGAGATATAGATGGGGAACAATCTATGACGCCATGATGAAGCCAGGCGTAGATGAGCCATAGAGCCGACTCTTTCTGCCATCTTGTTCTATTATCTCTGAATTATTTCAGCATTTCATAGTAAATCACAGATTGCTGTAATGAGGGATCCTGTCTGACTTTCAAGCTGCCTGTGGTTCCTTTTAGGCCGGCTTCACACCATGGTTCTGTGCTGTCAGGTTCTGTCCGGTGTTTTGCAGGATGCACCGGACAGAACCTGACAGCACCGGACGAGCAGAAACTGAGGGCAAATATGCCCTCCGATCAAACAGGATTCGTTTCTGCTGTTGCCTGCGGTGCTGTAATTTTAGCCTGCATGTGCAGGGGAGCTGCACGCGTTCTGTGCTGTGCAGCTATCCACGGTGCTGAACGTTCAGCAGTGGCTCTGAAATGCTGCTGCTGTCCATGGTGCTGAATGAACATGGCTGCATTTCAGTGCAAGGCATCCGGGAAACGAACCAATTTTTTGTTGGCTCCTGGGCGATCCGGCACCCGTAGACTCCCATGTTATGGGCGCCACATCGTCCCAGATCCGGGAGGATGTGATTTTGTCCGATTTTTGCTCCGGAGACAAAAAAAATGATGCTGACTCCGATTTTGTGTCTGATGCAAAACTGGACAAAATCGGATCAGGGAGAAAATACAGCAAACCAGATGGCCAAATAGCTCAAATCCTGGACCGTAGGGACACATGGTGGTAAAACCTAATCAGATTTGATCTGGTTCACACCGGACCGATCCTGAAAGGTAAACACCGTAATGAGAAGCCTTAGGAGTGTAATGTTTATACGAGGTCTGTCGCACCCAACTAGTATCGGAGTATCATGGACTATTCTCTGAGCTTCATCCTGATATTTTTATAGAACCATCACATACATATAAGGCAGCATGAAGGGGCTCGGTGAAGGCAGCAGTGAAGGTGTGTAAGTGTCTGATGGGGTCACACAGCTCATAAAAGGACAGCTGCCCGGCCTCATAATCCAGATATATCCGGAATCTATTACTGGAGATCTGCTGAGGTGATGGGATCTGTTTACTATCATGCAAAAATAAGTACTGAGTATAGTTATTGTAGGCCTCCCCTCCATATAAAGCCCAGGATTTATTATTACATCTAAAGTATGACTTCATCTGCCTTCTCTTTATACTGGGATAACACGTCCCCACGCACCAGCGCCAAGATCTACTGATCTCCACATCCCAGTAATGTCGTCCTGAGGTAAATCCCGTTACGCTTATCACCTGATATTTCTCAAACCTCTCTGCTTTCTCTGGATAGTGTTCTAATATTTGTGTCCCGGTCGCAGTTTTATGGTCGTCTGATATAAGAATATTCTTACTAGCTGTGTTTACATCCAGTAATATGTCTGCAGGACCTTCCCCACACATCCCTATTGTTCCTGCAGCCATTACTCTCCCTCCGGCACCTCCAGTCCTCCCCACTATGTCATCTCTTCCGTACCTTACACCTGGTAAAGATTGTCTGTAGCTGGAAGGAGATTGGGAGTCGGATGAGTGAGGCCTTTTTCGATTTTGTTTTGCAGGTGAGATGTTCGGTAGAAATGTCAATATATCAGAGAGACCTGCATGTAACATCCCTGTAATTACATCTACATCATCCACGTTAGCAGGTTCTTCTGTGTCCTCATCACCTCCATCATGTCCTCCTGTGTCCTCATCACCTCCATCATGTCCTCCTGTGCCCTCATTACCTCCATCATGTCCTCCTGTGCCCTCATCACCTCCATCATGTCTCCCTGTGTCCTCATCACCTCCATCATGTTCTTCTGTGTCCTCATCACCTCCATCATGTCCTCCTGTGTCCTCATCACCTCCATCATGTTCTTCTGTGTCCTCATCACCTCCATCATGTCCTCCTGTGTCCTCATCACCTCCATCATGTCCCCCTGTGGCCTCATCACCTCCATCATGTCTTCCTGTGCCCTCATTACCTCCATCATGTCCTTCTGTGCCCTCATCACCTCCATCATGTCCTCCTGTGACCTCATCACCTCCATCATGTCCTCCTGTGTCCTCATCACCTCCATCATGTCCTCTTGTGTCCTCATCACCTCCATCATGTCCTCCTGTGTCATGATCACCTCCATCATGTCCTCCTGTGTCCTCATCACCTCCATCATGTCCTCTTGTGTCCTCATCACCTTCCTCCTCCTCAGGGTCACACAAGTCACCGGTGTCTGGAGACGCTCAGTGGATCAGTCATGTTACACAGCTCCTCAATGTGCCTCATCCTCCTGGACAGCTCGTCCTTCTTTATCTCCAGCTTCTGGATCACATCAGACAGTGACAGTGACACCTTCTCTTCCCTCCTGGAGATCTCACTCAGGATCTTCTTCTCCAGGTCGTCCACCCGTCTCCTGATGTCTATAAACAGGGCAGTGACTCTCTCGGCTTCTCCAGATGCTTTTTCTTGCTCTTTTCTCCTGTTCTCCTCCAGACTCCGGACTCTTTCCTCAGTTTTCTTTCTCTTTGTGATCAGTTTCTGGAGAACATTTCTCAGTTTCTTCCTCTTCTTCTCCGAGGCCTCATCCAGCGTCTTCACCCGGTGTCCCCGATGTTCTCCGGTCAGGGTGCAGGACACACAGATACAAGCAGCGTCCTCCGTGCAGTAATATTCCAGGATCTTCTTATGGACAGAACATTTCCGGGTCTCCAGAGAAGTGCTGGGATCAGTCAGGACGTGTTCTGCTCCTTTACTGTGAACTCTCAGGTGTTTATCACACAGAGAAGCCTCACAGTGTAGACAGGATCTAACAGCAGCTACAGGAGAGTCCACACAGAAAGTGCAGTAGATCCCGGTGATCTCCTCCTGATGTGGCTGAGAAGACCGGACATTCTCCACTAAGTTGCACAGGGTTAAGTTCCTCTGCAGTGTCGGCCGCCTCTGAAGCTCAGCTCTACATTCAGGACAGGAATAAGTTCCCCATTCATCCTGTGTATTCAGGGTGTGATCCATACAGCCCCGGCAGAAGTTGTGTCCACATCTCAGGGTTACAGGATCTGTATACAGGCTCAGACAGACGGCACAGTCCAGATACTTTCTCAGTCTGGCAGACGCCATCGCTGAAGACAGCAGGAAGAAATGAAAGCAGAATCCTGCAATAAACATCCAGTGGGTGTGATCCTCAGTATCCAGAAAGGAAGAAGCTTATATCAGCAACCTGCCGACTCAAAGCAGGCAGCGGGTCTTGTGATGTCTCACCAGCAGGCAGCGGGTCTTGTGATGTCTCACCAGCAGGCAGCGGGTCTTGTGATGTCTCACCAGCAGGCAGCGGGTCTTGTGATGTCTCACCAGCAGGCAGCGGGTCTTGTGATGCCTCACCAGCAGGCAGCGGGTCTTGTGATGTCTCACCAGCAGGCAGCGGGTCTTGTGATGTCTCACCAGCAGGCTGCGGGTCTTGTGATGCCTCACCAGCAGGCAGCGGGTCTTGTGATGCCTCACCAGCAGGCAGCGGGTCTTGTGAGGTCTCACCAGCAGGCAGCGGGTCTTGTGATGCCTCACCAGCAGGCAGCGGGTCTTGTGATGCCTCACCAGCAGGCAGCGGGTCTTGTGAGGTCTCACCAGCAGGCAGCGGGTCTTGTGATGTCTCACCAGCAGGCAGCGGGTCTTGTGATGTCTCACCAGCAGGCAGCGGGTCTTGTGATGTCTCACCAGCAGGCAGCGGGTCTTGTGATGTGTCACCAGCAGGCAGCGGGTCTTGTGATGTCTCACCAGCAGGCAGCGGGTCTTGTGATGTGTCACCAGCAGGCAGCGGGTCTTGTGATGTCTCACCAGCAGGCAGCGGGTCTTGTGATGTCTCACCAGCAGGCAGCGGGTCTTGTGATGTCTCACCAGCAGGCAGCGGGTCTTGTGATGTCTCACCAGCAGGCAGCGGGTCTTGTGATGTCTCACCAGCAGGCAGCGGGTCTTGTGATGTCTCACCAGCAGGCAGCGGGTCTTGTGATGTCTCACCAGCAGGCAGCGGGTCTTGTGATGTCTCACCAGCAGGCAGCGGGTCTTGTGATGTCTCACCAGCAGGCAGCGGGTCTTGTGATGTCTCACCAGCAGGCAGCGGGTCTTGTGATGTCTCACCAGCAGGCAGCGGGTCTTGTGATGTCTCACCAGCAGGCAGCGGGTCTTGTGATGTCTCACCAGCAGGCAGCGGTCTTGTGATGTTCACGCAGGCAGGTCTTGTGATGTCTCACCAGCAGGCAGCGGGTCTTGTGATGTCTCACAGCAGGCAACGGGTCTTGTGATGTCTCACCAGCAGGCAGCGGGTCTTGTGATGTCTCACCAGCAGGCAGCGGGTCTTGTGATGTCTCACCAGCAGGCAGCGGGTCTTGTGATGTCTCACCAGCAGGCAGCGGGTCTTGTGATGTCTCACCAGCAGGCAGCGGGTCTTGTGATGTCTCACCAGCAGGCAGCGGGTCTTGTGATGTCTCACCAGCAGGCAGCGGGTCTTGTGATGTCTCACCAGCAGGCAGCGGGTCTTGTGATGCCTCACCAGCAGGCAGCGGGTCTTGTGATGTCTCACCAGCAGGCAGCGGGTCTTGTGATGCCTCACCAGCAGGCAGCGGGTCTTGTGATGTCTCACCAGCAGGCAGCGGGTCTTGTGATGTCTCACCAGCAGGCTGCGGGTCTTGTGATGCCTCACCAGCAGGCAGCGGGTCTTGTGATGCCTCACCAGCAGGCAGCGGGTCTTGTGAGGTCTCACCAGCAGGCAGCGGGTCTTGTGATGTCTCACCAGCAGGCAGCGGGTCTTGTGATGTCTCACCAGCAGGCAGCGGGTCTTGTGATGTCTCACCAGCAGGCAGCGGGTCTTGTGATGCCTCACCAGCAGGCAGCGGGTCTTGTGATGTCTCACCAGCAGGCAGCGGGTCTTGTGATGTCTCACCAGCAGGCAGCGGGTCTTGTGATGTCTCACCAGCAGGCAGCGGGTCTTGTGATGTCTCACCAGCAGGCAGCGGGTCTTGTGATGTCTCACCAGCAGGCAGCGGGTCTTGTGATGTCTCACCAGCAGGCAGCGGGTCTTGTGATGTCTCACCAGCAGGCAGCGGGTCTTGTGATGTCTCACCAGCAGGCAGCGGGTCTTGTGATGTCTCACCAGCAGGCAACGGGTCTTGTGATGTCTCACCAGCAGGCAGCGGGTCTTGTGATGTCTCACCAGCAGGCAGCGGGTCTTGTGATGTCTCACCAGCAGGCAGCGGGTCTTGTGATGTCTCACCAGCAGGCAGCGGGTCTTGTGATGTCTCACCAGCAGGCAGCGGGTCTTGTGATGTCTCACCAGCAGGCAGCGGGTCTTGTGATGTCTCACCAGCAGGCAGCGGGTCTTGTGATGTCTCACCAGCAGGCAGCGGGTCTTGTGATGCCTCACCAGCAGGCAGCGGGTCTTGTGATGTCTCACCAGCAGGCAGCGGGTCTTGTGATGCCTCACCAGCAGGCAGCGGGTCTTGTGATGTCTCACCAGCAGGCAGCGGGTCTTGTGATGTCTCACCAGCAGGCTGCGGGTCTTGTGATGCCTCACCAGCAGGCAGCGGGTCTTGTGATGCCTCACCAGCAGGCAGCGGGTCTTGTGAGGTCTCACCAGCAGGCAGCGGGTCTTGTGATGTCTCACCAGCAGGCAGCGGGTCTTGTGATGTCTCACCAGCAGGCAGCGGGTCTTGTGATGTCTCACCAGCAGGCAGCGGGTCTTGTGATACCTCACCAGCAGGCAGCGGGTCTTGTGATGTCTCACCAGCAGGCAGCGGGTCTTGTGATGTCTCACCAGCAGGCAGCGGGTCTTGTGATGTCTCACCAGCAGGCAGCGGGTCTTGTGATGTCTCACCAGCAGGCAGCGGGTCTTGTGATGTCTCACCAGCAGGCAGCGGGTCTTGTGATGTCTCACCAGCAGGCAGCGGGTCTTGTGATGCCTCACCAGCAGGCAGCGGGTCTTGTGATGTCTCACCAGCAGGCAGCGGGTCTTGTGATGTCCCATCGTCTACAGCAAGATGCCTTTGGAGGTCACAGATGAATCCAACACGAGTAGAAACAGAAAGGGGTTATAAACCGCGCTACCGCGCAAAATTAAATGATTACCTATAGTGTTTATGTGGTCTTTATTTTCTATGCGTTTCAGGGTCAGAACCCCTTCTTCTGGAAAAAAATCACAGCTGTACATCCATCCAGCGGACAAAAGAGATACCATACCCATATATATATGGGAGGTGTAAGTAACGATTATCACCCGACAAGCCGAAGCATCTGTGCCAACAATAATACATGAGAATAAAGACCACATCTATGAATGAGATTGGCTTACAGAATCTATAGAAAACCTTTTGATGAATTTCTATAACTATAAAATGCAGAAAAAAGGAAAGAAAAATTTCAAAATGATATAAAATATGTGCATCTAAATTGTGTGGTGCCCCTGCTCATTGGTATTTTAGGTCATCGGTACTAATGTCACATCTGAGGAGAATTCAGGTACCCTATGCTAGACACCCGGAATCATACACACACTAATGGTACCGTCACACGCTACGATATAGGTGAACGATATCGTTAGCTATGTCATATGACCGCGATCTTTTTGACATCTTTAGTGCGTTGTCACACGCATGGACATCGTTAACGATCTTAAATGTGGCAACGCTCCAGCTACTTGGAGAAGAGCGAGTGACCGATGTTACAAAGCGGCAGGAGTAGGAGAATTGTGAACGACATCGTTCAAAAAGGCGTCACGCTGAACGATGTTGCTTGTTCACAGAACGTTAATTGGACGACGAACGATAGATTTGAGGTCAGGATCTCAAAGTTTTGATGATCGTTCCAATGATTTTGCCATCCTACATCGTTCGTTTACACGCAACGATGCACAAACAATATAGTTTGAACGATCAAAAATACGTGACGTTTCAATGATATCGTTAACGATATCCTAGCGTGTGACGGTACCATAACTCCAATGAGAGGACTGGGCACAAGAAGGCCTGATTTAGGCTGTGATAAACTCTGGTTGGAGGGAGGGGTTAGCAGTAGTGGGTAGTAGGGAGGGATGGGAACAGGAGTCAGTGAGTAGTCTGTCATTGGCTTCCAGGTGTCACAGGTGTGTCAGGAGGCATGAATGAGACTGTAGAGGCCACCCACAGAAGGTCACAGTATTTGGCCAAACAGTCAAAATCCTAAGAAAATGTCTCGGTCACTTTAAGAGGCATTCCCCTTTTAGTTAAAGCTGGAGGTCACTAGGACCCAGCTGACTCCTTACCTTGAGCTGCCTATATATTCCCTTTGTTTCCCAGGATGCACTGCTGGTGATAGCTGTTCAGGTGTTCCTGGTTGCATCTTAGCTCAAAGCAGTGTTTCCTGGAGTCTGTTGGTTTGCTGCTTAGATCTGCTCAAGCTAAGTATATCTCTTCCCTCTTTGTTTGTTCCCCTTGTGTGTTTCTCTAGTTGCTAGCCGGGCTGACTGGTGATCACCCGCTCTGATCTCTGTGCAGTGGCAGTCCAGGAACAGTCAGGAAATAGGTATCCTGGCGGTGACAGTTGCGGAAACTGTATAGGGACGTTAGGGGAGCCAGGTGTCAGCACTAGTGTTTCTAGAGGTCACCATTCCCCCTTTTTGCCCTTTGCATCAGGAACTCCTTTTTCCCCCTGTTGTCAACAAGCGCTGGGTGTCTCCCCACACCCAGCATGACACCAGGCCGAACAATGGCTCAGGTGCAGGAGGGTTACCAGGACCCCGAGCTGCCAGGTCTTCTCGACTGACAGTGAACTGAAAGACTACTGCATAGGACTGTCCAGAGCACAGCAACTACGACAGGAATAGAGAGCTGTGGTGCCTAGTTCTGCTCAGACTGACTAGACCGATGGATGGCCTGGTGGACCAGTACCCTGGACTTGCTGATGAACTGAATTGCAGAGTAAAAGGTAAAGAACAAGAAACTGTCTCCGTGCTTTCTTCCTGCTACCTATCAGGTCTCCTCGCACTATAACTCCCATCATCCTCTTCATCTACATCATCCTATGTTCCAGGGGCCTTCCCTTGCTGAGGAGGGTATACCGCCTAGCTGCCATAACACCTATTCCCTGGGAGTACCTATATGCAGCTCCGCTAATCTCTGGCTGGACACCTCAGCTGGCGTCACAAACTTTATACACTTTCATCTCCTGTAAATACCCCCTTTACATGTGCGGTTTGGGTCACAGCTGCTGGGCATCGCCACCGTGAACATCAGACTCCTGACCCAGCTAGATGACTAACCCGGTCATTGCAACCCTCACAATGTCTCAGCTGTCAAAGTGCATGAAGTACATCTCATTCATAGATGTCGTCTTAAGGCCCTGGGAATTTCAAATGGTTGGACTGGTCTCCCTGAGATCAGTGATTCCTTTGTGTTGTTGGTCTTAAAGCCCATTTCAAATAAGCATTTTTGTCCGGATCCGGCAGATCTGGATGGAAAACCACATCTGCCGCAATTACCGCCTAACAGCCACACTTGTGGTACCTATGTGGCAAGCCCCATGCATTCTCTATGGTGCGGTATTGCTGCGATCCGGTACTTGCGGCAGGTGTGGCCATGAAAACAGATCAACTGCAGTTATTTTGCGTGGCCGTACCTGCCGTAGGTGCCGGGTCGCGGCAATACCGCACTTGCATTAAGCCCCAAAGACAATGCATGGGGCTTGCCGCATGGGTACTACAAGTGTGGCGGTCAGGTGGCACATGCAGAAGATGCGTTTGTTTGTCCGGATCGGCCACTGTGAGGAGGGGGGTGAGAAGGCGCCGGAGACCCTCGTGAAATAATTGACAGCCCCGTCCCTGAAGCCAGCCTTATAGTGACATTTAGTTTCAGGGAGGGGCTGAAGAAGTGCCTGGGGCCTGTCTGGGGGGCCCGTGTAGGGATTCCATAATGCACTGGGGCGCTCACGCTGGCTGATAACAGCTGTTAGACAGTATAGAGGGAAGCGTAGGGAATTAATAAAGGAAGTATATTAGAAAATAGCTTAGATTAGGCTAGGGCCACACCCAGCATTATTGGCTGCGTTCAGGGGGGTTCCGAATAAATAGATAGAATTTGTCAGCATTAACGCAGTGTTACCGGAAAGGTAAGACTGAGTTAACGCTGCCAATTCATTCCTTTGGATGACGGACCCCGAGCTACAGTAATAGTGCGTTATTTCAAACTCCGGCACCTACTGTAGATGCCGGTGTTTGATAGCGCTCGGGGGTCCGTCATCAATAGGATAACATGGACAGCGTTAACGCATCGTAACCTTACAGTTACGGTGCGCTAATGTTGCCAAATTCTATCTTTTTAACGGACCCCCACCCCCTTGAACACAATCATAACGCGAATGTGATCCCAGCCTTATAGGGGTAAATTAGATAGGGACTTAAAAGGAAAGTTGCTGGCCTGGGTCTGACCCTTTAAGGGCATTCTCATCACTGATGACCGATTCTTATAGGACTCTTATAAAGTCTTTCATTCTCTATCAAGAACGGTGACCGCACCTATAGAGATATATGTGCCGCTAAGAGTCTAGGGTGAATGTTAGTTCACCAATTCACCTTAGAGAAAGGCTGAAGTAAAGCCATTGGGTCCGGGATGAGCCGGTAGAAGGATGCCAGGACGCCCAGGTGCACGAGAGGCTGAAATATTTCCTTATTAGAGAACGACGCGTTTCCAGAACAGAATGTTCTTTCTATCAGATCAGATTGTGATCCCAGCCACAGTTTTGACACTCAGGAGCAGATGGTCTGTGAATGCATCTACCGCTATGGGAACACATCGAAATACCAGAGTCGAGGACTCTACATCTCAATAGCTTTCAAGGCAAATCAATAATAATTAATTTTATTACAAGGAGAATAGGGGCAAGAGTCTGATGGTGCGGACTAGAGATGAACCGAGCGCAACTTGAAGTTCAAGGGTCCAGATGCAAAAACTCCAACGGGGCCCCCAAGTATTGCAAATCTTTAATAGTATTAGTCTTTTTCTATAGGGCAAAGGGACTTTTGGGGCCCCCTAGGCTCCAGGGCCTGGGTGCGATTGCAACTTCTGCACCTACTGTAGTTATACCCCTGGCCATCAGTGACCGGGACCTTCTGCCTCCTGGTTAGCATGGAAATTTGCCAGAACGTCCAGAGGGAGAAGAGAAAGGTAGAGGAGCCTCGGAAAACCTTGTGAGTAAGGCCATGTGCGCACTGTGCCTGTGTGCTGCGCTTATTTTTGCTGCGCTTCTGCGGCCACAGCTTTACCATTACTGTTAATGTGATTTTCCATTAGCTGTGCCACATGTGCATTGTTATAGCAGAAATCGCCTACATTTTTTTAATGTCCCTGTAATTAACAGGCCCGGTTTTGGGCTTCATTTTCCCCGTAGACTCCATTCTAACCCCCCCAAAAAAGCATCACATGCAGATGGGTGTTCACACAGTCTGGAGTGATTTTTTTAATATTTATTTCCAAAACAAAAATGGCGATCCCCGGTGATTCTCCCTCCGTGCATCGGTAGGAGATGTGTGTGTCGATCTTCCAGGACCTTGTAACATGTGACTCAGCCTGTCACATGGAGCGCAGGACCTGGAAGATCGACACACACATCTCCTACCAGAGGAGAATCACCGGGGAGGGTGAGAAACTGTGTGTCTGTCTGTCTCTGTGTGTGTCTGTCTGTGTGTCTGTCTGTCTCTGTGTGTGTCTGTCTGTCTCTGTGTGTCTGTCTCTGTCTGTGTCTGTCTGTCTCCGTGTGTGTCTGTCTGTGTGTCTGTCTGTCTCTGTCTGTCTCTGTGTGTCTGTCTCTGTCTGTGTCTGTCTGTCTCTGTGTGTGTCTGTCTGTCTCTGTGTGTCTGTCTCTGTCTGTGTCTGTCTGTCTCTGTGTGTGTCTGTCTGTCTCCGTGTGTGTCTGTCTCTGTGTCTGTCTGTCTCTGTGTGTTTGTCTCTTTGTGTGTGTCTGTCTCTGTCTGTGTCTGTCTGTCTCTGTGTGTGTGTCTGTCTCTGTGTGTCTCTATCCAGGACCAAGTGTCTTTCGATCCGCGCCGCTGCTCCAAAAAGTACCAGAAACACTGGAATGTTTTGAACCAAGAAATCTTTAGTTTTATTTTCCGACGTGTTTCGGAGCTAACACCCAGCTCCTTCCTCAGGGAACCTCTGTGTGTGTCTGTCTCTGTGTCTGTCTGTCTCTGTGTGTGTGTCTCTTTGTGTGTGTCTGTCTCTGTGTGTGTCTGTCTCTGTGTATGTCTGTCTCTGTGTGTGTGTGTGTCTGTCTCTGTGTGTGTCTGTCTCTGTGTGTGTCTGTCTGTCTCTGTGTGTGTCTTTGTGTATCCCCTTATTTGTACTGCATTTGTGTGGCGCCCCACATTGTCCGGCATCACACCAGGGTATTGCACTCGTAAAAGTGGTGCAATTTTCCCCAACTGCAAGTGGATGCTGGGCTGATGGGTGGGACCCATTCCTGCACTCCCACACTAGAATAGTGGTGGGTGGTTACTCCTTGGAGGGATATAGTCACCTCTAGAGGGAGTCAAAGAGTTAGTTGCAGTTGGAGTTGTGGAGCGAGTTGGGAGGTCTAACAGGATAGCTCCAGGCTGATCTTGAGGGAAGATGAAAGGGGATCCTGAGAGAGGGTGCCTGACACGTGAGTTTGGGCCCGAGAGAGTAAGGGAGAATCCCAGCGTGGAGCGACCATACTCCAAGGAGCTTCTCCAGTCCACCACGGGAACACTGGAACCGAGGACATGGCCAGAGTCCAGCTCTAAGGTCGTCAACCGGCTGCTGTGGTCTGTTCACCAGCTGCGGCACCCTGCCAGACGGAGCGGTCTGTCTGCTTCTTCACTGCGAGGGAGGGGAGCCCCAAGTCTACCTACAAAGAGCCATTGGGTATAGACTCATCTTAGGCGGGGAAGAAAGGACACGGGTTCATCCATACCACCTGGGATCCACTTGCAGCCACCCGTAGAGCTACCTGTTTCTTTAACAACTTTTGCTGCACTGTGGTTTTGTATGCCGATGACGGTTTACAGTAAAGTACCCGGGAGAGTGACTTTGCCTCCGTGTCTTTGTTCTGACTTGATCAACCTGTTCCCTTGCAGGAACGCTGCCCCGGAGGCCCAGCTCCACCTGTAGGGACCTTTGCCATCCTTGCCACAATACCATCGCCCTCCGGAGGACTGTGGCGGCGCTAATGATCCATTACCAGTTCCTACAGGCGGCATCACGTGACAATAACTCTTATCCCCTGTACACAACCCCTTATTGAAGTGTCACCCAGGCCACGGGCTCAGGCGCTGCCACCCGTGACATCCCCGTGAGAACACCCACCGAGCCTGATACCCGAGTACCCCAGGGCCTGGGGCTCGACATTTGTATGTGCACATAGCAAGAGGTAAAGGAATAACCTGTATAATGTGTGCTGTCCTAAGAGCCCAAGTCCATAACCCAATGGTCAATGTCCACATTATTCTGCCCCTTAGGCTAGGGTCACACTTAAAAGGCACAATGCGATAACGCATCCATTACCAGATGCGGTTTTAATGTGGCGCCCCTGCGACCAGGGTGGCCACATAGGGAACTGCAGCCAGGCAGGAAGATAGACAGTTTGTGCACCAAACACCCTCACAGCACACACACCCACAGGAGCACAGCACCCATCCCGGAGCCCGGGACTCTAGGCGGGTAAGGGGTGGTGGGGTTTAGAGGAAAGTGGGTGGGAAGCAGGAAGGTCAGGTGTCAGATAGTACAAATAGAGGAAAAGAGGAGGAAGGAGTTAGTAGGCCAGAGTGAGGCGAGAGGTAAAGACCAGACAGACAGAGACACGTCTCGGTGGGATTGGGCTCCCTGGAGACACAGAATCCACAGAGACACCGTTCCATGGAGAGAAAGCTCGTCCATAGCCGGCATCCCAAGGGAGTGTGAGGACAGAGACCGGACCAGTATTACCGGGTCCGAGGACATACCGATCAACTACCGGCAGGATAGATTCCCTGATTGTAACTGGAAGTCACACTGCTTAGAAGGAGCCTGGTAAGCCCTTGGGAGACAGGGTTACTGCAGGCTAGGCAAACACCAGAGTGTCAACTCTGAGGGGGACTGAAATCATACACCGGCTCCCCAGACAAACCGGCGGGGAACACAGATTCCAGATCCGTGTTCCCACTACAGGGTTGGAGGCTCAGCAGCAGCCAGGAGGACCCAGCTTACCGCCCACACACACAGGGGGAAGCTACATACAAGGGGCCGAGCTGCCGCCATATAATCCGCAGGAAGAACAGAAAGAGAGAGAACAGCCTGAAAGGACATATAGAAGGAGTGAGGGGTCTCAGAGCGACAGCCTGGCTGCAAAGGGTTTAGTGTTAAAGGAGTTAACTGTGTAAAGCTGTTAAGAACTGAACTGTACCTTGAAATGTGTGACCTGAAAGAACTTGAGAGTAAACCCGGTGAACCCTGCTTCAGTTTCCGTGTCTGATTCCAGGTATTCTGAACTTTGCATTACATACCCTTTTATCCTGCCAGGAGCAGCCCGACCTGCAGCAGGCTCATCCATCTTAGCTGCAGCCCATCCATTCCTCCTTCCTCCTGGCAGAGCTACGCTGCAGCGGTGGTCCCATCACTGACCACAACCCGTGGGTGGCGTCACGACAAAATATCCCTGTATATATCCCCTTTTATTACGGAACGGGAGACACGGTCCGGACCAAGATCGCCTTGACATCCCCAGCAGTACCCCGGTCCGGTAACCGAGTTCCCCGTCCCAGTGGGCTCCACATTACCGTATGCCTTCATACTATCATTTCATAGTAAAAATGCAGCCCTCATTCCAGATCTAGATGCATTAACACATCCGGTTTTGGAATGTCGGATTCTGCAATTATCAAAACCGTATCCGAATCCAGTTCCCATAGACTCCCATTATAAAAGAAACGGATTGAGTTTTGGAACCGGCGCGATAGAGGATCCAGTAACTGGATTGCAAATAGGGCACTCCGGTTTTTCTATTGCAGCCTATGGGCTGTGGATCAGGATCTGCAAATAGAACCGCAGGTGTGACCCCAGCCTGACTGGACAGTTAGCACACAGCTCAGAAAGAGAGGATTAGATACACAGCTCAGCAGACAGTATCACACAGGAGAGGATTAGATACACAGCTCAGCAGACAGTATCACACAGGAGAGGATTAGATACACAGCTCAGCAGACAGTATCACACAGGATAGGATTAGATACACAGCTCAGCAGGCAGTATCACACAGGAGAGGATTAGATACATGGCTCAGCAGACAGTATCACACAGGAGAGGATTAGATACACAGCTCAGCAGACAGTATCACACAGGATAGGATTAGATACACAGCTCAGCAGACAGTATCACACAGGATAGGATTAGATACACAGCTCAGCAGACAGTATCACACAGGAGAGGATTAGATACACAGCTCAGCAGACAGTATCACACAGGAGAGGATTAGATACACAGCTCAGCACACAGTATCACACAGTATAGGATTACATACACAGCTCAGCAGACAGTATCACACAGGATAGGATTAGATACACAGCTCAGCAGGCAGTATCACACAGGAGAGGATTAGATACATGGCTCAGCAGACAGTATCACACAGGATAGGATTAGATACACAGCTCAGCAGACAGTATCACACAGGAGAGGATTAGATACAGCGCTCAGCAGGCAGTATCATACAGGAGAGGATTAGATACACAGCTCAGCAGACAGTATCACACAGGACAGGATTAGATACACAGCTCAGCAGACAGTATCACACAGGACAGGATTAGATACACAGCTCAGCAGACAGTATCACACAGGATAGGATTAGATACACAGCTCAGCACACAGTATCACACAGGAGAGGATTAGATACACAGCTCAGCACACAGTATCACACAGGATAGGATTAGATACACAGCTCAGCAGACAGTATCACACAGGATAGAATTAGATACACAGCTCAGCAGACAGGATCACACAGGATAGGATTAGATACACAGCTCAGCAGACAGTATCAACACAGGAGGGAGGATATATACACTAGCTCAGCAGACAGTATCACACAGGATAGGATTAGATACACGGCTCAGCAGACAGTATCACACAGGAGAGGAGGATTATATACATAGCTCAGCAGACAGTATCACACAGGATAGGATTAGATACACGGCTCAACAGACAGTATCACACAGGAGAGGATTAGATACACAGCTCAGCAGACAGTATCACACAGGATAGGATTAGATACACAGCTCAGCAGACAGTATCACACAGGAGAGGATTAGATACACAGCTCAGAGACAGTATCACACAGGATAGGATTAGATACATGGCTCAGCAGACAGTATCACACAGGATAGGATTAGATACACAGCTCAGCAGACAGTATCACACAGGAGAGGATTAGATACACGGCTCAGCAGAGAGTATCACACAGAATAGGATTAGATACACAGCTCAGCAGACAGTATCACACAGGATAGGATTAGATACACAGCTCAGCAGACAGTATCACACAGGATAGGATTAGATACACAGCTCAGCAGACAGTATCACACAGGATAGGATTAGATACACAGCTCAGCAGACAGTATCACACAGAATAGGATTAGATACAGCTCAGCAGACAGTATCCACACAGGAGAGGATTAGATACACAGCTCAGCAGACAGTATCACACAGGATAGGATTAGATACACAGCTCAGGAGACAGTATCACATAGGGGAGGATTAGATACACAGCTCAGCAGATAGTATCACACAGGAGAGGATTAGATACACAGTTCAGCAGACAGTATCACACAGGATAGGATTAGATACACGGCTCAGCAGACAGTATCACACAGGAGAGGATTAGATACACGGCTCAGCAGACAGTATCACACAGGGTGGGATTAGATACACAGCTCAGCAGACAGTATCACACAGGATATGATTAGATACACAGCTCAGCAGACAGTATCACACAGGATAGGATTAGATACACGGCTCAGCAGACAGTATCACACAGGAGAGGATTAGATACACGGCTCAGCAGACAGTATCACACAGGATAGGATTAGATACAGCTCAGCAGACAGTATCACACTGGAGAGGATTAGATACACAGCTCAGCTGGCAGTATCACACAGGATAGGATTAGATACACAGCTCAGCAGACAGTATCACACAGGATAGGATTAGATACAGCTCAGCAGACAGTATCACACACTGGAGAGGATTAGATACACAGCTCAGCAGGCAGTATCACACAGGATAGGATTAGATACACAGCTCAGCAGACAGTATCACACAGGAGAGGATTAGATACACAGCTCAGCAGAATGTATCACACAGGATAGGATTAGATACACAGCTCAGCAGACAGTATCACACAGGATAGGATTAGATACAGCTCAGCAGACAGTATCACACTGGAGAGGATTAGATACACAGCTCAGCAGGCAGTATCACACAGGATAGGATTAGATACACAGCTCAGAAGACAGTATCACACAGGAGAGGATTAGACACACAGCTCAGCAGAATGTATCACACAGGATAGGATTAGATACACAGCTCAGCAGACAGTATCACACAGGAGAGGATTAGATACACGGCTCCAGCAGACAGTATCACACAGGAGAGGATTAGATACACAGCTCAGCAGACAGTATCACACAGGATAGGATTAGATACACGGCTCAGCAGACAGTACCACACAGGAGAGGATTAGATACAGCTAATCAGACAGTATCACACAGGATAGGATTAGATACACAGCTCAGCAGACAGTATCACACAGGAGAGGATTAGATACACAGCTCAGCAGACAGTATCACACAGGAGAGGATTAGATACACAGCTCAGCAGACAGTATCACACAGGAGAGGATTAGATACACAGCTCAGCAGATAGTATCACACAGGAGAGGATTAGATACACAGCTCAGCAGACAGTACCACACAGGAGAGGATTAGATACAGCTCATCAGACAGTATCACACAGGATAGGATTAGATACACAGCTCAGCAGACAGTATCACACAGGAGAGGATTAGATACACGGCTCAGCAGACAGTATCACACAGGATATGATTAGATACACAGCTCAGCAGATAGTATCACACAGGATAGGATTAGATACACAGCTCAGCAGACAGTATCACACAGGATATGATTAGATACACAGCTCAGCAGATAGTATCACACAGGAGAGGATTAGATACACAGCTCAGCAGACAGTATCACACAGGATAGGATTAGATACACAGCTCAGCAGACAGTATCACACAGGAGAGGATTAGATACACAGCTCAGCAGACAGTATCACACTGGAGAGGATTAGATACACAGCTCAGCAGATAGTATCACACAGGAGAGGATTAGATACACAGCTCAGCAGACAGTATCACACAGGATAGGATTAGATACACAGCTCAGCAGACAGTATCACACAGGATAGGATTAGATACACAGCTCAGCAGACAGTATCACACAGGATAGGATTAGATACACAGCTCAGCAGACAGTATCACACAGGAGAGGATTAGATACACAGCTCAGCAGATAGTATCACACAGGAGAGGATTAGATACACAGCTCAGCAGACAGTATCACACAGGATAGGATTAGATACACAGCTCAGCAGACAGTATCACACAGGATAGGATTAGATACACAGCTCAGCAGACAGTATCACACAGGATAGGATTAGATACACAGCTCAGCAGACAGTATCACACAGGAGAGGATTAGATACACAGCTCAGCAGATAGTATCACACAGGAGAGGATTAGATACACAGCTCAGCAGACAGTATCACACAGGAGAGGATTAGATACACAGCTCAGCACGGTATCACACATGTAATCTGTGCCTCTGCTCTCTCTGGTTGCTGGGACTCTGTGTATTGGGGAGGGCTCCGCTCTCATCTCCATGGCAGTCAGTGTTTACAGGCCTCAGCCTCATCTCCAGAGGGAGGACAGCGGAGGTAAGAGATTAGATACATGGATTATAATCCGATTATAATGATCAGATATGTCTGAGATTACAGAGCGGCCAAAATACATAACCGCAGACCAACATCCACTGACCGAGGGATAAAGGGACACGGAGACACACACACAGACACACACACACAAACAGAAAGACACACACACAGACACAGACAGACAGAAAGACACACACACAGACACACACACACTAACAAATAGACAGACACAAACACAGACACACACACAGACACACAGAGACACACACTCACAGACACACACTCACAGACACACACAGACACACACACAGACACACACACAGACACACACAGACACACACACACAGACACACACACACACAGAGACACACATACACACACACAGACACACACACAGACACACACACACACAGAGACACACATACACACACACAGACACACACACACAGAGACACACATACACACACACACACACAGAGACACACATACACACACACAGACACAGACAGACAGAAAGACACACACACAGACACACACACACTAACAAATAGACAGACACAAACACAGACACACACACAGACACACAGAGACACACACTCACAGACACACACTCACAGACACACACAGACACACACACAGACACACACACAGACACACACAGACACACACACAGACACACACACACAGACACACACACACACAGAGACACACATACACACACACAGACACACACACAGACACACACACAGACACACACACACACAGAGACACACATACACACACACAGACACACACACACAGAGACACACATACACACACACACAGAGACACACATACACACACACAGACACACACACACAGAGACACACATACACACACACACACAGAGACACACATACACACACACAGACACACACACACAGAGACACACACACAGAGACACACATACACACACACAGACACACACACACAGAGACACACATACACACACACACACAGAGACACACATACACACACACAGACACACACACACAGAGACACACACACACACACACAGACACACACACAGAGACACACACACACACGAGGACGGGGCAACCCCAAAACCCATAGACATCAATAGGAATCACACTGAATCCTCAATGACAACAGGGGAAAAAGTAACAAGTGTCCCCCCATGGGGTATCACCGCCGGCATGAGATGTGTATATATGTATATATATCTGTAAGAATAGTGTCCACCCTGGCTATATCCAATTTTCATCTTAATGTACAAAACTGCAATCCCCAATCTGACCACTGATCACGAGGGGCGCTGCAGGATCTGTAGTCATATTCAGCTTCAAACACATAATAATAATACCTAGATATTGTACGAATAATAATACAACCATATACTGGATTGTTAAACAATTCTATACTGAACCTTTCTATACTGTACACAAATAATACCGCCATATCCTGTACATAGAAACAATACTGCACTATATATATATACTGTATATATGAGTAAGACTGCCACACAATTAATAATATTCTTATACTGCACAAATTATGCACACAAAAATAATACTGATAAATACTTTTATAGGACATAAGTATAACACCGCTATATACTGTATAGTGCAACCTAGCACTTATATATAGTATATATATATATATAGTTATGACTGCCAAATAAAATCGCACACCACCTCCAGGGCACTGATTGGTGGCCGCCAGCAGCAGCCACCAATGAGCGAGGAGTATGCAAAACAGCCGCGCGCATTCAAAATTCGCACCAAGCTGAAACCCGGCAACAGTGGCGCATTGGCGCCGCTGTCGCCGGGAAACATGCATCCGGCCACGGCCATCGTCGGGAGATCAGCGGGATCTCCTGACAGTGGCTGCAGCGCACGTGAGCCAGCCAGGAGATGGTCATCTCCCGGCTGGCGAGACACTGACCTCTGCGCAGCAGTAGCTCAGCCGCGGCCACCTGCCGCACAGAGGTCGTGGCGAGCCATTCGGGAGATGAACGGCGTCAGCTGATTGGTTGTCGGTCTCAGCAGCGACCAATCAGAGACGTAGCGCAGCTTGGCTCGCAGTTTGAATTCCGCATCTCTCATTGGTCGCTACGGCGACCAATGAGAGACTCGGTACGTGGCTTGGTATTTTGGCGGGATATTTGAACTGCCGCGCTTAGTGTGACACAGTTCACTCCTGTCTACAAGGCTGTCAGTCAGTGTGACAAACTTCACTCCTGTTTACAAGCCTGACGGTAACTGTGACGCACTTCAGTCCTGTCTACAAGACTGTCAGTCAGTGTGACGCATTTCACTCCTGTCTACAAGGCTGTCAGTCAGTGTCACAAACTTTACACCTGTCTATAAGGCTGTCAGTCACTGTAACGCAGTTCACTCCTATCTATAAGGCTGTCAGTGAGTGTGACATCCTTCACTTCTGTCTATAAGGCTGTCAGTCAGTGTGACGTCCTTCACTCTTGTCTACAAGGCTGTCAGTCAGTGTGACGTCCTTCACTCCTGTCTACAAGGCTGTCAGTTAGTGTGACGCAGTTCACTCCTGTATACAAGGCTGTCAGTCAGTGTGACGAACTTCACTCCTGTCTACAAGGCTGTCAGTCAGTGTGACGCACTTCACTCCTGTATACAAGGCTGTCAGTCAGTGTGAAGCACTTCACTCCTGTCTACAAGGCTGTCAGTCAGTGTGACGCAGTTCACTCCTGTATACAAGGCTGTCAGTCAGTGTGACGAACTTCACTCCTGTCTACAAGGCTGTCAGTCAGTGTGACGCAGTTCACTCCTGTATACAAGGCTGTCAGTCAGTGTGACGAACTTCACTCCTGTCTACAAGGCTGTCAGTCAGTGTGACGCACTTCACTCCTGTATACAAGGCTGTCAGTCAGTGTGAAGCACTTCACTCCTGTCTACAAGGCTGTCAGTCAGTGTGACGCAGTTCACTCCTGTATACAAGGCTGTCAGTCAGTGTGACGAACTTCACTCCTGTCTACAAGGCTGTCAGTCAGTGTGACGAACATCACTCCTGTATACAAGGCTGTCAGTCAGTGTGACGAACTTCACTCCTGTCTACAAGGCTGTTAGTCTGACGAACTTCACTCCTGTCAGTCAGTGTGACGAACTTCACTCCTGTCTACAAGGCTGTCAGTCAGTGTGACGTCCTTCACTCCTGTATATAAGGCTGTCAGTTAGTGTGACGCAGTTCACTCCTCTCAACAAGGCTGTCAGTCAGTGAGACAAACTTTACTCCTGTCTACAAGGCTGTCAGTCAGTGTGACACACTTCACTCCTGTATATAAGGCTGTCAGTCAGTGTGACGAACTTCACTCCTGTCTACAAGGCTGTAAGTCAGTGTGACGAACTTCACTCCTGTCTACAAAGCTGTCAGTCAGTGTGACGTCCTTCACTCCCGTATATAAGGCTGTCAGTCAGTGTGACGCAGTTCACTCCTCTCTGCAAGGCTGTCAGTCAGTGAGACAAACTTTACTCCTGTCTACAAGGCTGTCAGTCAGTGTGACGAACTTCACTCCTGTATATAAGGCTGTCAGTCAGTGTGACAAACTTCACTCCTGTATATAAGGCTGTCAGTCAGTGTGACGAACTTCACTTCTGTATATAAGGCTGTCAGTCAGTGTGACGTCCTTCACTCCTGTCTACAAGGCTGTCAGTCAGTGTGACGTCCTTCACTTCTGTCTACAAGGCTGTCAGTCAGTGTGACACAGTTCACTCCTGTCTACAAGGCTGTCAGTTAGTGTGACCATCTTCACTCCTGTCTACAAGGCTGTCAGTCAGTGTGACGAACATCACTCCTGTATACAAGGCTGTCAGTCAGTGTGACGCAGTTCACTCCTCTCTACAAGGCTGTCAGTCAGTGTGACGAACTTCACTTCTGTATACAAGGCTGTCAGTCAGTGTGACGAACTTCACTCCTGTCTACAAGGCTGTCAGTCAGTGTGACACAGTTCACTCCTGTCTACAAGGCTGTCAGTCACTGTAACGCAGTTCACTCCTGTCTACAAGGCTGTCAGTTAGTGTGACAAACTTCACTCCTGTCTACAAGGCTGTCAGTCACTGTAACGCAGTTCACTCCTGTCTACAAGGCTGTCAGTCAGTGTGACAAACTTCACTCCTGTCTACAAGGCTGTCAGTCACTGTAACGCAGTTCACTCCTGTCTACAAGGCTGTCAGTTAGTGTGACAAACTTCACTCCTGTCTACAAGGCTGTCAGTCACTGTAACGCAGTTCACTCCTGTCTACAAGGCTGTCAGTCAGTGTGACAAACTTCACTCCTGTCTACAAGGCTGTCAGTCACTGTAACGCAGTTCACTCCTGTCTACAAGGCTGTCAGTTAGTGTGACACACTTCACTCCTGTCTACCAGGCTGTCAGTTAGTGTGACGAACTTCACTCCTGTTTACAAGGCTGTCAGTCAGTGTGACGAACATCACTCCTGTATACAAGGCTGTCACTCAGTGTGACACAGTTCACTCCTGTCTACAAGGCTGTCAGTTAGTGTGACGAACTTCACTCCTGTTTACAAGGCTGTCAGTCAGTGTGACGAACATCACTCCTGTATACAAGGCTGTCAGTCAGTGTGACGCAGTTAACTCCTGTATACAAGGCTGTCAGTCAGTGTGACGCAGTTCACTCCTCTCTACAAGGCTGTCAGTCAGTGAGACAAACTTTACTCCTGTCTACAAGGCTGTCAGTCAGTGTGAAGCACTTCACTCCTGTCTACAAGGCTGTCAGTCAGTGTGACGCAGTTCACTCCTCTCTACAAGGCTGTCAGTCAGTGAGACAAACTTTACTCCTGTCTACAAGGCTGTCAGTCAGTGTGACACAGTTCACTCCTGTCTACAAGGCTGTCAGTCACTGTAACGCAGTTCACTCCTGTCTACAAGGCTGTCAGTTAGTGTGACAAACTTCACTCCTGTCTAAGGCAAAAAATCCAAAAATTGAGTTTTTTGAAAAAAAAGCGATTTTTTATATTTTTTCTCAAATGCATAGGTGCTTCTACTTCTGTCTGTATGTCCGTATTCACACATGATTTGCAGTGACTATGTGCTGCTGTGAATTTTTTCTGTGTATTGTTCAGTATTGCAGCTTGCACCAGTTCAGACTATGCCTCGAGTGCTGTTTAGCTTTTTTTTGTTTGTAGATAGGTAGATAGAAACATAGATAAAACATGCATAGAGAGATGATAAATAAATATAGCATACATAGACGATAGACACATAGGTAGATGATAGATAGATATCGTGTATTCATTGCATTGTTCTTAAATCTTCATAAATAAACTACATACATATTCTAGAATACCCGATGCGTTAGAATCGGGCCACCATCTAGTATTCCTATAACTGTCTTTGTTTGTTTAAAGATTGTCTGTCAGACTCAGGGCCCCCTCCCTCAGAAATCCCCTCTACAGTGTCATTTGCTAATTAAGACACCTTTGTACCCATGGCCATATCCTGGAACAACAAAGAAGGCTCCATAGCAAATTGAGTTAGCTAATAGATGGGAACCAAAAGGTAATTACATAATAGGAAGACCACCCCCCCAAGGTCTGCAGAAAGGGATGGAGACTTCACGAGATACTGCTAGACATCCAGGAGCCAGAACAAGAAGTGTTAATATTACACTACGCATAACTCCCATAAATATGACAATCATAAATATGACACCTGGAGACGTATAGGATCGTAATGCATATTTCTACTTAAGACATTCCTAAGTACCCTAAAATTAATATTGGCCAGTAGAATGACTGCAGATATGTTGTGTGTCCTACCATTGGAAAGCTAAAATCATAACTAAACATATGAGAGTCATATCTTCCACCTACGATGACCCCAGGCAGGGTTATGCGAAAGGCTGCAGTTTCATAGCCATATTTAGGTCATCAGGGTGAGGTCATTGGGTGGGGCGGAGGTTGACAAAAGCCCCCTGCCATATCTCATCATTGTATTACTTTGAGGAGGACCCCATTAGATCACGTGTCAGAGTATACCCAAGGGAACCAGTAACTGATTACATTTGTCTGTATATCTGTGTGTATTTCATTTATCTTTTATTAACATCTAGTGTGCCCTTACAGCAATTAAATATATAAATTTAATTTTGGGGTGCCATTTTATCTTGATCACGACAGTCCCACGTCCGTGTGCTCATTTAACGCTACCTGGGTTGGTTTCTGACCCGCTATAATCCCGATCACGGACCGGACTTACATCGAATGAGCGACTGGTGGCAGCATTTAGTGCTTGTGTTTATTCAGGGCCTCTATCAGTGACGGGGTGGCGGTTATTATATGTACTCCTGGCCTGGGACCAGAAGGCAAATACCACACTCACTGGGAGGGGGGCGCCTTAATAAACCAGCACTGACAAGGCAGGTGTGGCCCCCTTTATCCTCAGTCAGTTCCCTGACTCTCCTGAGTATAAGGGGGCGCTAGAGAGCTGACAGATCTGGTGGCAAATTCGTCACAACACCCCTGAAACATTTACACATTTTTTCCAGAGGCTGCACATCCCGTATCTTCACAGCATAGACAATTGCCTTCAGATGAGGGATGAGGGAAACTTTTTTGTGCATGGTGAAGTTACCAAACAAAACCAGCGCTATTGGTCTGACACTAACCCACAGTGGATAGAGCCAAGACTGCTAGAACACAAACATTGATGGTGTGGTGTGGTATATGGGGTACAAAGATATTGGAGCCATTCTTCATCAAAAATAAAATAAGTGCTGTTACAAGGCGAACTTTTGAGACGTCTCAGGCTGGTATGACAATATATTCAAAGAAACTCAAAATATATTCATGAACAACTAGAGCAGATGCAAGGTGTAATGAATGGACATTTAACAAATAAACAAAGCAAAGCCTGGAGAGGATCCTCAATCAGCCAGGCGTAGTGATGTCAAAGTTATTATGACCCTACTTTATATGTAAACCTGGTGTCTCCAGACTTCAGTGTCTATGAAAACCATTCCTCAGATGTTATGTTACACCATAAATCCGTCAGATAGGCTTAACCCTTTTTGGATACATTTGAATGTTCTACTGAATTTGGATTCAGACTCTTCGATGTTTCTGTGATTTGAAATGACCTCTCAAAAATGCAACTTTCATATTTTCAGTGTTATGTCCTGGATTACAGAAATGTTTGGCTACTGGTAAATGGATTTTTTTTGTGTGTAATTGTGCAGCAATGAGACCTCATCCTTACTCTTAGCCGCAGTGGCGTAACGATCGCAGTCGTAGCAGTCGCGGCTGAGACTGGGCCCGGACCTGTAAGGGGGCCCGCGCCTCTAGCCGCCCCCCACGACCGCGATCGCAGCTCAGCTCCGACACTCCGTGTGTCAGAGGAGAGGAGGTGAAGGGAGGGAAGCTTCCTGCTGCTGATCCTGCCCCTCCTCTCCAATGATCTGCTGCCGTCTCCCTGTCCTGCACTGTGCGCTCCACTGGGGAGCCTGCGACGGTAGCATTGAAACCCCAAAACCCCCCCCGCTCCTCACTCTGCGGCGGTAGCATTAAACCCCCCAAAACCCCCGCCCCTGCTCCTCACACGCAGCCAGCAGCACCCCAACCACTCCTCACCCGCAGCCAGCAGCACCCCAACCACTCCTCACCCATGGCCAGCAGCACCCCAACCACTCCTCACCCGCGGCCAGCAGCACCACCCCCCCCTGCTCCTCACCTGCGGTGTGAAGGCTTGATGTACTTTTGGGGGGTCTAAATATCGCACCGGGGCCCGCCAGACTCCGGTTACGCCACTGCTTAGCCGTAGTCCTGTCTCCCGCAGAACAGATAGTGCACATAATTAAATACACCACATTGGAAGAGGAGCATGTGAATGTCCCAGGAATCTTATCATCCTGCTGTGTACTGGGGATCTGTATCCTGTCTCAGGTCTCTATGTGAGCACAGGTCTTGCAGCTCTTCACATTGCATGGATAAGATCTGAGGTCATTGAACTTCGGACCATGATGTTTCTTAAATTGGGCGGCTGCCTGTAGCGCAGCAAGGGAGGGTCTTTGAATAATATTTTAAGTCGGTCATCCTTGTGTAGGATGTGATGAAGTTTCCTGGCAGTTTTCCTTAGTACCTCAAGCTGTGGGTTGTAGGTCACCACCAGGGGAACACGATGGTTCTCTTCTTTTTCTCTGTATTGGAGCGCTTGACTTCTAGGGATCCTTGTGGCCTTAATGATCTGATCCTCAATGGAGGTGGGGCGATAGCCTTGGTTTAAAACATGTCTTTTTAGATGGTTCAAGTGTTCATCCCTGTGCGCTGGGTTGGAGCAAATACGGTTATATCTGAGGGCCTGGCTTAGGTACGTGGGACGGTCAATCGGTTTCCGATACACCGATGTCCGGAATGAACCATTTAGCGTTTTTATGGGGTGTCCAGGATTTTTGGTTTTGAGTGCTCCAGTGTCAGGTTTATGGTGGGATGAAATTTGTTGAAATTGTCATGGAATTCTAGAAGTTCATGTTCAGTCTCAGTCCAGATTATGAAGATGTCATCGATGTACCGGAAGTACGCCAAGGGTTTGATGGGGCAGGAGGCTAAAAAGTCATGTTCCGGTTTAGCCATGAAGAGGTTGGCATACTGGGGGGACATTTTGCTTCCCATAGAGGTTCGGGTGCATTGTAGATACAGTTCTTCACCAAAAGACAATGTTGTGTATGAGGATAAATCTGGTGAGACTTAGTAGGGACACCACTACGCCTGGCTGATTGAGGATCCTCTCCAGGCTCTATTTTGTTAATTTATTTAAATGTCCATTCATTATACCTTGTGTCTTCTCTAGTTGTTCATGGATGTATCTGAGTTTCTTACAATATTGTGTCATACCATGCCTGATGAAGGGACCTAAGACGTCTCGAAAGCTCGCCTTGTAACATCACTTAGCCATTAAAAGGTATCACAACTACAAGATTATTATCTTATTTCTCCCACTGAGAGCAATCAACATTTTCTCAACTGGCTAACACGGTACCAAAGCTTTTTAAAATTCTTAACGTTACCTGCATTTCCATCTTTCATCCACTAGAGGGCAGCGATGGATGCAGGAATGCTGGCGTCACAAACTGAATACCCGTCCGCTCTCGGGGGGATCAGGATTTGCCCGAGGTAAGAAAACTAACTTTATAACCTGTCATATTAAATTCTGTAACTTATTATGAAGGTTCACAGGTCCAAACCTACGTTCTAATTAGTGATGAATGAGCACTACCACGCTCGAGAGCTGTAAACGAGCAGGTCAGACGCTCGGACTCGAGTACCGAGTATAATGGAAGTCAAAGGTAAACTCAAGCATTTTTCCGGAAGACGTGACCCTTTGTGGAGTAAATCGGGCTACATCTGGAGTTTCTATTTGGTGTGGTACTAAGAGATTTAAATTATTTAAAAAGAAATAGAAAAAAAAAACGATGTGGGGTTCCCCCGTTTTTGATAACCAGCCAAGATAAAGATATTATCAGTCTGGTCCATGAATATTTGGCACTTCCCAACCTAAATTTACCATCCTGTAGCCACCCCAGAAGAGGTGTAGACGCTCCAATTATGGCGCTTTACCTGGCTCTTCCCAATGCCCTGTTGTAGTTAAAATTGAGGTAGTGGTTAATGGGGTTGATGTCAGCTGTGAATTGTCAGCTACCATCAAAACCTGTGGTTAGTAATGGAGAGGCGTCTATTAGACATCCTCATCAATACCCCAACAAGAATAGAGTTCTTGGGAAAAACATTTTTGAATAAAGACTCCCCCACATGCCCTCATTCACCAATTTATTACTTCAAAATAAATCCAAGAAGTTCCAACAAAATCTAAGTAGTATTGTCTCACTACAGCCATCGATTCCTATGGAGCTTTGTGCTGAGAAGTTTCCAGCAGTCACTTCCGGTCAGCGGTATGTACGGAGTTTCTCACTCTCATACCAGTGATCTCCAAAGCCTCTTTCTGAGAAAGTTCTAAGATCGACGCTCCATAGGAATCAATGGACGGTATAGGACATTAGTGTTTGGATTACATCAGAATTTGCAGGATTTATTTTGAAATAATTCATTGGTGAATGACGGCGTGTGGGAATCTTTACTCAAATAAGCTTCTTTTGAACTCTATACTTGCCAGCCTAGTAACAGGAGTGTCCGACAGACGCCTCTCCATTACTAACCCAGGGATTGATGCCAGCTGACAATTCACAACGGACATCAACCCCATTATTACCCTGATTGCCACAGTACAGGGGAAATCGTGAAGAGTCGGGTAAAGCACCAGAATTGGTGCATCTAATGGTGGCACCACTTCTAGGGTGGCTGCGGGCTGGTATATTTAACCTGAGAAGGGCCAAATAACCATCGACTTTCCCAGTCTGATAATATCAGCCGTCAGCTGTCTGCTTACCTTGGCTGGTTAGCAAAAATAGAGGGGATCCCACATTTCTTTAAAATTATTTACATGAATAATTTAAAAAAAAACAACATGGGCTCCCACCATTTTTGATAACCAGCCAAGGTAAAGCAGACAGCTGAGGGCTGGTATTATCAGGTCAGTCCACATCAATCTTTTATTACATATTCACATGTTTGAAGGGCAATTGCCCACATTTTGCCACCATTTGCAGCCCCCTATTTCTTACTACGCCTCTTTTACAGCACAGACGTTTGTGTCCCCATTGACTTGTATGGGATTCAGGGTCAAGTTACGGTCCTGAACCAAACTTTCTTTTAAAGTCCAGCCCAACCCTGTGAACCCTCTATCCATGGCACAGGTCCGCTCATCACTACTCTGTAAAGAGGTTGTCTGGGATTTTCATAAAATCTCTGTGTGTATCTAGGCTTCAAATAGCTGACGGTTTGTAATTTACACCCTGTTAGCATTTTGCATGGTTACCTAGTACCTAGATATCACAATTCAGTGTGTGGAGGAGCAGCTCAGCTCTCTTCTAGAGGCGTGTTTGTTTTGAAGCCTGGCTGTAAAGTCACAGCTGGTTGTTTACTCCCAGTCTCCTACAAGCTCTCCCCAGTCCCCAGCAAGCCCGACCCAGTCCCCAATAGGCCTGCCCCAGTCCCCAGCAGGCCTGCCCCAGTCCCCAGCAAGCCCGCCCCAGTCCCCAGCAGGCTTGCCCCAGTCCCCAGCAAGCCCGCCCCAGTCCCCAGAAGGCCTGCCCCAGTCCCCAGCAAGCCCGCCCCAGTCCCCAGCAGGCCTGCCCCAGTCCCCAGCAGGCCCGCCCAGTCTCCAGTCTCCAAAAGGACCATATTGCACTGACTGAGTGGTCATCTCCTTTCTCTTTGCATCACTATGCCAAAACCGCCCCTCTGTGAAGGAGACAACCGTTCTGTGCAGTACTGCGGTGTGTGCGCCATTCATTCTTCTTCCCCATGTCTGGGCTTTACCTGAAGCAATCCTCCTCTCTGTATCACTGCCACAGCCGTCCCCCCTGTGAAGGAGAAGCGCATGCATCCAAACGCTGAATCGTGACATCTAGGCAACCATGCAAACAGGGTTTAAATTACAATCTGTCAGCATTTTGCAGCCTAGATACACACAAAGATTAAAGGAAAAGCTGGACAACCCCTTTAAAGGGAACTTGACCCCTAAATATTAGCCCCCAGCCTCTTAAGACCTGTCCCTGCACCATCCTTATACGTTTCTAGCCATCCCTTTGTGCTAAAAATGTGTATTTAGAAAGTTCATAAAAGTGACTTTATTACCTTCAGCACTGCGGCTTCTCAGATTTTGAGAAGTCGCAAAAGGCGTTGCCTGGTGCTTCTCCCCGCCATCTGCAGCCTAATTATTCATGCCCCGATGGGCGTGCTAATCAGCAGAGAGGCGGCGCGTCACATTACATGGACGGTATAGCCGCTATGACGCTAAACGCATCATATCCGGCTATACTTACCTCAGTACACCCAGACATTGCGCATGCGCGAGGTGTGTTCGCGGCAGCTCATCACAGATAAGCTTCTGTGAACACACCTCGCGCATGCGCAGAAATGCATAAGGATGGTGCAGGGACAGGTCTTAAGAGTCTGGTGGCTAATTTTTAGGGGTCAGGTTCCCTTTAAGGGTATGTGTACATGGTTCGGAGGAACTGCATGTTGGACGCAGCACCTCCAGACCTGAGGGAAACTGCGGGTGAGCACAGGGTGAGCGCAGCCGCCCTGTGTCCATGATCTGCTTTCGGTGTAGGGCGGCTTTTCCCTGCATTCACCCGCTGTCACGCTGGGTGTAGGGAAGTACCTAGCACAGGTCAACAAGGGGGGAAGAGGAGTCCCTGACCCTAGGGGCAATGGGGAGATTGTGACCCCTTGACAACACCTGGCTCCCCTAACACTATACAGTCTTCACAACTGTCGCCGATCAGGATACCTTATCCCTTTTTGTACCTGAACTAAGACTACACAGGGATGAGACAGGGTGGACACTGGTCAACCCAGCTAGCAACTAAAGGAACACACCAGGGAAACAAAACAAAGGGGAGAGGGAAAAACACTTAGCTGAAAGGTGATCAGACAGCAAACAACACAGGAGGTCCACAATGCACTGCTGAGCCAGGAAGCAACACCAACTCCAAACACGCTATCACAAAGCATCATCGGAGCCAAGCGGTATAAATAGAGACAGCTGAAAGGTCGGCAGGGAGGAAACGTGCAGGGCCTAGTGGCCACCAGCTATCGCCAAGCAGAGAAATACCTCTTAAAGGAACAGAACCACAATTCAGGATTTTGGCTGTTTGGCCACACACTGCGACCTTCTGCGAGTGGCCCCCAACAGCCTTGTCCATGGCTCCTGATACACCTGTGACACCCTCTGGAGATCACTTCCATCTGAACAGCAATACATTAAGATGCTGTGGAGATGCGGAAGATGCGATAATAATACGCTGCGTCCAACACAACACTAATCCAGATCGTGTGCATGTACCCTATGGCCAAAGGATCTGTCCGCTCTTGAAATTGCAGTTTTCCTATTGGCCACCAGATGTCAGTGTTGTACCTGTATTCCTCAGCAGGTGCAGCTGCATCTCCTCATGGACAGCAATGAAAACTGTAACTACTTCAGGCTGGAAGATAAAAAAAAATGATAATAACCTACAATTGCCGTCACCCGAGCGACGGATCGCAGGATAGCGGTAATGTTCTCCAGTTAATCAGACAGAACAGTTGTGCTGTGCGGCGCCATGATGTACCCAATGTGCCTCTACCTGCGTCCTTATGACCTCGAGATCGCAGGTGATGCTCCACTCTGGGGACAAAGCTGCAGCTGCTCCCCCCCAAAATCACTGTCAGTGGCAGGAATACAAGCAAGCGGAATAAACTTCATTACTGGGTCACACGCCGCACGCTGCTCCCGGGAACATAATGCTGCGCTCTGTTTCCACCACTCATGACACATAAGTGTGGGGTAAACCTCACGCCTCATCTACCTTGCTCTGCACAAATGACCTGAATTCTAGAAAATGAGCCCCTGGGTGAAGGTAAAACTTAGGTAAAAACACAATACTGGAGCAGTTTGATGTGACAGTAGAGAAAGGGTTAACAGTGATCGTGACAGAGCGGTGTGGAGCCAGATGACAGATCTGAAGATTGTGCCAAGGAAAGAGAAGTTTGCCCTGATCCTGACATTGCTCAGCAACTGTACTCTAGCCTGAAGAAATCTGATACATTGTTTCCTCACCAGCTGCAGTCAGCAGTGTAGACCCCACCCCCTTTCCCTTATATGGTTATATGCAGTGTGAAGATGGATCTGACTGACAATGAACATATGTCTGATTCAGACATAGCCTAGTGAGGACACCTTGTGGAAGGTTTATGCATAGTTTTCAACCGGAATTCTCTGATAAAGTGTATTTGAAAGTTTATTATAATCACTTGCTCTATATTATAATTGCATAAAAATTTAAGTGGCGGTTACGTTTTAAATATGCAAATTGTCTATTCAGAGAGGACGAAAACTTGAACTCTAGCGCCACCTATTGGAGGTAGCAATCCTGATCCTTGTCATATGACTTAGGATAAAAGCCAAACCAGAACTTCAATCGCCGACATTTCTACTCCAGTCACAGCCAAAGCTGCTCCCGATTTGGTGTTCGCAGCCCCTCTGGTTCAGTGTCTGCAGGTTTGCATCTTGATTGTGCTCATACTAGGCAGTTGAATTCTGAGTGCAGCTTTGGATGTGACTGGAGGATAAAGCTTCAGATTTTTTGTTTAAGGGGACTATACTTTTATATTTGTCATTTTAGAGCCATCGGGCCGGACACTTTGAGCACGTGGCGCATATGAACATGTTTGGCAGCGAGACCCCGATATTCAGAATCCCGGCCAAGATTTCTTTCCTGAAGCTGTCAAGTCCTGCAGGTAAAGAGGAGCGGACACTGGACAAGGTTTAGGTCAGGTTCAATTATCACAGAGCTGAATGTGTCAGATGCAGCAGAGCTGAGTGCGACAGATGAGACAGAGTGAAGTCCAACAGTTACAGCAGAGCCGAGTGCGACAGATGCAGCAGAGCTGAGTGTGACAGATGCAGCACAGCTGAGTGTGACAGATGCAGCACAGCTGAGAGTGACAGATGCAGCACAGCTGAGTACCAGAGATGCAGCAGAGCTGAGTACTTCAGATGAAACAGAGTGAAGTCCAACAGTTACAGCAGAGCCGAATTTGGCAAATGCAGCAGAGCTGAGTGCGATAGATGCAGCAGGGCTGAGTGCATCAGAAGCAGCAGAGCTGAGTGACAGTTGCAGCAGGGCTGAGTGCATCAGATGCAGCAGGGCTGAGCGTGACAGATGCAGCAGGGCTGAGTGCATCAGATGCAGCAGAGCTTAATGCGTCAGATGCAGCAGAGCTGAGTGGCAGTTGCAGCAGGGCTGAGTGGATCAGATGTAGCAGAGCTGAGTGTGACAGATGCAGCAGAGCTGAGTATGACAGATGCACCAGAGTGAAGAGTGTCACAGTCTTGCCTATATTCATTGTCACACGCCGTCATCCAGCTTTCCAAGGCTCCTGAATGACATCAAGCCTCCTCAGTCTCTTGGATTGCTCTTTCCTCGGCTCCGGCTGTTACCTGTAGAGCGAATTCTCAGGGGAGAATGAAATTTCCCTTCATCAAATGTCAATGTTCGTCCCTGATTGGAATAGTAATGTGGCCGCAGATCTCCGAGAGCGGCTCCTGCGGACGACGAGACATTGAGGATGAAAAATGTTTATGTCAAGAGACGATAAAAAGGAAAAATGACGACAATCCTGAAACAAAGCGACAAAACCCCACCTGAATCACAGCCATTAATCACAGGTGCGACATCACGGAGGGAACAATATACTGGAAAACACAGAGAGACCAGGATGTCTGACACAGGACAGAATCTTATCATGTATCTCTGTATACAGGGAGCTCCCCCTAGTGGTGACTGCAGACATTATCTTATCATGTATCTCTGTATACAGGGAGCTCCCCCTAGTGGTGACTGCAGACAGGATCTTATCATGTATCTCTGTATACAGGGAGCTCCCCCTAGTGGTGACTGCAGACAGGATCTTATCATGTATCTCTGTATACAAGGAGCTCCCCCTAGTGGTGACTGCAGACAGGATCTTATCATGTATCTCTGTATACAGGGAGCTCCCCCTAGTGGTGGCTGCAGACAGAATCTCATCATGTGTCTCTGTATACAGGGAGCTCCCCCTAGTGGTGACTGCAGGCAGGATCTTATCATGTGTCTCTGTATACAGGGAGCTCCCCCTAGTGGTGGCTGCAGACAGGATCTTATCATGTATCTCTGTATACAGGGAGCTCCCCCTAGTGGTGACTGCAGACATGATCTTATCATGTATCTCTGTATACAGGGAGCTCCCCCTAGTGGTGACTGCAGACAGGATCTTATCATGTATCTCTGTATACAGGGAGCTCCCCCTAGTGGTGACTGCAGACAGGATCTTATCATGTATCTCTGTATACAGGGAGCTCCCCCTAGTGGTGACTGCAGACAGGATCTTATCATGTATCTCTGTATACAGGGAGCTCCCCCTAGTGGTGACTGCAGACAGAATCTTATCATGTATCTCTGTATACAGGGAGCTCCCCCTAGTGGTGGCTGCAGACAGGATCTTATCATGTATCTCTGTATACAGAAAGCTCCCCCTAGTGGTGGCTGCAGACAGGATCTTATCATGTATCTCTGTATACAGGGAGTTCCCCCTAGTGGTGACTGCAGACAGGATCTTATCATGTATCTCTGTATACAGGGAGCTCCCCCTAGTGGTGACTGCAGACAGGATCTTATCATGTATCTCTGTATACAGGGAGCTCCCCCTAGTGGTGGCTGCAGACAGGATCTTATCATGTATCTCTGTATACAGGGAGTTCCCCCTAGTGGTGACTGCAGACAGGATCTTATCATGTATCTCTGTATACAGGGAGCTCCCCCTAGTGGTGGCTGCAGACAGGATCTTATCATGTATCTCTGTATACAGGGCGCTCCCCCTAGTGGTGACTGCAGACAGGATCTTATCATGTATCTCTGTATACAGGGAGCTCCCCCTATGTGTGGCTGCAGACAGGATCTTATCATGTATCTCTGTATACAGGGAGTTCCCCCTAGTGGTGACTGCAGACAGGATCTTATCATGTATCTCTGTATACAGGGAGCTCCCCCTAGTGGTGGCTGCAGACAGCATCTTATCATGTATCTCTGTATACAGGGAGCTCCCCCTAGTGGTGACTGCAGACAGAATCTTATCATGTATCTCTGTATACAGGGAGCTCCCCCTAGTGGTGACTGCAGACAGGACCTTATCATGCATCTCTGTATACAGGGAGCTCCCCCTAGTGGTGACTGCAGGCAGGATCTTATCATGTATCTCTGTATACAGGGAGCTCCCCCTAGTGGTGACTGCAGACAGGATCTTATCATGTATCCTCTGTATACAGGGAGCTCCCCCTAGTGGTGACTGCAGACAGGATCCTATCATGTATCTCTGTATACAGGGAGCTCCCCCTAGTGGTGGCTGCAGACAGAATCATTTCATGTATCTCTGTATACAGGGAGCTCCCCCTAGTGGTGACTGCAGACAGGATCTTATCATGTATCTCTGTATACAGGGAGCTCCCCCTAGTGGTGACTGCAGACAGGATTTTATCATGTATCTCTGTATACAGGCAGCCTCCCTAGTGGTGGCTGCAGGCAGAATCTTATCATGTATCTCTGTATACAGGGAGCTCCCCCTAGTGGTAACTGCAGACAGGATCTTATCATGTATATCTGTATACAGGGAGCTCCCCCTAGTGGTGACTGCAGAGAGGATCGCATCATGTATCTCTGTATACAGGGAGCTCCTCCTAGTGGTGACTGCAGACAGAATCTTATCATGTATCTCTGTATACAGGGAGCTCCCCCTAGTGGTTGCTGCAGACAGAATCTTATCATGTATCTCTATATACAGGGAGCTCCCCCTAGTGGTGACTGCAGACAGGATCTTATCATGTATATCTGTATACAGGGAGCTCCCCTAGTGGTGACTGCAGACAGGATCTTATCATGTATCTCTGTATACAGGGAGCTCCCCCTAGTGGTGACTGCAGACAGGATCTTATCATGTATCTCTGTACACAGGGAGCTCCCCCTAATGGTGACTGCAGACAGGATCTTATCATGTATCTCTGTATACAGGGAGCTCCCCCTAGTGGTGACTGCAGACAGAATCTTATCATGTATCTCTGTATACAGGGAGCTCCCCCTAGTGGTGGCTGCAGACAGGATCTTATCATGTATCTCTGTATACACGGAGCTCCCCCTAGTGGTGGCTGTAGACAGGATCTTATCATGTATTTCTGTATACAAGGAGCTCCTCCTAGTGGTGGCTGCAGACAGGATCTTATCATGTCTCTCTGTATACAGGGAGCTCCCCCTAGTGGTGGCTGCAGACAGGATCTTATCATGTATCTCTGTATACAGGGAGCTCCCCCTAGTGGTGACTGCAGACAGAATCTTATCATGTATCTCTGTATACAGGGAGCTCCCCCTAGTGGTGGCTGCAGACAGGATCTTATCATGTATCTCTGTATACAGGGAGCTCCCCCTAGTGGTGGCTGCAGACAGGATCTTATCATGTATCTCTGTATACAGGGAGCTCCCCCTAGTGGTGACTGCAGACAGGATCTTATCATGTATCTCTGTATACAGGGAGCTCCCCTTAGTGGTATCTGCAGACAGGATCTTATCATGTATCTCTGTATACAGGGAGCTCACCCTAGTGGTGACTGCAGACAGGATCTTATCATGTATCTCTGTATACAGGGAGCTCCCCCTAGTGGTGGCTGCAGACAGGATCTTATCATGTATCTCTGTATACAGGGAGCTCCCCCTAGTGGTGACTGCAGACAGGATCTTATCATGTATCTCTGTATACAGGGAGCTCCCCTTAGTGGTATCTGCAGACAGGATCTTATCATGTATCTCTGTATAAAGGGAGCTCACCCTAGTGGTGACTGCAGACAGGATCTTATCATGTATCTCTGTATACAGGGAGCTCCCCCTAGTGGTGGCTGCAGACAGGATCTTATCATGTATCTCTGTATACAGGGAGCTCCCCCTAGTGGTGACTGCAGACAGGATCTTATCATGTATCTCTGTATACAGGGAGCTCCCCCTAGTGGTGACTGCAGACAGGATCTTATCATGTATCTCTGTATACAGGAGCTCTCTCCACCTTCATTTGTTGGTGGGTAATAAGCTAATCTTTTTTAAGATTTTTTTAGTTTGTTATATTTCATTAAAAAATGTGTTTCGAATGATGGGTAGAAATATGGGAACTCGATGGGCACAGGCTCCAGTAAATGCTTGTTATTTCCATGTAAGAAGATATTTGCCAGATATTACAAGGAGACTCCAGAGTGTCTGACAGGGGATATATAAAGTGATGAATGTTCTCAGTCCAACCTGGAAGATAATATAGGAGTCATCATGATGTTTCGACCCCTTTATTTGGGTCTTCATCAGAAACAAGTTCTTATTTTATCCATAAATATAGTGTGTTTTCCTGAAAATAAGCCAGGGGATGGTCGGGATACGGTATTGGGGGCTGTATGAGGATGATGGGGGCTGCAAGGGGATATTGGGGATACAGTATTGACGGCTGCATGGAGATGATGGGGGGGTATTGGGGGCTGTATGAGGATTATGGGAGCTGCAAGTGGGTGATGGGGGATATTGGGGGCTGCATGAGGATGATGGGGGCTGCAAGGAGATTATGGGGATACAGTATTTGTCTGAATGGGGATATTGGGGGGCTACAAGGAGATGATGGGGATATGATATTTGGGGCTGCATGGGGATGATGGAAGATATGGTATTGGGGGCTATATGAGGATGATGGGGGCTGCAAGGTGATGATGGGGGATACATTATTGGGGCTGCATGGGGATGATGGAAGATATGGTATTGGGGGCTATATGAGGATGATGGGGGCTGCAAGGGGATGATGGGGGATACATTATTGGGGCTGCATGGAGATGATGGGGGATACGGTATTGGAGGCTATTTGAGGATGATGGGGGCTGCAAGGGGATGATGGGGGATACATTATTGGGGCTGCATGGAGATGATGGGGGATATGGTATTGGAGGCTATTTGAGGATGATGGGGGCTGCAAGGGGATGATGGGGGATACATTATTGGGGCTGCATGGAGATGATGTGGGATACGGTATTGGGGGCTATCTGAGGATGATGGGGGCTGCAAGGTGATGATGGGGGATTCATTATTGGGGCTGCATGGAGATGATGGGGGATACGGTATTGGGGGCTATATGAGGATGATGGGGCTGCAAGGGGATGATGGGGGATACATTATTGGGGCTGCAGGGGGATGATGGGGGATACAGTATTGGGGTCTATTTGAGGATGATGGGGGCTGCAAGGGGATGATGGTGATCATAGAAAAATATGACGTTCCACTGAAAATAATACCTAGCGCATTTTTGGAGCAGAAATTAATATAAGACTCTGCCTCATTTTCGGGGTAACAGGGTAGTTGATGACTATAATTAGAGGGGGAAGGTCTGATACTTTTTTTGGACATTCCGGAATAGTTATACAGAGACGATACAGAATATTGCAGGACTTTGCACAGAGGATAATCCCGGCCGTGTCTTCATGTCTTGTTTATTGGATTTCGGAGGAGATGCCCTTTTAGCACCTCAGGTTTTCGGCGTCTCCCTTGACTCCGTCGATTAATCCAGACAATTCTAATGAGAGTTTACAATGATTTCCCTCCCGCCGCAGACACATCGACTCTTTCTGCTTCGCTAATTGGGAGATGATAATTGAATAATGGATTGAAATTTTCCAAAGGAAAATTAATTAGGAAACGACGTGATATTTTATCAAAATGTGGCGATGTTCCCTGGTGGTGGTCCTGTGTGTGCGGGGCCGGCGGGGTCTCCTCTCACCTGACTGACAAACACAATTAACAGCTCTCGTCCCTCGGGGACTCAGGTAATGCGGCGCACTGACGGGTGCCAAACCCTTATTATCCTGCCCTCAATCACAGCAGACAGCGCGGCCTCACCTGGTGTCAGCCCTCAATTATCGCTTTTTTACAATATTTATAAACATGGCTTCTTTCTTTGACAAAAAGCCTCCCCCCCCCCTCCGTGTGTCCAAAGGTCCGGTCTGATATCTCACTTCCACCTCACATTAATAGAGATCAACTGCAATACCGGACACGACCTTCTGGACAGGGGTGGCGCTGATTTTTTAAAGAAATCGTCCATATTTTTCCAGGGTTTGGAGTCGGCAAGATAAACATCGGACTCTGATTCCGACTCTTCGATTTCCCAGAATCCAACTCCATCAGAACGGACATTGACTCCACGACTCCGACTCCACATTAATGGCTGCGAAATCAGTAAACCAAACATCCAACTCCTGGATTTCCCTGAATTCGACTTCAACTCCGACTCCACCCAAAATGGTCACCAACTCCACGACTTCAACTCCACGACTCCGACTCCACGACTCCTTAGGATGGCCTGGAGAAGTTGTTTGGCTTCATAGGGTCAAGTTGGCCGAGATCAGATGGTCACAGGCCGACCTTGGAATGGGACACACCAGCTCTTGTCTAGGATTCCATGTATCCATTACACCCTTCCTCCTTGACCATAGTAAACCCAACTCATCACCAGCACACCAGTCTCCCGTCCTCGGGGTCATTGTATCTTCCGCTCCGGTCGTATACCTCTTGCTCTTCATCATGTGACTCACGATGACTAAGCGGATAATTGGAGATGCCTCATGGATTACGCAAACATCCAATGGTAATTGCCGCTATTCAAAGAGTCTCCGAGATTCTACGCAGAGAAGCCTGGGTCACATTAACCCCAACCGTGTAGATAATGGAGCGCCGGCTCATCCGCACACGTCAGGGCTCCCGACGGAACATACAACTTTTTTGTTTCTTGGTTATCTGTAATTACGGGTGAAATTAGACCTAAAAATATCCCTAATTCCAGGCTACAATGAGAGTGCATCAGCTCAGTGACGAGGTCGTGAAGCCTCCCGGTGAGCGCTTCTTTCCAGGTTACTATATGGCCAGGATATGATTCATTAATGGGGCTCCGGCTTTGTTCTGTCTTTGGACTGGTGTAATTATCGCCTCCCGTACTCTTCCATTTTCTTTTTTCTTCTGTTCCATTTTTGTTTCAGGACTCGAAGATAAGAAAATCAACGCGTCAGACCCAGCAAGGGTGAGTAACCCAAGAGCAATGATTAACTCCACTACACTGCACTGGGCTCTGTGTGTTACGTAGTGGTAGAGGAGAGAGGGCAAATATCACCCGAATATAATGGGAGATATCCATTGAGAAGATGGGACGTCTTCATTGTGATCCCTTCCTTCATTGTGTTCCCGGGGTCCTTGGCTCACACTAATCCTGGAGTTACCTCTGATGGTGAGGACGTCCGGGCCACCACCCTTTGCCCTTTCCTCCACCCACGGACTGGGAAAACCCAATAGCTCCTATGTAAGGGAACGGCAGCAGCAGCAAAGCTCAGCATGTCTTAAATGCACGAGGTTCTAGTAAAGAATAAACTCTATCTGCAACACCTGGTGGATGGAAGTGGAACTACTTCAAGGCTGAAGAAGTGGAGATCTGAATGCTATGACACACCCCTCCACCTCCACCTGCAGAGCCGCACACAGCATTGACTACAGCAGCAGCACAGCTTGTTCTCACTACATGGGGTCCAAGTAGATAGTGAACTCTATCTGCGACACCTGATGAAGGGAAGTGGAACTACTTAAAGGATGAGGGAGTGGAGATCAGAGCTCTGAAACACCCCTCCACCTGCAGAGCCGCACACAGCATAGACTAGAACATTAACTAAAGAAATAAAAATCAGATTTTGTCGTATTGACTGCCTTTGCAGTTCTGGAGTGTTGCTGCTGTGCTATTTAATTGAGGGTTTTTTCCCTTAGTCTGCTGTTTGCAGCTCTGCAGGTGAAGGAGTGTCATAGCTCAGGTGGGGGTGGAGGTGGAAGGGTGTGTCTTAGCATTCAGATCTCCACTCCCTCAGCCTTGAAATAGCTCTGCTTCCTTCCACTAGGTGTCGCAGACTGAGTTTATTCTCATCTAGGACCCGTGCTGTTCAGACATCCTGCTGGAACAAGGGTGTGTCTTAGCATTCAGATCTCCACTCCCTCAGCCTTGAAATAGCTCCGCTTCCCTCCACTAGGTGTCGCAGACTGAGTTTATTCTCATCTAGGACCTGTGCTGTTCAGACATCCTGCTGGAGCAGCTGATGTCCCCTTTCATTAGAGAGGTGTACTTTTCCTGCTCCGTGGGTAGAGGTAGGGGCTCTTACCAGAGGGCAGGTTGAGGAGTTGAGGGATAGGGTGGTGACCCTCACCTCCTCACCTTCAGAGGTACCTTTGGGAACAGGGCTAGTCAGGGACCCCAAGTCCAGGCCCTTCCACAGTGGCAAAGCTAGGTTAGCTGGTGCCACAGATCAAGTCATCTTCCTTCTAATGAGGTTATTTGCATATTTTCCTTCCCAGAGAAGTATTGCATGGCCAATAAGTCTCCTTACGCTGGCTTGGCAAGTCTCTCACCTAGTTTTTGGCTTGGGTTCTTATCCTAAATGATGTGCCAAAACTTGTTAAAGTGTCGATATTGCCTTTGGGATTGCTCCATATAATAGATGGCACCAGAGATCCTCTTTGTTCTGAGGCTTTTTACATATGTAAATTCCCAGTGGGGCACGGTATGGCCGATAAGTCTCCTTACGCTGGCTTGGCACTCTTTGCAAGGTAAAACGTTTTTACTCAGACTCCCATTCCATGAAATAGTTTACCATAATGTATCATGTCGTCCATAGCTGCAGTAATGATATACTGAATTTGCTTTATAATTCTTGTAGGAAATGGACATTTGTTCCAAACTGATAGAGCAAGTGAAAAAGGACATGCATCTAAGTGACGGAGGGGACAGAACTGCACCAGAAAACTCTCCCACCACCCGGTAGGTAAAGACCTCAGCTGCTACGGTGTCACGCTGGACTTAGGGGGTGTCCGGCTACTGTGCGTGACAGTGGACGCATGGCCAACAATGTTCAGATAGAGAAACACCGGGGAGGGGAAATACAGCGGGAATGGGGAAGAAGTGACCTCCTGCACTCACCTGTGCCCTGATCTCCCTACTGTCCCTATACGGGGTCTTTAAATCGGTCGCAGGATACCTAGTCCCCAACTGACCCTGGTGGTAACCCTAAACAGGGAATGGCTGACAGTATGACTAGTCCAAACCACTGCAATAAACAAGACAAGATCGAAGGTAAGATAGACAGGGAGAAACAAGGCAACTTCATGCCTGCTGCCACGCAGCTCCTTGACAGCTCTCCAGAGAACCTCCTTCACCTCAGGAAGCTTGGCCTGGAATGGGTTCAATCACCAGCAAAGCATGCTGGAACCATGTGACCATATAAAGGGGATAGGAGTGATCACAGAGTAGCCACACCTGAACAAGAACTAGCTAGCTTGCATGCAAACAGAAACTGACATTAACACGTTTAATATGAAGTCACAATACAAATATGAGATGGAGGTCCCAGAACAGTCACAAGTCTCCCAGGTAAGAGAGGCCATCATGACATATGGTTATGGTCCAGAAGGTCAGATTATGGTCATGACCCCAGGAAAAAATGTAAGGAAAATCCTGACTGTGGCGCTGTTTTATACTAATAGGATTTTCCGCATTTAACCCCCACCTCCGACTCAATTTACAGATCCTCGGCCAAAGAGAAAAGGAACAACCAAGGAAAACAAGAGGAGAACGTCAGCAGGACGCAGAAAAGTGACAACGAGGACGTGGAATGGGCCCAGGCCAAGGGAAAGGTTAGAACATTCCAAACATTCAACGTTTTGATGTTGTATTGTGGCGCCCCCCTCTTAGAGGGACATCTTTATATTGAGTATTGAGGGCCCTGATCCCACTGATCGCTAGACCTGAGGGTCTGTAGCGCTAGGAAAGCGCAAGACCTCTATAATGTTCTCCTTCTTTGACCTAAAAAATGCAACTTTCCCATTTTGGAATCACTCGAGGGTCAACAAGATTGGACCGAGACCGATGTGTGAGGGCATACCCCTAAAATCAATCCGTCAAAGGAGCATTCCAGAAAGAGTCTTCACATCAGTCTGCATGAGATAAAGCCTCAGTACCAGGCACAGCTCAACACAGACACAGTACTGTGCTTGGAAAAGAACTGACGGGTCACTACTGGGGTCTCGGGAGTCATAGGACCCCAACAATCACAAATAGATTGCCTATCTTAAAGATCGTCATGACATTACCTTGACCCAACATGACTCCAGCTTTTTTTTAGGGTCTATGGAGATGTTTTTGGATGAATCAAAACTTTAGTACCCATGATCATTAATTACAGTGAATCCACTGGTCTATGATGCCCCAATGCTGACCCCTATGGAAATCAGAGACTTGTATATAAATCCATAATCATGTAGGTCACATTTCACTCTTCTGCGTGTCTCTTTAAGTGACATCACTATACTGGTGTGGTGATGTCATCAGTTCATGGGTGAGGCATCTGACATCTCCCCTGTACTTCCAAGGGTCTAGGAGGCCCCAATGCTGACCCCTATGGAAATTATATACAGGTTGTGTATGAATCCACAATCAAGTAGGTCACATTTCACTCTGCTGCATTTCTCTTTAAGTGAAATCACCATACTGGTGCAGTGATGTCATCAGTTCATGAGTGAAGGATCTCACTCCTCCCCAGTACTTCCAAGGGTTTAGGATGTGCGGCGACCCTGCGGTCTGGTCACCACAGAGGGGTACTGCTCCCAATCCACGGGTGTGGTATTCCTGTTTGCAGAAACGAGATGGTAAGTCCAGACACCCACAAAAGCACCCAACACGCCCTGTCCCAAGGCTGGTGGGCGGATCCTGCAGGGGGAGGGCCCAGGTAGTCAGTGGATGGCGGGGAGAAAGATAGAGGGTGGGAAGTTAAAAGGGAAAGACAACAGGAAGTAGGCAGTCAGGTGGCGGAGACAGTGAGAGGAGCAGAGGACTTGAGCGAGGATGCGGCTCGTCCCGTGTTCCGAAACAGCAGACGGACCGGGTCACGCCACTGTGACATCCCATTCCCCGACGACATCGCCCGACCCGGCTCCGAGTACCCCACGGCCCCCACGGGGCGCGTCAGATGTCCCAATACTCACCCCTATGGAAATAAGAAACTGGTTGTGTATGAATCCATAATCATATAGGTGACATTTCCCTCTGCTGCACGTCTCTTTAAGGGACATCACCATACTGGTGTGATTATGTCATCAGTTCATGGGGGAGGTATCTAACTCTCCCCAGTGCATCCAAGGGTCCATGATGCCCCAATGCTGACCCCTATGGGAATTATATACTGGTTGTATATGAATCTATAATCACTTAGGTCACATTACACTCTGCTGCACGTCTCTTTAAGTGACATCACCATACTGGTCATCAACTCATGGCCAAGGGATCTGACTCCTTCCCAGTACTTCCAAGAGTCTAGGATGCCCCAGTGGTGACCCTTAAGGAAATCAGAAACTGGTTGTGTATGAACCCATAATCACAAAAGCTGAATGTCTCTTTAAGTGACATCACACTGGTGCAGTGATGTCATCAGTTTATGGCTGAGGCATCTGACTCCTCCCCAGTGCTTGCAAGGGTCTATGATGCCCCAATGCTGACCCCTATGGGAATCAGAGACTGGGTGTGTATACATTGCCTAGTCACTTCTCTAGTAGAAGACACCGGAAACATTTTTATTGATTTTGTACCTTAGGTAGAAGAATTCTTGGATTTTCCCGGAGTCATGGCTGCTAAGGAAAAAAGGTAAGATTCTGTAAATCTGTCAAGACTGAAGATAATTATTGTAAACTCATATAAGCATAATGTTTATTACTGTCCTTCTAATCTATTTAAAAAAAAAAAAAAAAAAAACAGCGCCACGCATATACTCAGGCTGATTGTGGTATTACAGCTTGAGCCCAGTAATACCAGACACAGCCTAGGTGCTCCGTTGTTGTGACTCGTGTGTCTAATATGTTCGTGATTTAGTGTATAAAGTATAATATAAATGTTTTTACCTTGTAGAAATCAATCCAAAGCCCAAAGATCGTCTCAGAGATCCTCAAAAACTGGCGGAGGATCAGTGTCTCGAAGTGAGAAAGTGAGTATGAAGGCTATAGAAAGTCATGATAAAATATATGTACTACCAGTATATAATTATATATGTACAGCCGGTATAACCTGGGCATCTCCTATATATAATTATATATGTACAACTGGTATAACCTGGGAATCTCCTGTAAATAATTATATATGTACAGCTGGTATAACCTGGGGATCTCCTGTATATAATTATATATGTACAGCCGGTATAACTTGGGCATCTCCTGTATATAATCATATATGTACAGCCGGTATAACCTGGGCATTTCCTGTATATAATTATATATGTACAGCTGGTATAACCTGGACATCTCCTGTATATAATTATATATGTACAGCTGGTATAACCTGGGCATCTCCTGTATATAATTATATATGTACAGCTGGTATAACCTGGGAATCTCCTGTAAATAATTATATATGCACAGCCGGTATAACCTGGGCATCTCCTGTATATAATCATATATGTACAGCCGGTATAACCTGGGCATCTCCTGTATATAATTATATATGTACAGCTGGTATAACCTGGACATCTCCTGTATATAATTATATATGTACAGCCGGTATAACCTGGGCCTCTCCTGTATATAATTATATATGTACAGCCGTATAACCTGGACATCTCCTGTATATAATTATATATGTACAGCTGGTATAATCTGGGCATCTCCTGTATAAAAAAATATATGTACAGCTGGTATAACCTGGACATCTCCTGTATATAATTATATATGCACAGCTGGTATAACCTGGGCATCTCTCTGTATATAATTATATATGTACAGCTGGTATAACCTGGGAATCTCCTGTATATAATTATATATGTACAGCCGGTATAATCTGGGCATCTCCTGTATATAATTATATATGTACAGCCGGTATAACCTGGACATCTCCTGTATATTATTATATATGTACAGCTGGTATAACCTGGACATCTCCTGAATATAATTATATCTGTACAGCTGGTATAACCTGGGCATCTCCTGTATATAATTATATATGTACAGCTGGTATAACCTGGGCATCTCCTGTATATAATCATATATGTACAGCCGGTATAACCTGGGCATCTCCTGTATATAATTATATATGTACAGCCGGTATAACCTGGACATCTCCTGTATATAATTATATATGTACAGCCTGTATAACCTGGACATCTCCTGTATATAATTATATATGTACAGCCTGTATAACCTGGACATCTCCTGTATATAATTATACATGTACAGCCGGTATAACCTGGACATCTCCTGTATATAATTATATATGTACAGCCTGTATAACCTGGGCATCTCCTGTATATAATTATATATGTACAGCTGGTATAACCTGGGCATCTCCTGTATATTATTATATATGTACAGCCGGTATAAACCTGGACATCCCCTGTATATAATTATATATGTACAGCTGGTATAACCTGGACATCTCCTGTATATAATTATATATGTACAGCCGGTATAACCTGGGCATCTCCTGTATATAATTATATATGTACAGCTGGTATAACCTGGGCATCTCCTGTATATAATTATATATGTACAGCAGGTATAACCTGGGCCTCTCCTGTATATAATTATATATGTACAGCCGGTATAACCTGGGCATCTCCTGTATATAATTATATATGTACAGCCGGTATAACCTGGGCATCTCCTGTATATAATTATAGATGTACAGCCGGTATAACCTGGACATCTCCTGTATATAATTATATATGTACAGCCGGTATAACCTGGGCCTCTCCTGTATATAATTATATATGTACAGCCGGTATAACCTGGACATCTCCTGTATATAATTATATATGTACAGCTGGTATAATCTGGGCATCTCCTGTATATAAAAATATATGTACAGCTGGTATAACCTGGACATCTCCTGTATATAATTATATATGCACAGCTGGTATAACCTGGGCATCTCCTGTATATAATTATATATGTACAGCTGGTATAACCTGGGAATCTCCTGTATATAATTATATATGTACAGCCGGTATAATCTGGGCATCTCCTGTATATAATTATATATGTACAGCCGGTATAACCTGGACATCTCCTGTATATTATTATATATGTACAGCTGGTATAACCTGGACATCTCCTGAATATAATTATATCTGTACAGCTGGTATAACCTGGGCATCTCCTGTATATAATTATATATGTACAGCTGGTATAACCTGGGCATCTCCTGTATATAATCATATATGTACAGCCGGTATAACCTGGGCATCTCCTGTATATAATTATATATGTACAGCCGGTATAACCTGGACATCTCCTGTATATAATTATATATGTACAGCCTGTATAACCTGGACATCTCCTGTATATAATTATATATGTACAGCCGGTATAACCTGGGCATCTCCTGTATATAATTATATATGTACAGCCGGTATAATCTGGGCATCTCCTGTATATAATTATATATGTACAGCCTGTATAACCTGGACATCTCCTGTATATAATTATACATGTACAGCCGGTATAACCTGGACATCTCCTGTATATAATTATATATGTACAGCCGGTATAACCTGGGCATCTCCTGTATATAATTATATATGTACAGCTGGTTATAACCTGGGCATCTCCTGTATATAATTATATATGTACAGCCTGTATAACCTGGGCATCTCCTGTATATAATTATATATGTACAGCTGGTATAACCTGGGCATCTCCTGTATATTATTATATATGTACAGCCGGTATAACCTGGACATCCCCTGTATATAATTATATATGTACAGCTGGTATAACCTGGACATCTCCTGTATATAATTATATATGTACAGCCGGTATAACCTGGACATCTTATGTATATCATTATATATGTACAGCCGGTATAACCTGGGCATCTCCTGTATATAATTATATATGTACAGCTGGTATAACCTGGGCATCTCCTGTATATAATTATATATGTACAGCAGGTATAACCTGGGCCTCTCCTGTATATAATTATATATGTACAGCCGGTATAACCTGGGCATCTCCTGTATATAATTATATATGTACAGCCGGTATAACCTGGGCATCTCCTGTATATAATTATAGATGTACAGCCGGTATAACCTGGACATCTCCTGTATATAATTATATATGTACAGCCGGTATAACCTGGGCATCTCCTGTATATAATTATATATGTACAGCCGGTATAACCTGGACATCTCCTGTATATAATTATAGATGTACAGCCGGTATAACCTGGACATCTCCTGTATATAATTATATATGTACAGCCGGTATAACCTGGACATCTCCTGTATATAATTATATATGTACAGCCGGTATAACCTGGACATCTCCTGTATATAATTATATATGTACAGCCGGTATAACCTGGACATCTCCTGTATATAATTATATATGTACAGCCGGTATAACCTGGACATCTCCTGTATATAATTATATATGTACAGCCGGTATAACCTGGGCATCTTCTTATATAGTGGTATGGACAATGCTGGTACAGTCTGGGGATGGCAGTGAGTATTGCTGTGTTCCTCTGGTCAGATGTTGGGAGTTTTCCAGACTCCGGATCCTTCTGTCCAGGTCCCAATTTGGAAGAATTAACCAGAATAAATGATATCAGCGTTTTGCTCCTCGCGCTCTGTGATAATCGGATCATTTGCCTCATTTGGAGCCATCGTTATGATGACACCTGCCTGGAATTAGGTCGGGGCCCATCTGGTGATGATAGGACCTGAGGGTGTACTGACTTCACTCATTGGGGATGCATCTGTCAGTTTTGCAGAACATTTGCTGACACCGGCCCTTTAAAAAATGCTGCAAATCATTTTGGCTCGGTGTATAGAGCGTTATTAGATTGTGAGATTTCACCTTCTCCCTTTACATCCAGAGCTGCATTCATAATTCTGCCGGTCCCCATTGGATATAGCCAGCCATCATTGGAGCTCCCACAATGCATTGCTCTGCTGACAAGAGAAATCTGATTACTAAAGTCAGCAGGGAAGTGGAGTGAGGACCCGCCCATTCCTAAAGAAACACCTCTCCCATTGGTGTAAAATTTGCATGAACCCGCCCCTTCATTGTTTAACTCCAATCAGCAGTCTCATATCACGGCCTGCATTTTACTGCCTTAGTAATCAGATTGTATACATATTTGTGGTCTGGGGTCTGTATTAGTTTAGGAGAGGGGTTCTGGGTCTGTATTAGTTTAGGAGGGGGGTTCTGGGTCTGTATTAGTTTAGGATGGGGCTCTGGGTCTGTATAAGTTTAGGAGAGGGGTCCTGGGTCTGTATTAGTTTAGGAGGGGGGTCTGGGTCTGTATTAGTTTAGGAGGGGGGTTCTGGGTCTGTATTAGTTTAGGAAGGGGGCTCTGGGTCTGTATTAGTTTAGAAGAGGGGTTCTCGGTCTGTATTAGTTTAGGAGGGGGTTCTGGGTCTGTATTCATTTAGAAGAGGGGTTCTGGGACTGTATTAGTTTAGGAGGGGGGTTCTGGGTCTGTATTAGTTTAGGAAGGGGGCTCTGGGTCTGTATTAGTTTAGGAGGGGGGTTCTGGGTCTGTATTCGTTTAGAAGAGGGGTTCTGGGTCTGTATTAGTTTAGGAGGAGGGTTCTGGATCTATATTAGTTTAGGAGGGGGTTCTGGGTCTGTATTAGTTTAGAAAGGGGGCTCTGGGTCAGTATTAGTTTAGGAGGGGGGTTCTGGGTCTATATTAACTTAGGAGGGGGGTTCTGGGTCTGTATTAGTTTAGGAGGGGGGTTCTGGGTCTGTATTAGTTTAGGATGGGGCTCTGGGTCTGTATAAGTTTAGGAGAGGGGTCCTGGGTCTGTATTAGTTTAGGAGGGGGGTTCTGGGTCTGTATTAGTTTAGGTGGAGGGTTCTGGGTCTGTATTAGTTTAGGAGGGGGATCTGGGTCTGTATTAGTTTAGGAGGGGGGTTCTGGGTCTGTATTAGTTTAGGAGGGGGGTTCTGGGTCTGTATTTGTTTAGGAGGGGGGTTCTGGGTCTGTATTAGTTTAGGAGGGGGTTCTGGGTCTGTATTAGTTTAGGAGGGGGGTTCTGGGTCTGTATTAGTTTAGGAGGGGGGTTCTGGGTCTGTATTTGTTTAGGAGGGGGGTTCTGGGTCTGTATTAGTTTAGGTGGGGGGTTCTGGGTCTGTATTAGTTTAGGAGGGGGGTTCTGGGTCTGTATTAGTTTAGGAGGAGGGTTCTGGGTCTGTATTAGTTTAGGTGGGGTGTTCTGGGTCTGTGTTAGTTTAGGAGGGGGGTTCTGGGTCTGTATTAGTTTAGGAGGGGAGTTCTGGGTCTGTATTAGTTTAGGAGGGGGGTTCTGGGTCAGTATTTATTGAAAGGTAGGGGTTTCTGGGGTCTGTATTAGTCTATAGAGTGTGGACTAGGGTCTCTTCTAGTCAAGGGCGTTCGGATTGACAGTCTGAATTTATTTGGGGTCTTTAGTAGTTCTGGGGGTATAGTCTGCAGTCTGTATTTATTTAGGATCTAGTTTGGGGTCTTTATTAGTTTAGGGGATCTCGTCTGCGGTCTGTATTTATTTATGAAAACATGAGACACTTAGGTTATAATATGGCCATATCGATAACCGCTCAGTAGCCACGTCGAGACGTATCTCTTATACTGGGTCCCTATGTTCAGTCACAGCCTCTATCTGGATTAAAAACCTCCTTTTATATGGGCGAGTAGGAACCTGCTAACAGAGAATAATAACACCTAAGGCCAGTGGGGGGAAGGGTGCACAGCAGAGGGTGTGACCCCATAGTCTAAACTAGAAAAAACAGCAGCACTTTTTTTTTTTCTTTTTCCTAGTTTAGACTATGGGGTCACACCCTCTGCTGTGTACCCTTCCCCCCACTGGCCTTAGGTGTTATTATTCTCTGTTAGCAGGTTCCTACTCGCCCATAGAAATGGAGGTTGTTAGTCCAGACAGAGGCTGTGACAGCGTAGGGGCCCAGTATAAGAGACACATCTCGACGTGGCTACTGGGCAGTTATTAATATGGCCATATTTATCAGCTAAGTGTTTACATTTTGCTTTTCTCCTTAGCTGTAATATTGTTCTATATTGTGTTATATGTCTTTGTATTTCAGAGTCCCGCTGGTCTTTTGTTACAATGTATCATGTGCACCTGTACACATTATATGATGGTGTGCCGCAGTTTTCTTTTTCTTTTTATTTATGGCCATGGTTTGGTTATTTTTTAGGGTTTGGTTCAGGGTCCTATTAGTCTAGAGGGTCTGGTCTGTATTTATTTGGGGTCTGTTTTCTGGTTTGAGGTCTTTATTAGTTTTGGGGGTCTGGTCTGAGGCTCTGTATTTAATTATGGTCTGGTCTGTATTTATTTGCGGTCTTTATTTGTTTTGGGGGGGGGGTGTCTTGTCTGGGGTACGTGCAACAGCCACAGGGGCCTGGGGTTACTCGGCAGCTGGGCCGGCTGGCTTTCTGGGAGGTCACGCTGGCTGTGGCTTGGCTTCTTGGCTCTTGCCAAGCGGTGAAGGCGGATATTTACAAAGGATATGATTTTTTCGTGACGCCACCTGTGGTACTCCGCCAGGGATGGCCGACGCTGCTGATTTGGGACCTCTGGGGCAGATGGTGCGGCAGCTGGGATGGTATCACTCCCCACAGGTGGAGCGGGGCTCCAGAGTTCTTGTGATAGTCTATAGAGATGATGGTAGTTGTAGTTGGGGTGCAGGAGCTGGCAATGATGGTGTGGGAAATAACAGGAGGACACCAGGGTTGCAGTTCCCTGACTTTTACAAACAGTTCAGCATTTCCAGCCCATCAGGACACCGTGTCTTCCAGATCAGCAATCCGGTCAACTCCCAGGCAATTCGGGTCCACTACTCCGAGACACCGCTCTGTAAGCCTTTCCAGGTTGACTTCCCATGCTGGCTACTCTCCTCTCCTGCCCTGCACCTTTGTGCTTCCTCCTCTTCCTCTCTGCTTTCCTACTCTCTATCCCACCCCTCTATCCACTCCCTCCTCCTGCCAGCAGATGGGGCTCCTCGTAGGAGGTCACTTCCGCCCCTTCTATCTCCTGGCCAGGAGTCAGGATGGGTGTTGGGTGCAGGTGTTCGTGTGTCTCGGGTTAGTGTTCCCTCCTTACTTGGGAGTGGGATAGCACAGATATGGATTAGGTGCAGTACCTCTGTGGTGACCAGACCGCAGGGGCGCCACATATGTATTTATTTAGGGTCTGGCCATGGTTTGGTTTATTGTTTAGGATTTGGATCAGGATCCTATTTGTCTAGAGGGTCTGTATTTATGGTTTAATTTAGTTAGGGTCTAGTTTGGGGTCTTTATTAGTTCTGGGGGTCTGGGGAGGTCTGGTGAGGGGTCTGTATTTATTTATGGTCTGGTCTGTGTTTCTTTGGGGTCTGGTTTGGGGTCTTTATTAGTCCTGGGGGTCTAGTATGCTGTCTATATTTATTTGGGGTCTTTATTAGTCTAGGGGGTCCGGTCTGGGGTCTGTAGTTACTTATGGTCTGGCCATAGTTAGGTTTAATTTTTAGGATTTGGTTCAGGGTCCTATTAGTCTATGGGATCTGGTTTGGGGTCTGTGTTAATTTAGGGTCCGGTTTGAGGTCTTTATCAGTCTAGGGGGTCTTGTCTGGGGTCTGTGTTTATTTAGGGTCTGGTTTAGGGTCTTTATCAGTCTAGGGGGTCTGGTCAGGGGTCTGTGTTTATTTAGGGTCTGGTTTGGGGTCTTTATCAGTCTAGGGGGTCTTGTCAGGGGTCTGTGTTTATTTAGGGTCAGGTTTGAGGTCTTTATCAGTCTAGGGGGTCTGGTCAGGGGTCTGTGTTTATTTAGGGTCCGGTTTGAGGTCTTTATCAGTCTAGGGGGTCTGGTTTGGGGTCTGTGTTTATTTAGGGTCTGGTTTAGGGTCTTTATCAGTCTAGGGGGTCTGGTCAGGGGTCTGTGTTTATTTAGGGTCTGCTTTGGGGTGTTTATTAGTCTAGGGGGTCTGATCTGGGGTCTGTACTTATTTGGGATTTTTATTAGTGTAGGGGGGGTCCGGTCTGGGGTCTGTATTTATTCGGGGTCTTTATCAGTCTAGGGGGTCTGGCCAGGGGTCTGTGTTTATTTAGGGTCAGGTTTGAGGTCTTTATCAGTCTAGGGGGTCTGGTCAGGGGTCTGTGTTTATTTAGGGTCTGCTTTGGGGTGTTTATTAGTCTAGGGGGTCTGATCTGGGGTCTGTACTTATTTGGGATTTTTATTAGTGTAGGGGGGGTCCGGTCTGGGGTCTGTATTTATTCGGGGTCTTTATCAGTCTAGGGGGTCTGGCCAGGGGTCTGTGTTTATTTAGGGTCAGGTTTGGGGTCTTTATCAGTCTAGGGGGTCTGGTCTGGGGTCTGTGTTTATTTAGGGTCCGGTTTGAGGTCTTTATCAGTCTAGGGGGTCTGGTTTGGGGTCTGTGTTTATTTAGGGTCCGATTTGGGGTCTTTATCAGTCTAGGGGGTCTTGTCTGGGGTCTGTTTATTTAGGGTCAGGTTTGAGGTCTTTATCAGTCTAGGGGGTCTGGTCTGGGGTCTGTGTTTATTTAGGGTCTGGTTTAGGGTCTTTTTCAGTCTAGGGGGTCTTGTCAGGGGTCTGTGTTTATTTAGGGTCCGGTTTGAGGTCTTTATCAGTCTAGGGGGTCTGGCCAGGGGTCTGTGTTTATTTAGGGTCAGGTTTGAGGTCTTTATCAGTCTAGGGGTCTGGTCAGGGGTCTGTGTTTATTTAGGGTCTGGTTTAGGGTCTTGGGTCCGGTCTGGGGTGTGTATTATTTTAGGGTCTGCTCATGGTTTGGTTTATTGTTTAGGATTTGGTCCTTTAGTCTGTAGGGTCTGGTTTGGGATCTGTATTTATTTGGACCTTAGTTTGAGGATCTATTAGTCTCTTGGGTCTGGTATTTATTTTGGGGTTCTATTTTGAGTTCTGATCTGGGATCTGTATAGTAATCTGGGCCGTGAGTCATATAAAAGTAACATTTCTTGACTTTTGCATCTTTATTTTACTGATATCTGTATAACCTTCAGTAGATGAATACAGCAGAGACGTAGCCTCAGGGTGGGGGTCCGCCGGCTGCATGACATGGTGCCCTGGTGGGATTGTCCCCTCCGGTCAGGCTGGATCAGGTGCCCCCGGGGCGATTGCTGAAGACTTAAAATAGGGATCTCGAGAGATTAAACTTTGTGTCAACCATCAAAATTGATCGGTGGCTCCCGGAGGCAAAGAATAAATTACCGTCAGCTTATAAATATATATATATATAGTCTGGAGGAAAAAAAACACAAAATGTGATAAATTCCCACATTGTCCTGATGCATTTTGGACTCAGGCAGCCTTCTGCCCGATATATACAGATGGGCTGGAGGGTAAAGAAAATCTTTCCTGACTCCAGACAATAAAGAATCCCCTGCTCTTACAGTAAAGAATCCCCTGCTCTTACAGTGATGAATCCCCTGCTCTTACAGTAAAGAATCCCCTGCTCTTACAGTACAGAATCCCTGCTCTTACAGTGAGGAATCCCCTGCTCTTACAGTGATGAATCCCCTGCTCTTACTACAAAGAATCCCCTGCTCTTACAGTGATGAATCCCCTGCTCTTACAGTGAGGAATCCCCTGCTCTTACAGTGAAGAATCCCCTGCTCTTACAGTACAGAATCCCCTGCTCTTACAGTGATGAATCCCCTGCTCTTACAGTACAGAATCCCCTGCTCTTACAGTACAGAATCCCCTGCTCTTACAGTGAGGAATCCCCTGCTCTTACAGTGAAGAATCCCCTGCTCTTACAGTAAAGAATCCCCTGCTCTTACTACAAAGAAACCCTGCTCTTACAGTACAGAATCCCCTGCTCTTACAGTTCAGAATCCCCTGCTCTTACAGTAAAGAATCCCCTGCTCTTACAGTGAGGAATCCCCTGCTCTTACAGTGAAGAATCCCTGCTCTTACAGTAAAGAATCCCCTGCTCTTACAGTGAGGAATCCCCTGCTCTTACAGTGAGGAATCCCCTGCTCTTACAGTGAAGAATCCCCTGCTCTTACAGTGATGAATCCCCTGCTCTTACTACAAAGAAACCCCTGCTCTTACAGTACAGAATCCCCTGCTCTTACAGTGATGAATCCCCTGCTCTTACAGTACAGAATCCCCTGCTCTTACAGTACAGAATCCCCTGCTCTTACAGTGAGGAATCCCCTGCTCTTACAGTGAAGAATCCCCTGCTCTTACAGTAAAGAATCCCCTGCTCTTACTACAAAGAAACCCCTGCTCTTACAGTACAGAATCCCCTGCTCTTACAGTTCAGAATCCCCTGCTCTTACAGTAAAGAATCCCCTGCTCTTACAGTGAGGAATCCCCTGCTCTTACAGTGAAGAATCCCCTGCTCTTACAGTAAAGAATCCCCTGCTCTTACAGTGAGGAATCCCCTGCTCTTACAGTGAAGAATCCCCTGCTCTTACTACAAAGAAACCCCTGCTCTTACAGTACAGAATCCCCTGCTCTTACAGTTCAGAATCCCCTGCTCTTACAGTAAAGAATCCCCTGCTCTTACAGTGAAGAATCCCCTGCTCTTACAGTGAGGAATCCCCTGCTCTTACAGTACAGAATCCCCTGCTCTTACAGTGAAGAATCCCCTGCTCTTACAGTGAGGAATCCCCTGCTCTTCAGTGAAGAATCCCCTGCTCTTACAGTGAAGAATCCCCTGCTCTAACAGTGAGGAATCCCCTGCTCTTACAGTACAGAATCCCCTGCTCTTACAGTGAAGAATCCCCTGCTCTTACAGTAAAGAATCCCCTGCTCTTACAGTGAGGAATCCCCTGCTCTTACAGTGAAGAATCCTCTGCTCTTACAGTGAAGAATCCTATGCTCTTACAGTGATGAATCCCCTGCTCTTACAGTAAAGGATCCCCTGCTCTTACAGTAAAGACTTCCCTGCTCTCACAGTAAAGAATCCCCTGCTCTTACAGTGAGGAATCCTCTGCTCTTACAGTGATGCATCCCCTGCTCTTACAGTGTAGAATTCTCTGCTCTTACAGTGATGAATCCCTGCTCTTACAGTGTAGAATCCCCTGCTCTTACAGTGAAGAATCCCCTGCTCTTACAGTAAATTACAGTGATGAATCCCTGCTCTTACAGTGAAGAATCCCTGCTTTAAGTAGACCTGCTCTTACAGTGAAGAATCCCCTGCTCTTACAGTGAGGAATCCCCTGCTCTTACAGTAAGAATACCCCTGCTCTTACAGTAAGAATCCCCTGCTCTTACAGTGAAGAATCCCCTGCTCTTAAGTACTGAATCCCCTGCTCTTACAGTAAGAATCCCTGCTCTTACAGTGAAGAATCCCCTGCTCTTAAGTGAGATCTGTCTAGAAGAATCCCTGCTCTTACAGTGAAGAATCCCTGCTCTTACAGTGAAAATCCCCTGCTTTACAGTAGAATCCCCTGCTCTTACAGTGAAGAATCCCCTGCTCTTACAGTGATGAATCCCCTGCTCTTACAGTGAAGAATCCCTGCTCTTACAGTAAAGAATCCCCTGCTCTTACAGTATGAATCCCCTGCTCTTACAGTGAAGAATCCCTGCTCTTACAGTGATGAATCCCCTGCTCTTACAGTGAGAATCCCTGCTCTTATAGTGAAGAATCCCCTGCTCTTACATAAAGAATCCCTGCTCTTACAGTGAGAATCCCCTGCTCTTACAGTGAAGAATCCCTGCTCTTACAGTGAAGAATCCCTGCTTTACAGGAAGATCCCCTGCTCTTACAGTGAGAATCCCTGCTCTTACAGTGAAGAATCCCCTGCTCTTACAGTAAGAATCCCCTGCTCTTACAGTAAGAATCCCCTGCTCTTACAGTGAAGAATCCCTGCTCTTACAGTGATGAATCCCCTGCTCTTACAGTAAAGAATCCCCTGCTCTTACAGTGAGGAATCCCCTGCTCTTACAGTAAGAATCGTCCTGCTCTTATAGTGATGTTCCCCTGTCTTCCTAAGAGAATCCCCTGCCTTACATGAGGAATCCCCTGCTCTTACAGTGAAGCTCCCTGCTTCTTAATAGATTCCTGCTCTTAAGTGAGAATCCCCTGTCTTACAGTAATGATCCCTGCTCTTACAGTGAAGAATCCCCTGCTCTTACAGTAAGAATCCCCTGCTCTTACAGTATGAATCCCCTGCTCTTACAGTGAAGAATCCCTGCTCTTACAGTGAAGAATTCCCTGCTCTTACAGTGAGGAATCCCCTGCTCTTACAGTGAAGAATCCCCTGCTCTTACAGTATAAATCCCCTGCTCTTACAGTGAAGCATCCCCTGCTCTTACAGTGAAGGAATCCCTGCTCTTACAGTAAGAATCCCCTGCTCTTACAGTGAGGAATCCCCTGCTCTTAAGTAAAGAATCCCCTGCTCTTACAGTGAGAATCCCTGCTCTTCAGTGAGAATCCCTGCTCTTACAGTAGAATCCGCTCTTTACAGTGAAGAATCCCCTGCTCTTACAGTACTGAATCCCTGCTCTTACAGTGAAGAATCCTCTGCTCTTAAAGTGAAGAATCCCTGCTCTTATAGTGAAGTCCTCTGCTCTTAAAGTGAAGAATCCTCTGCTCTTAAGTGAAGAATCCCTGCTCTTAAAGTGAAGAATCCCCTGCTCTTACAGTGATGATCGTCTTCGTAAAGAATCCTGCTTACAGTTGAAAAATCCCCTGTCTTACAGTGATGAATCCCTGCTCTTACATAAGAATCCCCTGCTCTTACAGTAAGAATCCCCTGCTCTTAATGTAGGAATCCCCTGCTCTTACAGTGAGAATCCCTGCTCTACAGTAAAGAATCCTTCTCTTAAAGTAGAATCCCCTGCTCTTACAGTAAGAATCCCCTGCTCTTACATAGAATCCCTGCTCTTACAGTAAGAACCCCTGCTTTCAGTGAAGAATCCCCTGCTCTTACAGTAAGAATCCCCTGCTCTTACAGTAGAATCCCCTGCTCTTACAGTGAGAATCCCCTGCTCTACAGTGAAGAATCCCTCTTACTACAAGAAACCCCTGCTCTTACAGTGAAGAATCCCTGCTCTTACAGTAAAATCCCCTGCTCTTACAGTAGAATCCCCTGCCTTACAGTGAAGAATCCCTGCTCTTACAGTGAGAATCCCCTGCTTTACAGTAAGATCCCTGCTCTTACAGTGAAGAATCCCCGCTCTTACAGTAAGAATCCCTGCTCTTACAGTGAAGAATCCCTGCTCTTACAGTGAAGAATCCCCTGCTCTACAGTGAGAATCCCTGCTCTTACAGTAAGAATCCCCTGCTCTTACAGTGAAGAATCCCCTGCTCTTACAGTAAGAATCCCCTGCTCTTAAGGAATCCCTGCTCTTACAGTGAAGAATCCCTGCTCTTACAGTGAAGAATCCCCTGCCTTACAGTGAGAATCCCTGCTCTTACGTGAAGATCCCTGCTCTTACAGTGAAATCCTGACATATCCCCGCTTACAGTAAAGAATCCCCTGCTCTTACAGTGAGGAATCCCCTCTCTTAAAGAATCCCCTGCTCTTACAGTGAGAATCCCTGCTCTTACGTGATGAACCCTGCTCTTCAGTGAGAATCCCCGCCTTTCAGTGAAGAATCCCCTGCTCTTACAGTAAAATCCCCTGCTCTTCAGAAGAATCCCTGCTCTTAAGTGAAGAATCCCTGCTCTTTAAGTAGTCCTAGTGATTCAGTGAAGAATCCTCTGTCTTACAGTGAAGAATCCCTGCTCTTCAGTAAAGAATCCCTGCTCTTACAGTGAAGAATCCCCTGCTCTTACGTAAGATTCCCTCTCTTACAGTAAAGAATCCCTGCTTTACAGTGAAGAATCCCTGCTCTTACAGTGAGAATCCCCTGTCTTACAGTGAGGAATCCCTGCTCTTACAGTAAGAATCCCCTCTCTTACAGTAAGAACTCTCTGCTCTTCGTTAAGATATCCCCTCTCTTACAGTGAAAATCCCCCTCTTAAGTAAAGAATCCCCGCTCTTCAGTGGAATCCCCCTCTCTTAAGTCAACAGAACCCTCTCTTACGTAAGAATCCCCTCTCTACATGAAGAATCCCCTGCTTCATAAGAACCCCTGCTCTTACAGTGAGGAATCCCCTGCTCTTACAGTGAGGAATCCCTGCTCTTACAGTGAAGAATTCCCCTGCTCTTACAGTGAGGAATCCCCTGCTCTTACAGTGAGGAATCCCCTGCTCTTACAGTAAAGAATCCCCTGCTCTTACAGTGAAGAATCCCCTGCTCTTACAGTGAGGAATCCCCTGCTCTTACAGTAAAGAATCCCCTGCTCTTACAGTGAGGAATCCCCTGCTCTTACAGTGAGTAATCCCCTGCTCTTACAGTACTGAATCCCCTGCTCTTACAGTGAAGAATCCCCTGCTCTTACAGTACTGAATCCCTGCTCTTACAGTGAGAATCCTCTGCTCTTAAAGTGAAAGAATCCCTGCTCTTATAGTGAAGAATCCTCTGCTCTTAAAGTGAAGAATCCTCTGCTCTTACAGTGAAGAATCCTCTGCTCTTACAGTGAAAAATCCTCATGCTCTTACAGTGAAGAATCCCCTGCTCTTACAGTGAAGAATCCCCTGCTCTTACAGTAAAGAATCCCCTGCTCTTACAGTGAAGAATCCCCTGCTCTTACAGTGAAGAATCCCCTGCTCTTACAGTGAGGAATCCCCTGCTCTTACAGTGAAGAATCCCCTGCTCTTACAGTGAAGAATCCTCTGCTCTTACAGTGAAGAATCCCCTGCTCTTACAGTGAAGAATCCCCTGCTCTTACAGTAAAGAATCCCCTGCTCTTACAGTGATGAATCCCCTGCTCTTACAGTGAAGAATCCCTGCTCTTACAGTGATGAATCCCCTGCTCTTAAGTGAAAGAATCCCCTGCTCTTACAGTAGAATCCCCTGCTCTTACAGTAAAGAATCCCTGCTCTTACAGTGAAGAATCCCCTGCTCTTACAGTGAAGAATCCCCTGCTCTTACAGTGAAGAATCCCTGCTCTTACAGTGAGAATCCCTGCTCTTACAGTAATGAATCCCCTGCTCTTACAGTGAAGAATCCCCTGCTCTTACAGTAAAGAATCCCCTGCTCTTACAGTAAATGAATCCCCTGCTCTTACGTGAAGAATCCCTGCTCTTACAGTGAAGAATCCCTGCTCTTACAGTGAGAATCCCCTGCTCTTACAGTGAGAATCCCTGCTCTTACAGTGAAAGAATCCCCTGCTCTTACAGTGAAGAATCCCCTGCTCTTACAGTGAGGAATCCCCTGTCTCTTACAGTAAAGAATCCCTGCTCTTACAGTGAGAATCCCCTGCTCTTACAGTAGAATCCCTGCTCTTACAGTGAGAATCCCCTGCTCTTACAGTACGAATCCCCTGCTCTTACAGTGAAGAATCCCCTGCTCTTACAGTATGAATCCCTGCTCTTACAGTGAAGAATCCCTGCTCTTAAAGTGAAGAATCCCCTGCTCTTAAGTGAAGAATCCCTGCTCTTAAAGTGAGAATCCCTGTCTTTACAGTGAGAATCCTGCTCTTACAGTGAAGAATCCCTGCTCTTACAGTGATGAATCCCTGCTCTTACAGTATGAATCCCTGCTCTTACAGTGAGAATCCCCTGCTCTTACAGTGAAGAATCCCTGCTTCTTACAGTAAAGAATCCCTGCTCTTACAGTAAAGAACCCCTGCTCTTACAGTAAGAATCCCCTGCTCTTACAGTGATGAATCCCTGCTCTTACGGTAAGAATCCCCTGCTCTTACAGTACAGAATCCCCTGCTCTTACAGTAAAGAATTCCCTGCTCTTATAAGTGATGAATCCCCTGCTCTTACAGTGAAGAATCCCCTGCTCTTACAGTAAAGAATCCCCTGCTCTTACAGTGAGGAATCCCCTGCTCTTACGGTGAAGAATCCCCTGCTCTTACAGTGAAGAATCCTCTGCTCTTACGTGATGAATCCCCTGCTCTTACAGTGAAGAATCCCCTGCTCTTACAGTAAGAATCCCCTGCTCTTACAGTGAGAATCCCCTGCTCTTACAGTGATGAATCCCTGCTCTTAAGTGATGAATCCCCTGCTCTTATACACGTAATGAATCCCTGCTCTTACAGTGAGAATCCCCTGCTCTTACAGTGAAGAATCCCTGCTCTTACAGTGAAGAATCCCTGCTCTTACAGTGAAGAATCCCTGCTCTTACAGTAATGAATCCCCTGCTCTTACAGTGAAGAATCCCCTGCTCTTACAGTGAAGAATCCCCTGCTCTTACAGTAATGAATCCCTGCTCTTACAGTGAAGAATCCCTGCTCTTACAGTAAGAATCCCTGCTCTTACAGTGAGAATCCCCTGCTCTTACAGTGAGAATCCCCTGCTCTTACAGTAAGAATCCCCTGCTCTTACAGTGAAGAACCCTGCTCTTACTAAGAATCCCTGCTCTTACAGTGAGAATCCCCTGCTCTTACAGTAGAAGTTAAGAGTCCCTGCTCTTACAGTTGAGAATCCCCTGCTCTTACAGTGAGAATCCCCTGCTCTTACAGTACTGAATCCCCTGCTCTTACAGTGAAGAATCCCCTGCTCTTACAGTACAGAATCCCTGCTCTTACAGTGAAGAATCCCTGCTCTTAAGTGAAGAATCCCCTGCTCTTACAGTGAAAGAATCCCTGCTCTTACAGTGAAGAATCCCTGCTCTTACAGTGAAGAATCCCTGCTCTTACAGTGAAGAATCCCTGCTCTTACAGTGAAGAATCCCCTGCTCTTATAGTGAGAATCCCTCTGCTCTTACAGTGAAGAATCCCCTGCTCTTACAGTAAAGAATCCCTGCTCTTACAGTGAAGAATCCCCTGCTCTTACAGTGAAGAATCCTCTGCTCTTACAGTGAAGAATCCCTGCTCTTACAGTGAGAATCCCTGCTCTTACAGTAAAGAATCCCCTGCTCTTACAGTGATGAATCCCCTGCTCTTACAGTAAGAATCCCCTGCTCTTACAGTGATGAATCCCTGCTCTTACAGTAAGAATCCCTGCTCTTACAGTGAGGAATCCCCTGCTCTTACAGTAAAGAATCCCCTGCTCTTACAGTGAAGAATCCCCTGCTCTTACAGTAAGAATCCCCTGCTCTTACAGTACAGAATCCCCTGCTCTTACAGTGAGAATCCCTGCTCTTACAGTAAAGAATCCCCTGCTCTTACAGTAAGAATCCCCTGCTCTTACAGTAAGAATCCCCTGCTCTTACAGTGAGAATCCCCTGCTCTTACAGTGAAATCCTGCTCTTACAGTGAGGAATCCCTGCTCTTACAGTGAAGAATCCCCTGCTCTTACAGTAAGAATCCCCTGCTCTTACAGTAAGAATCCCCTGCTCTTAAGTAAGAATCCCTTGTCTTACAGTGAGAATCCCCTGCTCTTACAGTAAAGAATCCCTGCTCTTACAGTGAGGAATCCCCTGCTCTTACAGTAGAATCCCCTGCTCTTACAGTGAAGAATCCCTGCCTTACAGTAGAATCCCCTGCCTTACAGTGAAGAATCCTCTGCTCTTAAGTGAAGAATCCCCTGCTCTTAGTGAAGAATCCTTGCTCTTAAGTGAAGAATCCTCTGTCTTACAGTGAAGAATCCCTGCTCTTACAGTGAAAAATCCCCTGCTCTTACAGTGATGAATCCCCTGCTCTTACAGTGAGAATCCCCTGCTCTTACAGTGAGAATCCCCTGCTCTTACAGTGAAGAATCACTGCTCTTACAGTAAAGAATCCCCTGCTCTTACAGTAAAGAAACCCCTGCTCTTACAGTACAGAATCCCTGCTCTTACAGTGAGAATCCCTGCTCTTACGGTACGAATCCCCTGCTCTTACAGTAAGAATCCCCTGCCTTACAGTAAGAATCCCTGCTCTTATAGTGATGAATCCCTGCTCTTACAGTGAAGAATCCCCTGCTCTTACAGTAAAGAATCCCTGCTCTTACAGTGAGAATCCCTGCTCTTACGGTGAGAATCCCTGCTCTTACAGTGAAGAATCCTCTGCTCTTACGGTGATGAATCCCTGCTCTTACAGTGAAGAATCCCCTCTCTTACAGTAAAGAATCCCTGCTCTTACAGTGATGAATCCCCTGCTCTTAGTGATGAATCCCCTGCTCTTATAGTGATGAATCCCTGCTCTTACACTAAAGAATCCTCTGCTCTTACAGTGAGAATCCCCTGCTCTTACAGTGAAGAATCCCCTCTTTACGTGAAGAATTCCCTGCTCTTACAGTGAGGAATCCCCTGCTCTTACAGTAAGAATCCCTGCTCTTACAGTGAGAATCCCTGCTCTTACAGTAAAGAATCCCCTGCTCTTACAGTAAGAATCCCCTGCTCTTACAGTGAAGAATCCCTGCTCTTACAGTGAAGAATTCCCTGCTCTTACAGTGAGAATCCCCTGCTCTTACAGTGAGGAATCCCTGCTCTTACAGTAAAGAATCCCCTGCTCTTACAGTGAAGAATCCTCTGCTCTTACAGTGAGGAATCCCCTGCTCTTACAGTAAAGAATCCCTGCTCTTACATGAGAATCCCTGCTCTTACAGTGAGTAATCCCTGCTCTTACAGTATGAATCCCCTGCTCTTACAGTGAAGAATCCCCTGCTCTTACAGTACTGAATTCCCTGCTCTTACAGTGAAGAATCCCCTGCTCTTACAGTAAAGAATCCCCTGCTCTTACAGTAAAGAATCCCCTGCCCTTATGGTGAAGAATCCCTTGCTCTTACAGTGATGAATCCCCTGCTCTTACAGTGATGAATCCCCTGCTCTTACAGTGATGAATCCCCTGCTCTTATGGTGAGGAATCCCCTGCTCTAATAGTGAAGAATCCCCTGCCCTTACAGTGAGGAATCCCCTGCCCTTACAGTGATGAATCCCTTGCTCTTACAGTGAAGAATCCCCTGCTCTTACAGTGAAGAATCCCCTGCTCTTACAGTGATGAATCCCCTGCTCTTACAGTGAAGAATCCTCTGCTCTTACAGTGAAGAATCCTCATTCAGTCCAATAGTTCACCTGTTAGTGTAAATGTATTATGTCAGTATTGAAGATCGGTGGATCCCCTCATGTGACCAGTGGATCCCCCATTGATTATATTGATGATTATATCATTTTTATAGCTCTTCTTTACTATTTCCAGGACTCGGTGCCGAACACCAGACACAACGCCGTCTTCTTGAGAGACAATGAGAAGGCCGCCGAGGTCGTAATGATGAACTCCCGCTATCAGAAGAGCAAACCACCTCAGGCCGTGGACTCTACCACCAAATCTCCAGACCATGGGGCCAAGATGGTGGAGAAACCGGCCGTCCTTGTAGACAGCACAGCACCGAGGCCGACACCGGCACCAACCGATGACCTCGAGGAGACCTTCTACCATGACCTTACATTATGGGAATCAGTGACAGGACCGGAGCCGAGACCTTCCTGAACATTTAGACTTTTTAAGGGAACCAACCGGCAGGATTTAGGGCTATAAAGTGAAGCTGAATGCAATCATACCTTTACTTGAATGATTCCTTGTTTGATTGCAGAGAAAAGTGTCCTAAAACTCCTAGAAAACAGGGTAGCAGGTGATTGATGTGTGCGGCACTGCGTTACTATTTTGGTTGTTGTTTTTTCCCTCCCCTGTGGGCATGCCTTTCTGCTGTAAGCCAAACCCTCCTCTCCTTCTTTTCATTTGTACTCTGTTTTGTCAGGCACCCTGTGGCTGGAGTATAACGACAGTGCGCAGGAGCCAATACCTGAAGGAGATAAGAGGGAAGGGGAGGGTTTGGCTCACAGCCGACAGGCATGCCCACAGAGAAGGAAGAGAACAAAACAACTTCTCTGTGGGCATGCATTTCTACTGTAAGCCAAACCCTCCTCCCCTTCCTTTCATCTATACTCTGTTTTGCGGCTGGAGTATTGTGACAGTGCGCAGGAGCTAATAACTGAAGGAGATAAGAGGGAGGGGGAGGGTTTGGCTCACAGCCGACAGGCATGCCTACAGGGGAGGAAAAGAACAAAAAACTCTGTGGGCATGCCTTTCGGCTGAGAGCCAAACCCTCCCCCTCCCTCTTATCTCCTTCAGTTATTGGTTCCATCACACTGTCACAATACTCCAGCCACAGCCTGACAAAACTGAAAGTAGAGATAAAAGGGAGTAGGGAGGGGTTTGCTGTAAGCAAGGCATGCCCACAGGGGAGGGAATAACCCCCCCCCCCCCCAGATAATGACGCAGTTCTGCAGACATCAATCATCTGCTGCCCTGATTTCCAGGAGTTTTTTTTACACTTTTCTCTGCAATCTAACATGGAATCATTCAAGTAAACGTCTGATCGCATTCAGTATCCCTGTAAGGCACTGGCTTCACTTTATAGCCATAACTCCTGCTGGTTGGTTCCCTTTTTATTTTATTTTATATGTTTTTCATTATTGTAAGCCTTATTGTCCTCGAAGATTAGACTTAAATAATGTGAACTTGTTGGGACCTGTTACTGGACACCTCAGACTGCAGATATTGGGGAGATCAGTTACTTTGACTCAGGGAAAACTCACATCACACCAGCCTCATGTAAGGCTGCCTTCAGACTTGCAGATGCCTCCGCAGCGTTTTGCAGAGGCATCTGCATGCAGACCGCGGCCCCTATGTTTATAATGGAGCGCACGGCGGTCTGCAGATGCTTGCAGACCGCCGTGCGCTCTCATTGCCCGCCATTAGTGATGCGGCGTACAGATCACACACTCTCGTCCGCACCAGGGACGCGAGATGTTATTATAAACATAGGGGCCGCGGTCTGCATGCAGATGCTTGCAGATGCCTCTGCAAAATGCTGCGGAGGCATCTGCAAGTCTGAAGGCAGCCTTAGCTTTAGTAATAACATTTTTCTAATTAAAGGTTTGGGTGGATAAACCCTTTAAGAATGAATACCTCGTTATTGCGCATGTATTTTGGAACATCCAAACGTCTTACTTCTGAGGTGGTTTACAGTGCAAAGTAATATTACATCACATTGTGAATCATGGGCTAGATAACACTGACACACCCCAAACCACTCCCCAGTGTCTTATGGAGAAGGGAGTCCAACATTAGTTATCCCATTAATTCTTCCTTATTGGTAGATTGAATCTGTTTCCTCATAGATGGAGACATTCTGCTTCCTCTTGGGTGGAGTTATTCTCCTTCTGCTTCTTCTTGGGTGGAGTCTTTCTGCTTCCTCTTGGGTGGAGTCATTCTGCTTGCTCTTGGGTGGAGTCATTCTGCTTCCTCTTGGGTGGAGTCATTCTGCTTGCTCTTGGGTGGAGTCATTCTGCTTGCTCTTGGGTGGAGTCATTCTGCTTGCTCTTGGGTGGAGTCATTCTCCTTCTGCTTCCTCTTGGGTGGAGTCATTCTGCTTGCTCTTGGGTGGAGTCATTCTCCTTCTGCTTCCTCTTGGGTGGAGTCATTCTACCTCCTCTTGGGTGGAGTCATTCTACTTCCTCTTGGGTGGAGTCATTCTGCTTCCTCTTAGGTGGAGTCATTCTGCTTCTTCATAGGTAGAGGCATTTGATTTTCTTTTTGGAGGAGTCATCTTGCTGCTTCCTGATTGGGGTCATCCTGCTTCTTCACGGGTGAAGTCATCCAGGTTCCGTGTGGGTGGGGTCATTTTGTTTTATCACAGGTGGAGTTGACCTTTTTTTATGAGTACAGTCATCTTGCTTCTTTACAAGTAATTGTTATTCTTGATGGGTGGAGTCATTCTCTTTCCTAACTGGAGGAGTCATGCTGCCTCTCCATGGGTGATGTTATTCTGATCCTCACTGGTGCTTCCTTGTAGGTGGGGTCATTCTATTTTATCATGGGTGGAATTAACCTATGAGTAGAGTAATTCTGCTGCCTCATGGGTTTAGCTAATATAGAGACACCCCAAATCGCTCCTCAGTGTCTTGTGGAAAAGGGAGTCCGTCATTCGTTATCCAATTAATTATTTAGACTCATTCATCTTCTTCCTCATATGTAGATTCATTCTGTTTCCTCATAGGTGGAGTTATGTTGCTTCCTCTTGGGTGGAGTCATTCTCTTTCCTCATTTTAGGAATCATGCTGTTGCTTCATGATCCTGCTTCTCCAAGAATGGAGTCATCATAATTCCTTATAGATTCTTCCTTATGGGTGGGGTCATTCTGTTTCCTCAGGGGTGGAGAAAACCTCTTTCTTCATGAGTAGAGTTGTACTGCTCTTTTATAAGAAGAGTCATTCTTGATGAGTAGAATGATTCTCTTTCCTTATTGGAGGAGGCATCTTGTTGCTTAATGGTTGAGGTCATCTTGCTTCTCCATGGGTGCAGTCATCCTGGTTCCTTATAGATTCTTCCTTGTGGGTGGGGTAATTCTGTTTCCTCATGGGTGGAGTCAACTTTCTTTCATGAGTGGAGTCATGAGTAGAATAATTAATATTCTTGATGTGTAGAATCATTCTCTTTCCTCATTGAAGGAGTGACCCTACTGCTCCAATGGGGTCAACTTGCTTTCAGTGGGTGTAGTTTTCCCGGTTCCTCATAAGTGCTTCCTTGATGGTGAAGTCATTCTGTTTCCTCATGGGTGGAGTCAAGTTCTTTTTACATTAGTAGAGTAATTCTGCTTCCTCATATGTTGATCCATTATGATCTCTATCGACACCACTCATAACTTTTTCCCAAAATTGTCGAGACCTAATGTGTCAGTAATCAGGGCTAGTGAGTCGGAGTCGTGGAGTCGGATTGAGAGAAATTGGGGAGTCGGAGTCGGATGTCTGGCTTACTGACTCCACAGCCCTCTCAGGACCATACCATGTGGATGAGCAGCTCTGGGTCTCTGGACACTTGAATTCATGTTACAGAATTCAAAACAGCGCCACTCCTGACCACAGGTTATTTCTGGTATTGCAGCTCAAGTCTATGTCAGAGCGGAAACACCACAATCTATGATCTGGTGGTGCGGTTTGGGGAGAAAGCAGTCAGGGGATCTTACCAAATTGCCGATACAATGACTTCTTGGATAAATATCCAATCACATTGTACAGGTCTACTGCTGTATAATACGCCCCCTACAGGCTGGAATGATCCTATTCGGTGCGTTTCATGGTGGATTGGCTAGAAGTCAGCACTTGTGATGATATTAAAGTCCTGAGCGGATAATCCTGAACCCTCTTGTATGGAGAATCGGTAAATTCCCCCTTAGTTTTTTACAGCCGTCACTAATAACATTGTTCCAGGAGAAGTCCAGCAATGATCGGCTTTGTGATTAGGATGCGCCATCACGCGCGTTCCGCTACCGCATTGTGTTTTGCAAATTTGAACCCTTGTGATGGGAACATAGAAGAAGGGACTATCGGGGTTCGTCATCTCGATGGGATCCTTAAAGGTGCACTACACGTACAGCGAGCGACCAACATAGAGTGACAGGCGGGGAGCGGGACATTTATTGGGTAATTTACAGGGATTATCAGGGGACCATCATTACTTCGCTGCTTTTATGTGTCCTGGTTTACTTTGGCTTCAATTTATTTGCAGTTTTGGTTGCCAGTGACAACCCGGGCTTTTATCATCCGCCGTGAGTGAAAGCTTTCATTACCTCCTCCTCCTCCCCGAATCCTCCTTTACAAACAGGCGGCAAAAGAATCAATATTCAACGCTGCAATAAATCAGTCGTTTATCTCCAGCACAACGGGGACACAAAACTTCTTTCTCCAACAAGAAAATGAATTTTAAAGGGAATGTCAACCCTACAGAATGCTGCTGTCAAGAATCTCTTAAAATCTCTTTCTATTTGTTGTTCGAGCGCTAGGTTTTTTTTATATATACACAACTCCAAGTCCCCTGAATACATTTAGATGATAACATTTTGGCTACCTAGTGGTGGCTGTATAAATCTGTATGTAGTGAGCTCCCTCTAGTGGTGGCTGTATAAATCTATATGTAGTGAGCTCCCTCTAGTGGTGACTGTATAAATCTGTATGTAGTGAGTTCCCTCTAGTGGTGACTGTATAAATCTGTATGTAGTGAGCTCCCTCTAGTGGTGGCTGTATAAATCTGTATGTAGTGAGTTCCCTCTAGTGGTGACTGTATAAATCTGTATGTAGTGAGCTCCCTCTAGTGGTGGCTGTATAAATCTGTATGTAGTGAGTTCCCTCTAGTGGTGGCTGTATAAATCTGTATGTAGTGAGCTCCCTCTAGTGGTTGCTGTATAAATCTGTATGTAGTGAGCTCCCCCTAGTGGTGACTATATAAATCTGTATGTAGTGAGCTCCCTCTAGTGGTGGCTTTATAAATCTATATGTAGTGTGGTGACTGTATAAATCTGTATGTAGTGAGCTCCCTCTAGTGGTGGCTGTATAAATCTGTATGTAGTGAGTTCCCTCTAGTGGTGGCTGTATAAATCTGTATGTAGTGAGCTCCCTCTAGTGGTGGCTGTATAAATCTGTATGTAGTGAGCTCCCCCTAGTGGTGACTATATAAATCTGTATGTAGTGAGCTCCCTCTAGTGGTGGCTGTATAAATCTGTATGTAGTGAGCTCCCCCTAGTGGTGACTGTATAAATCTGTATGTAGTGAGCTCCCTCTAGTGGTGGCTGTATAAATCTATATGTAGTGAGCTCCCTCTAGTGGTGACTGTATAAATCTGTATGTAGTGAGTTCCCTCTAGTGGTGGCTGTATAAATCTGTATGTAGTGAGCTCCCTCTACTGGTGGCTGTATAAATCTGTATGTAGTGAGCTCCCCCTAGTGGTGACTATATAAATCTTTATGTAGTGAGCTCCCCCTAGTGGTGGCTGTATAAATCTGTATGTATTGAGCTCCCTCTAGTGGTGACTGTATAACTCTGTATGTATTGCGCTCCCTCTAGTGGTGGCTGTATAAATCTGTATGTACTGAGCACCCTCTAGTGGTGACTGTATAAATCTGTATGTAGTGAGCTCCCTCTAGTGGTGGCTGTATAAATCTGTATGTAGTGAGCTCCCTCTAGTGGTGACGGTATAAATCTGTATGTAGTGAGCTCCCTCTAGTGGTGACTGTATAAATCTGTATGTAGTGAGCTCCCCCTAGTGGTGAATGAATAAATCTGTATGTAGTGAGCTCCCCCTAGTGGTGGCTGTATATAGTGTTTGTAGTGAGCTCCCTCTAGTGGTGACAGTATAAATCTGTATGTAGTGAGCTCCCTCTAGTGGTGACTGTATAATCTATGTGTAGTGACTCCCTCTAGTGGTGGCTGTATAAATCTGTATGTAGTGAGCTCCCTCTAGTGGTGACTGTATAATCTATGTGTAGTGACTCCCTCTAGTGGTGGCTGTATAAATCTGTATGTAGTGAGCTCCCTCTAGTGGTGACTGTATAAATCTGTATGTAGTGAGCTCCCTCTAGTGGTGACTGTATAAATCTGTACGTAGTGAGCTCCCTCTAGTGGTGGCCACAGGCTGTGAGAATGTATTGAAAAAAATAAATGTCAACGAAGAGGATTTTGAAAAATTAAAAAACTATAATAGGAAATAAACTACCTTGACCATGAATTTGCAATTAGTATTTAGCTTTAGAGTTTCAATATATTGTTCCTTCTGGTCACAGGCAAAGCTGCATTCAGAATGTATCTGACAGTGACTCCTTCCTTGCCTTTCCCAATTAGCACTAATTATGTGCGGTAATTTTGCATTTGGGAATATTTGGGGATATTTTATTTTCACTTCATACTTGTTATGCACATATCAGTCACACATGGGTACAGGAGGAAATAAAGCCTAAACCTCTGCTGCTGCCAGGGGAGGACTGGCCCAGGTGGTAGGGGGGCAAGTGCCCCCCAGGCTTGTTGTTTTCCCCTAAATCTAGAGCCGCCCCCACAATGATATGGCCAGCGGCCGCGCTGCCTAGCGGCCGCAGCGGTCCTATGTGGATGGCAACATTCGGTGAGTCTCCGAACCTCCCCCGCTCCTCAACAGATATGAACTGATATCACCCCCCACCCCGCCAGCTCCTCACCCAGTCGCATCCGATAGCACCCCCCCCCCCCCCCCCCGCCGCTCCTCACCTGGTCGGCTCCGATAGCAACCACCATCTTCCCCCCCCGGTCTTCAGGGCTGATGGATCTGGCTGCCACCTGGGACAAGCGCCCCCAGCCAGCCCCTGGCTGCTGCTCCCATATCCTGCTGGTTCCTGTACAGACTAGAATGTCCCTAGCTGCACAAAAAGAAACCACAGCTCAGACTTGGCTCCCGCTGTCAAGTTGTTTCTCCTCCTCCTGCGGAACCAGAGGGGAGGTCACGCCACACCATTAACCAGTATAAGAAAAGTGCATGAGTAGACAGAAAAACAAAGGTAAGCAAACAAAGTACATGCACAAGAAGACAAAGGAGAAATAACCAATGTAAGCAAGGGTAACCTCCTAACAGATAATAGAAGATAGGTGTAAGGAAGACAAATGAGAAATACACAGCAAATATAACATTGGTCTGTGCCGAAAAGGAAAAATCCATAGCTGCAGGGCTGGAACTTCATAGCAAAAATCCACATAAAAATATAGCCAGCAGAGAAGGCTGGTATCAGTAGTATAAACAGCCCCACCCAGGATATGATAGGACAGAGACAAAATAATAATAATAACTGTGGTGTTGTAGGATGATTTCCTTGACAGTCGCAGATTAATTCAGTTGAATCACTTTCCCCTGTACTTTTCCTCTTTGCCACGTTACACGGCAAAGAACAATTGTTGGATGTTGTGGTTTTAAGATCTACTCTACACTTGATGGTTAAAACACCCATATGAGGCACAGCATCTTGATGGTTTCAATGTGCACAAGGCGGCGCTGCCGCTTATAGTTATAGAACCTAACTGATCCAAATATGACCAACAATCCGGTAACCCTCCCACTCGTGTCCCTGCTCACTTCACAGCAGCCAAGTGAAGTCAGAACCGAAAATCTCCCTCCAACCCACACCCCCATTATAGACCACATTCGTCCACACCCCCATTATAGTCCACATTCGTCCACACCCCCATTATAGACCACATTGTCCACACCCCCATTATAGACCACATTCATCCACACCCCCATTATGCCACATTCGTCCACACCCCCATTATAGCCACATTCGTCCACACCCCCATTATAGACCACATTCGTCCACACCCCCATTATAGACCACATTCGTCCACACCCCCATTATAGTCCACATTCGTCCACACCCCATTATAGACCACATTCTCCACACCCCCATTATAGACCACATTCATCCACACCCCCATTATAACCACATTCATCCACACCCCCATTATAGTCCACATTCTCCACACCCCATTATAGCCACATTCGTCCACACCCCCATTATATCCAATTTTCAAATATAGCACATTCGGTCCACACCCCCATTATAGACCACATTCGTCCACACCCCCATTATAGACCACATTCGTCCACACCCCCATAAATAGACACATTCACACCCCCATTATAGACCACATTCGTCCACACCCCCATTATAGTCCACATTCGTCCACACCCCCATTATAGACCACATTCGTCCACACCCCCATTATAGACCACATTCGTCCACACCCCCATTATAGTCCACATTCGTCCACACCCCCATTATAGTCCACATTCTCCACACCCCCATTATAGACCACATTCATCCACACCCCCATTATAGACCACATTGGTCCACACCCCCATTATAGTCCACATTCGTCCACACCCCCATTATAGTCCACATTGTCCACACCCCATTATAGACCACATTCGTCCACACCCCCATTATAGACCACATTCGTCCCACCCCCATTATAACCACATTCGTCCACACCCCATTATAGACCACATTGTCCACACCCCATTATAGACCACATTGGTCCACACCCCCATTATAGACCACATTCGTCCACACCCCCATTATAAGCCACATTCGTCCACACCCCCATTATAGACCACATTCGTCCACACCCCCATTATAGACCACATTCGTCCACACCCCATTATAGACCACATTCGATCCACACACACCCACATTATAGACCACATTCGTCCACACCCCCATTATAGTCCACATTCGTCCACACCCCCATTATAGACCACATTCGTCCACACCCCCATTATAGACCACATTTGTCCACACCCCCATTATAGACCACATTCGTCCACACCCCCATTATAGACCACATTCGTCCACACCCCCATTATAGACCACATTCGTCCACACCCCCATTATAGTCCACATTCGTCCACACCCCCATTATAGTCCACATTCGTCCACTCCCCCATTATAGACCACATTCGTCCACACCCCCATTATAGACCACATTCGTCCACACCCCCATTATAGTCCACATTCGTCCACACCCCCATTATAGTCCACATTCGTCCACACCCCCATTACAGTCCACATTCGTCCACACCCCATTATAGACCACATTCGTCCACACCCCCATTATAGACCACATTCGTCCACACCCCCATTATAGTCCACATTCGTCCACACCCCCATTATAGACCACATTCGTCCACCCCCCATTATAGACCACATTCGTCCACACCCCCATTATAGACCACATTCGTCCTCACCCCCATTATAGTCCACATTCGTCCACACCCCCATTATAGTCCACATTCGTCCACACCCCTATTATAGACCACATTGGTCCACACCCCCATTATAGACCACATTCATCCACACCCCCATTATAGTCCACATTCGTCCACACCCCTATTATAGACCACATTGGTCCACACCCCCATTATATTTATTTCTCAATATTTTTATTGAAAGTTCTTTAGGAAAAGGGTAGGGTGGGAAATATATAGGGTAGTATGTAGGAGATAAATTACATATTACAGACATACAGGCACACAGGAATACAGGAACATTCACACCCCCATTATAGACCACATTCGTCCACACCCCCATTATAGACCACATTCGTCCTCACCCCCATTATAGACCACATTCATCCACACCCCCATTATAGACCACATTCATCCACACCCCCATTATAGTCCACATTCGTCCACACCCCCATTATAGTCCACATTCGTCCACACCCCCATTATAGACCACATTCATCCACACCCCCATTATAGACCACATTCATCCACACCCCCATTATAGTCCACATTCGTCCACACCCCCATTATAGTCCACATTCGTCCACACCCCCATTATAGACCACATTCGTCCACACCCCCATTATAGACCACATTCGTCCTCACCCCCATTATAGTCCACATTCGTCCTCACCCCCATTATAGTCCACATTCGTCCACACCCCCATTATAGACCACATTCGTCCACACCCCCATTATAGTCCACATTCGTCCACACCCCTATTATAGACCACATTCGTCCACACCCCCATTATAGTCCACATTCGTCCACACCCCTATTATAGACCACATTGGTCCACACCCCCATTATAGACCACATTCATCCACACCCCCATTATAGACCACATTCATCCACACCCCAATTATAGACCACATTCGTCCACACCCCCATTATAGACCACATTCGACCCCACCCCCATTATAGACCACATTGGTCCACACCCCCATTATAGACCACATTCGTCCACACCCCCATTATAGACCACATTCATCCACACCCCCATTATAGACCACATTCGACCACACCCCCATTATAGACCACATTGGTCCACACCCCCATTATAGACCACATTCGTCCACACCCCCATTATAGACCACATTCGTCCACACCCCCATTATAGACCACATTCGTCCTCACCCCCATTATAGTCCACATTCGTCCACACCCCCATTATAGTCCACATTCGTCCACACCCCTATTATAGACCACATTGGTCCACACCCCCATTATAGACCACATTCATCCACACCCCCATTATAGTCCACATTCGTCCACACCCCTATTATAGACCACATTGGTCCACACCCCCATTATATTTATTTCTCAATATTTTTATTGAAAGTTCTTTAGGAAAAGGGTAGGGTGGGAAATATATAGGGTAGTATGTAGGAGATAAATTACATATTACAGACATACAGGCACACAGGAATACAGGAACATTCACACCCCCATTATAGACCACATTGGTCCACACCCCCATTATAGACCACATTCGTCCACACCCCCATTATAGACCACATTCGTCCACACCCCCATTATAGACCACATTCATCCACACCCCTATTATAGACCACATTCATCCACACCCCCATTATAGACCACATTCGTCCACACCCCCATTATAGACCACATTCGTCCACACCCCCATTATAGACCATATTCGTCCACACCCCCATTATAGTCCACATTCATCCACACCCCCATTATAGACCACATTCGTCCACTCCCCCATTATAGACCACATTCATCCACACCCCCATTATAGACCACATTCGTCCACACCCCCATTATAATCCACATTCGTCCACTCCCCCATTATAGACCACATTCATCCACACCCCCATTATAGACCACATTCGTCCACACCCCCATTATAGACCACATTCGTCCACACCCCCATTATAGACCACATTCGTCCACACCCCCATTATAGTCCACATTTGTCCACACCCCCATTATAGTCCACATTCGTCCACACCCCCATTATAGCCCACATTCATCCACACCCCCATTATAGTCCACATTCGTCCACACCCCCATTATAGACCACATTCATCCACACCCCCATTATAGACCACATTCATCCACACCCCCATTATAGACCACATTCGTCCACACCCCCATTATAGACCACATTCGTCCACACCCCCATTATAGTCCACATTCATCCACACCCCCATTATAGACCACATTCATCCACACCCCCATTATAGTCCACATTCATCCACACCCCCATTATAGACCACATTCGTCCACACCCCCATTATAGTCCACATTCGTCCACACCCCCATTATAGTCCACATTCGTCCACACCCCCATTATAGTCCACATTCATCCACACCCCATTATAGTCCACATTCGTCCACACCCCCATTATAGACCACATTCGTCCACACCCCCATTATAGTCCACATTCGTCCACACCCCCATTATAGTCCACATTCATCCACACCCCCATTATAGTCCACATTCGTCCACACCCCCATTATAGACCACATTCGTCCACACCCCCATTATAGTCCACATTCGTCCACACCCCCATTATAGACCACATACGTCCACACCCCCATTATAGACCACATTCTTCCTCACCCCCATTATAGTCCACATTCATCCACACCCCATTATAGACCACATTTGTCCACACCCCCATTATAGACCACATTCGTCCACACCCCCATTATAGACCACATTCATCCACACCCCCATTATAGACCACATTTGTCCACACCCCCATTATAGACCACATTCGTCCACACCCCCATTATAGTCCACATTTGTCCACACCCCCATTATAGACCACATTCGTCCACACCCCCATTATAGTCCACATTCGTCCACACCCCCATTATAGACCACATTCATCCACACCCCATTATAGTCCACACCCCTTCCACCCACCTTCACCTTGACATTCCTTGAATGGTCTCTGATGATGGAGAACCCAATGTGATGCACAAGAACCTCCTGGAAACATTGTTTTCGAGACGTTTTACGAATATATTGGGAGATTTACCAACTTTATGGAGGTTTCAAGTGTTTTGATAGAGTTGGCAGCATTAGTTGGCACTAAGCATCTCTCAGCGCCTTCCTGTAGATCTGTATTCTTGGACATCTCAATCATCCAGGTTCCAATGAGACAGTCGTGGATTTGGGCAGCTGTCCCAGGAAGACGGCGTGCATCTTTACAACGCAAATACATGGTGGAGTGGGGGGCATTAACTCCTTCCTTCACCAGTCAGTTGTGCCAACTGAGGCTCTGAGGTGAAGTAATGATAAGGGGTGTTGGTAGGGGCCTCTTCTCCTTATATAGCATGATGGCCCCCCATGACCTCGTGTACCCTTTACTATGGCCAGTGCTTCTTTTGTTAAAGAATATTTGCCAGTACTGAGGTGAGGAGCAGGGGGGGGGGGAAAACGGGGTTCTTTCAGGCTCCGGCGGCCTGAAAAGTGGGGCGGGGTTCTTTCTGACGCCGGAGGCTTGAGCAGCGGAGGAAGGGGGGTGCTGTCAGGCGCCGGCGGCTTTGAGGGTGGGGTTATGTTGCCAGGTGCTTGAGGAGCTGGGGGGCAAGGGGTGCTGTCAGGCACCGGGCGGCTTGAGGTGCGGGGGGGGGGGTTATGGAGCTATCAGGCGCCTGCGGACGTGATTAAGAAGCAGAGGGGGGGTGCTGTCTTTCAGCCGGGAGATCCTATGGGCAGCAAGCAGTGGACGGCAATCCCCATATAGCTCCGCCACCTCTGCATATTTTTCGGTACGCCGTACCACCACGTACCCCCACAAAAAAAGCACTGAGTGTGGCCCCCACAAGCGTATAATAAAAAAAACAATAAAGATTATACTCACCTACTCCTGATTCCTGGCACCACAGCCTCCATCTCCTCTTCTATGGGGGGGGCCTGCAGAGGTGGCCTGATGGACTGACGTCAGTATGCTTCCTACATGGACACGCTGATGTCTCGTAAGTCCCAGACTTATATCGGTCTACAGCTTAGGAGTCAGCAAGTGATAGAAGACGGAGCTTTATCTCCATGCTCTACCACTGGAGGGAACGGTGACCGAGTCATGTTGACTCCAATACAGTTCAATGTGGAGGTCGCAGGAGATCTTGGGCTCTTGGCAAGAAGTTTCGGGCCGGAGCCCCGGATCTTTGACCCTAGTGATGCCCCAGGCAATGACATTTCTACATCAAGTGGAGATCTGATCAAAATGTGCATTGGAAGACTGATGGGATTACCACACAGTGTGCATAGGAGGCTGTGTGGGAGCATCATATTGTGCGGGGGTCTCATACTATCTGGGGGAACTGTGGATGCATCTTTTTAAGGAGGCATTGTGCGGGTATCTTATTGCACGGAGAGGCACTGCCGGGGTATCGTACTGTGTGGTGCAAATTATAGGGTCTTTTGCATGGAAGCATTGTGGGGGCATCATACTGTGTGTGGGGGTAACTATAAGGGAATGATATTGAGTGGGGAACTGTGGGGGTATCTTTGCATGGAGGCACTGTGGAGATATCATACTGTGTGTTTTTGGACACTGGACACATCTTTATATGGAGGCATTGTGGAAGCATCATACTGTTTTGGGGGTGGGATCTGTGGGGGTATCTATGCTTGGAGGCGTTGTGGAGGCATATTGTGGGGGGAACTATGGGGGCATCTTTGCATTGAGGCATATTGTGGGGGGAACTGTGAGGGCATCTTTGCATGGAGGCATTGTGGAGGCATCATACTGTCTGTGGGAGACAGAGGGGGCATCTTTGTATGGAAACATTATGGGGGCAACATACTGTTTGGGGGGAAACTGTGAGGGCTTCTTTGCATGGAAGCACTGAGGAGACTTATTATGGGGGGAATTGTGGGGTGGCGGCCATATTGTGGGGACATCATACTGTATGTATTAGGTGTCAATATTGGCGTGTCAATATTTGTGGGCGATATGCTTGCAGTTTCTTACTGTGTGGAAGTTAAAAATGGGGTTTCAAGCAGTGTGGGAGCACCAAGGGGCTTCTTTATGGGAATTATTGTTGTGTGAGTGCACAAATAGGACAGAGGGAGGAGAAGAGGATTGGCTGTCAATAAAAATTGCCTTTGTACGAATCACAAAAGATGGTGTCCATCCTTCATGTCCTTCATGGCTTTGCTAGCACCAGTTCACATTTGTCTTTGAGTGCTGTGCAGTTTTTTTCTTGTTATTTATCATATGGAGTTGCAGGATCCATGCTGCAATGTGCACCCTCATTACCTACAGGTGATGGAGGGTCTAGATGGAGTCTGCCCACTTAGTAGTGGGGAAGCGGACAAGGAGGATAGGGATATCAGCGTAGGACTCATCAGACCCTGAAGTCACTTTGTCGCAGTTGATGAGCAAACAGACATTGGCCAATGTATGTACCAAGAACTTCAGAATTAAATAAAAAATTGGAGATTTTTGAGTTTTTTGAAAAAAACGTAAGTTTTTAAACTTTTTCCTCAAATATATATAGCTAGTAGCTTATGGACATCATTGGTAGTAGCTGTGTGCTGCAAGGATCTTTTTCATATCATGTCCTTCATAGTTAGAAAGTAAACTTACTCTGCCTCTCACATTTCCATTACAAGTGGGATCAGGGGCGCAGCTGTGGGGATTACAGAGGTAGTGGATGGTCTGGGTTGCAGAGGTAGTGGGTGGTCTGGGTTGCAGAGGTAGTGGGTGGTCTGGGTTGTAGAGGTAGTGGGTGGCCTGGGTTGTAGAGGTAGTGGATGGTCTGAATTGCAGAGGTAGTAGATGGTCTGGGTTGCAGAGGTAGTGGATGGTCTGGGTTGTAGAGGTAGTGGATGGTCTGGGTTGCAGAGGTAGTGGATGGTTTGGGTTGCAGAGGTAGTGGGTGGCCTGGGTTGCAGAGGTAGTGGGTGGTCTGGGTTGCAGAGGTAGTGGATGGTTTGGGTTGCAGAGGTAGTGGGTGGCCTGGGTTGCAGAGGTAGTGGGTGGTCTGGGTTGCAGAGGGTAGTGGATGGTCTGGGTTGCAGAGGTAGTGGAGTGGTCTGGGTTGCAGAGGTAGTGGATGGTCTGGGTTGCAGAGGTAGTGGATGGTCTGGTTTACAGAGGTAGTGGATGGTCTGGGTTGCAGAGGTAGTGGGATGGTCTGGGTTGCAGAGGTAGTGGATGGTTGGGTTGCAGAGGTAGTGGATGGTCTGGGTTGCAGAGGTAGTGGATGGTCTGGGTTGCAGAGGTAGTGGATGGTCTGGGTTGCAGAGGTAGTGGATGGTCTGGGTTGCAGAGGTAGTGGTGGTCTGGGTTGCAGAGGTAGTGGATGGTCTGGGTTGCAGAGGTAGTGGATGGTCTGGTTTGACAGAGGTAGTGGATGGTCTGGGTTGCAGAGGTAGTGGATGGTCTGGGTTGCAGAGGTAGTGGATGGTCTGGGTTGCAGAGGTAGTGGATGGTCTGGGTTGCAGAGGTAGTGGTATGGTCTGGGTTGCAGAGGTAGTGGATGGTCTGGGTTGCAGAGGTAGTGGATGGTCTGGGTTGCAGAGGTAGTGGATGGTCTGGGTTGCAGAGGTAGTGGATGGTCTGGGTTGCAGAGGTAGTGGATGGTCTGGGTTGCAGAGGTAGTGGATGGTCTGGGTTGCAGAGGTAGTGGATGGTCTGGTTGCAGAGGTAGTAGATGGTCTGGGTTGCAGAGAGTAGTGGATGGTCTGGGTTGCAGAGGTAGTAGATGGTCTGAATTGCAGAGGTAGTGGATGGTCTGGGTTGCAGAGGTAGTGGATGGTCTGGGTTGCAGAGGTAGTGGATGGTTGGGTTGCAGAGGTAGTGGGTGGTCTGGGTTGCAGAGGTAGTAGATGGTCTGGGTTGCAGAGGTAGTGGATGGTCTGGGTTGCAGAGGTAGTGGGGTGGTGCTGGGTTGCAGAGGTAGTGGATGGTCTGGGTTGCAGAGGTAGTGGTGGTCTGGGTTGCAGAGGGTAGTGGATGGTCTGGGTTGCAGAGGTAGTGGATGGTCTGGGTTGCAGAGGTAGTGGATGGTCTGGGTTGCAGAGGTAGTGGGTGGTCTGGGTTGCAGAGGTAGTGGATGGTCTGGGTTGCAGAGGTAGTGGATGGTCTGGGTTGCAGAGGTAGTGGATGGTCTGGGTTGCAGAGGTAGTGGATGGTCTGGGTTGCAGAGGTAGTGGATGGTCTGGGTTGCAGAGGTAGTGGATGGTCTGGGTTGCAGAGGTAGTGGATGGTCTGGGTTGCAGGGTAGTGGATGGTCTGGGTTGCAGAGGTAGTGGATGGTCTGGGTTGCAGAGGTAGTGGATGGTCTGGGTTGCAGAGGTAGTGGATGGTCTGGGTTGCAGAGGTAGTGGATGGTCTGGGTTGCAGAGGTAGTGGATGGTCTGGGTTGCAGGGGTAGTGGATGGTCTGGGTTGCAGAGGTAGTGGATGGTCTGGGTTGCAGAGGTAGTGGATGGTCTGGGTTGCAGAGGTAGTGGATGGTCTGAATTGCAGAGGTAGTGATGGTCTGGGTTGCAGAGGTAGTGGATGGTCTGGGTTGCAGAGGTAGTAGATGGTCTGGGTTGCAGAGGTAGTGGATGGTTTGGGTTGCAGAGGTAGTGGGTGGTCTGGGTTGCAGAGGTAGTAGATGGTCTGAATTGCAGAGGTAGTGGATGGTCTGGGTTGCAGAGGTAGTGGATGGTCTGGGTTGCAGAGGTAGGTAGTGGATGGTTTGGGTTGCAGAGGTAGTGGGTGGTCTGGGTTGCAGAGGTATGTAGAATGGTCTGGGTTGCAGAGGTAGTGCATGGTCTGGGTTGCAGAGGTAGAGTGGGTGGGTGCTGGGTTGCAGAGGTAGTGGATGGTCTGGGTTGCAGAGGTAGTGGGTGGTCTGGGTTGCAGAGGTAGTGGATGGTCTGGGTTGCAGAGGTAGTGGTGGATATGGTGTCTGGGTTGCAGAGGTAGTGGATGGTCTGGGTTGCAGAGGGTAGTGGGTGGTCTGGGTTGCAGAGGTAGTGGATGGTCTGGGTTGCAGAGGTAGTGGATGGTCTGGGTTGCAGAGGTAGTGGATGGTCTGGGTTGCAGAGGTAGTGGATGGTCTGGGTTGCAGAGGTGATGTGGTAGGTGGTGTCTGGGTTGCAGAGGTAGTGGATGGTCTGGGTTGCAGAGGTAGTGGATGGTCTGGGTTGCAGAGGTAGTGGATGGTCTGGGTTGCAGAGGTAGTGGATGGTCTGGGTTGCAGAGGTAGTGGATGGTCTGGGTTGCAGAGGTAGTGGATGGTCTGGGTTGCAGAGGTAGTGGATGGTCTGGGTTGCAGAGGTAGTGGATGGTCTGGGTTGCAGGGGTAGTGGATGGTCTGGGTTGCAGAGGTAGTGGATGGTCTGGGTTGCAGAGGTGTAGTGGATGGTCTGGGTTGCAGAGGTAGTAGATGGTCTGAATTGCAGAGGTAGTAGATGGTCTGGGTTGCAGAGGTAGTGGATGGTCTGGGTTGCAGAGGTAGTAGATGGTCTGAATTGCAGAGGTAGTGGATGGTCTGGGTTGCAGAGGTAGTAGATGGTCTGGGTTGCAGAGGTAGTGGGTGGTCTGGGTTGCAGAGGTAGTGGATGGTCTGGGTTGATGAGGTAGTGGATGGTCTGGGTTGCCGAGAAAATGGATGGACTGGATTGCAGAGGTAGCGGATGGTCTGGGTTGCAGAGGTAGTAGATGGTCTGGGTTGCAGAGGTAGCGGATGGTCTGGGTTGCAGAGGTAGTAGATGGTCTGGGATGCAAAAGAGGCTGATGATATTAGTTGTAGAGGTAGTAGATGGTCTGGGATGTAGAGGTAGTGGATGATAGCAGATGGTCTGGGATGTAGAGGTAACATATGGTCTTAGTTGTAAAGGTAGTAGATGGTCCTGGGACCAGGTATACGAAGGTGTTGATTGGCCTATCTGCAAAATTAAAAGACTTCATTGTTACCAATGTCTCACTGTAGTTTTGGGGGCTGACACACAGTTCTTCAGTGGGGTCTTGATGTGAGGTTACAGGCGGCCCTCTACTGATAATGGGATTACTCTATCATGACTGTTATATTTAGATTCCCGGTGGCGGCAGCGACCTCGCCCCGTGGGTCGTGAGGATTACGGTATCACCCTCAGGACGTTGCTGTATAATGAGTGTGACATTAAACCTCTGTGGATAGGAATTTCCAAGAATGAAGTGTTTAGAAGAACATAGCGGAAATATCATTAATGGGGAGAACGCGGTTTGTTTTGGCGCCCGAGGTCGTGGCGGCGGCGGCTTTTCTCTGATTGCGTCGGATAGGAAATAATATAATAGCTCGTTATTACAGGTTCCTGAGGGCGAATCTACATAGAAATGTCAGCACCGAGACTCCAAGACTCTAAATATATACAGCAAGCGCCGCCGTCCGCGTAACAGGTTGTGCTTCTTCTAGTGGAAAACGATGAGCTTATTAGAGGAAAATGCAATCTATACATCTAATTAGTGCGACACATCGACCTGTATCTCACATAGATATCCATTGATCTTTCTCATATCTATCGACGTGAGCTTTCTAGGAATTCTCATGAAATCTTGGTAAGCTCAGAGGGGATGAAGGTAAACAAGTCTGTGCCGGACGGTGAGGGAGTCTACAGTACAGCGGCCTGAATGTCTCCTGTAGGTCCTCTAATGGTGGTCACCCGGCAGGACATTGGTTGTTTACCAGACAACCTGTACGAAGGAGTGCACGGAAGCTTCAAGGACAGAAGTAAGGTAGATACTGATCATATCAAGGGTCGTGGACAGAATCCTGGTGGTGTTTACATCAGTAATTTACTTCAGGGCCTAAATATGAATATTGGAAATTACAGGCCCGAAGCCTGAGGCTGGAGTACTGAGTCTGTGATTAAGAGTTGTCATGGAGACCGTGGTAGAGGTGACTTGCCCACCAGGGCCGTGGGGTATTGGTTCTGCTGAGGGAGTGACGGGGGTCGAGACCCGGCTCCGTGACCCTGGGCGGTCAATAATCGGGGCAGTTTTTAGGGATAAACGTGGCGCCACACGTGGTGTGCAGCTATGGGTAGCTGTTGCTGCAGTCGGGACCTCTGGGGATGATGGGAGTAGCAGCGAGGATATTGAGCTGGTCCCCAATGCAACCAAGAAGTTTATGAATATGCAGCTTCATCGGGGGTGCGGAGCTCACAGTGACGGGCAGCCTCCTGCTGTCGGATCACAGAACCAGTCTCCCCTTAGGTGCAATAATCACAGTCTCAGACACCATCAAGCTTTAACCGGGTTTTACTCTTTCTCTGTATTTGGTATTGTTCACAGACAGTACATTAGCAGCTCCGATGTAGTCTAAGCAGCCGGGATAGTTCATCTGCGTCACCCCCTTTCGTGTCTCTTTCGGGCCTTTTCGGTCTGTCTGCACGCTAGCTACGATCTAGGGGTCATGGTCTTTTATTGGGTAACCTACCGGGTCCCCTAGCCCTAGTACGATAGCTTTCTCTTCACTGCGCCGGATGTTGGGTCATGGGACATAAAGACCCCGCACCCCACCAGGGTTCGTGGGTGGAGCATACAGCGTCCTGTCCATTGGTTCCGGCCCTGTCCCTCAATGACCCCGCTGATTCGGGCACACCTGGACTCCCTCTGTCTCTAGTTAGTGCCTGCAGCCCGCGACCCAGACAAGCCCAATGGTGGCACTGGCCGCCGGGTCCGTGTTCTCTCAGTCCTGTACGGTGGTGTTCTCACCTCTCCTTCTACTGACTCCTTTCGTCTCACTCCCCGACTGCCTTGGTGTTGTGTTCTGTTGTTATCTCCCCTAACTGGGTCCTTCTCTAACTTTCTACCCTCCACCTGGCTTCTCCCACTATCCCGTTGCTGGGCATAGAGTCTCCAGACTTAGGATCGGGAGTGTGTTGTGTGTGCAGCTCCTTCAGCCAGTGTGCAGGGACGACAGTCTGTGGCTCCTCAGGCGGGACTCTGCTGCGACGCTGAAAAGAAGCAGTCTCAGGCAATGGTGAGCGTACCGGGTACTTTACTTAAGGTTCTAGAATATAGACATAACAGATATACCAAAGCTTCATATTGACACTTTACAATAATGTCAAGAAAAGCACATAAAAGAACAAAACCTTCCCTCCCTCCCCCTCCTGAAGTGCAACAGTGTAGACACAACATGTCATCTTCCTATGTTATGCTAAATAATTCCCCAATAACATTAGTCCTAATGTTCACGGATCTTAACTGCTAACAACCCTGAACAGTCAGCCTAGAACCTGGTCCAGCCATGGCCACCTTGAACACCTAGTTTTTAGGGTGACTCACTCTTCTGGCGGTGGGAGGGGTTAGAGTAGTGAGTGTGAGGAAGGGAAGGGAAGAAGAAGCACAAGGAGACAAGAGCTCCTGGGGTTGGAGCTGCTGAAGCTGACAACTCTGCAACTCTAGTTACAGTCTCTCAGATAAGCTCCGGCCTGTGTAGTCTTTAAGAGATCGGGGTAGCAATCATGAGATCCTCGGTGGTGTACCTGTGTCTGCATCTCTCTGGTTCTGTTCCTTAGCGCCTGTGCATGACAGCGCCTCTACATGCAGAGCTATGATCCTGCAGCCTCGGGCATTAGTGCAGTACGGTGGCTGAAGTGGTTAGCACTGGGGTCTTGAGGTCCTGGGTTCAATTTCCACCAAGGACACTAAGGACAACATCTGCAAGGAGTTTGTATGTTCTCCCTGTGTTTGCGTGGGTTTCCTCCGGGCACTCCGGTTTCCTCCCACATTGTAAAGACATACTGATAGGATATTTAGATTGTGAGCTCCAAGAGAGACAGCATTACTCATGTATGTAAAGTGCTATGGAATTAATAGCGCTATATGAATGAATAAATTATTATTATTATTATTATTAGTACCTTGTGCCCAAACCTTTGTCTGGCTGCTTTGTCGGAGAATACCCCAGGTGTGTGAGCCACAGCTTCAATGAAGGTTGTGGCCTCCGGTTCAGGAATTCAACTCCCGTGCTGTCTTCAGGTCTGGTCCCTGTTTCTTGACCACAACCCCTCCTATTGGAGAACCACACCCAGGATTGGGTGCAGTACCCCTCGTGGCGTCCAGACCAGTGGGGTGCCACATTCCCCTTGGTTAAATTCACTAGTCCTCGAGCGACCTGACCGGGTAATAGAATTGCCATTTTTATATTGCATGCATAAAAAATAACATAACACAAATTCTTGGCTTCCCTTACGGGAGGTACGTTACTTTAACGTTACATAACAAAAACGTTTCCTACCAATATAAAAATATAAAAAAGGTAATGAGTGCAAAAAGGGGTTTCAGTTCCAGGTTAAACAGTGTCCATCACATCCTTCAATCAAAAGTTCAGCAAGGCGCCTTACACTGACTGCAAAGCAAAGTGCAACTGTTCAAACCGTCCGTGATTGTCCTTTTTCAATTCCGCGGTTACTATTCAGCTCTATACTAAAACAACAGGTACCTAATTATACACAAGGCATATTATAACTATACATTATCAGCAGCTACGTATCACATAAATTAACTATCTACATTCTGAAAATGTTCATAGTTCTTCACTTTAGTTCAGGTGGAAGTCAGGGAGGTTGTGACTTGTATACCCTCAGGGCATACCATTACATCTGTCCCAAGTGGCGCGTATAGCTCACCTGGTTGCCTGGGTAAAGGTCCCTACCCGGGTGTCCCTTTGATAGATAGCTTTCTACATCGCGCCTGCTCACAAAGACTTCCTCCTCGAAGCCTGATGCTTTAATGAACCTCCACCCATTGTTCAAGTGGAAGTTGACAACCTAACCGCGGTGGTGCTGCGCAGGGTCAGTAGCGAGGATATTTCGGGGGCGCTCCTTCTTCCGGAGGTTCTCTTTCTCCTGGGCCCACCATCTCTCTTGGTGTCGTCGGCGCTCCTGTTCTTCCACACGCTGTCTCTGCTGTCAGTACTCCTCCATCGGGTCGGTCTCAGGTCTGCTCCACTCTCCAGCTTCTTTCATCCGGGCTGCAGCTTGAAGCTCGGCCAGCTCTTCTTGCCGTTGCACCCAATGGATTGGCCCGACCTCGGCTTTTGCAGGCTTCACCGGGGCAGTCTGCTCTTCTTCCTCGCTTGGTTCACACTCCGTAAATCCCAACCCGGATGACTGGTCAAGAGCCTGCGGAGGTGGGTTAGGCACCGTCACAGCCTCGACCTCTTCCATCTGTGTGGTCGGCTGCAACTTTCCGGGTTATAAGTTCTTTCTGTGCTAAGCAGGCCCCCTTGGTTTTCGGCTGGCACTCGGGGTGGGCGTACTCTTTCACCCCTTTTGCTGGCCCATCTCACGACGAGAGGCCGAGGCACCCCCCGGGCCAGCACATGGCGTCAGTCTTTCATGGTCACCATTTGCAAAGTCTCTTTCACACAACAGTTCACAAGTCTTTTTAAGCACACCGGGCCGTTTGCGCATCCTGTTCATGACGCTAAAAAACAGATGGGCCCCAGGGTCGTGGGGTGCTCAGAACCAGGCTTTGCTGCTACTGGGGAGTCACAAGGGTTGAGACCCGGCCCCGTGACCCTGGGTTCAGTGTTAAAGCGTTCTTAGGGAGTGTATAGGGATAAGGTGGTTTAAAAGGGAGAATTGTTCGTGATGCCACCCGTGGTTTGCGGCTGCTGCAGAACTTCTGGGGACGGTGGACAGGCAGATAGAATGTAGTGGCTCCCCATGAGCAGCAGAAGTAAGGGTTAATAGTCTCTGGCAGGCAGGGATTATCTCGGCACCGTTACCTTATTCAGTGGCCTTCACAGCCGGTTGCTGCGGAAATAACAGTCTCACACAGTTCTGCATTCTTTACCTGGGTTTACTCTCAGAAAGCTCCAAATTCAACAGGTCAAAGATATTACAGATGACTCAGGGGGTGAATACTAATACAAGACAGAGAAAGGTGGTCCTACAAAGTGCTGACTCAGGGGGTGAATACTAATACAAGACAGAGAAAGGTGGTCCTACAAAGTGCTGACTCAGGGGGTGAATACTAATACAAGACAGAGAAAGGTGGTCCTACAAAGTGCTGACTCAGGGGGTGAATACTAATACAAGACAGAGAAAGGTGGTCATACAAAGTGCTGACTCAGGGGGTGAATACTAATACAAGACAGAGAAAGGTGGTCCTACAAAGTGCTGACTCAGGGGGTGAATACTAATACAAGACAGTGAAAGGTGGTCCTACAAAGTGCTGACTCAGGGGGTGAATACTAATACAAGACAGAGAAAGGTGGTCCTACAAAGTGCTGACTCAGGGGGTGAATACTAATACAAGACAGAGAAAGGTGGTCATACAAAGTGCTGACTCAGGGGGTGAATACTAATACAAGACAGAGAAAGGTGGTCCTACAAAGTGCTGACTCAGGAGGTGAATACTAATACAAGACAGAGAAAGGTGGTCCTACAAAGTGCTGACTCAGGGGGTGAATACTAATACAACACAGAGAAAGGTGGTCCTACAAAGTGCTGACTCAGGGGGTGAATACTAATACAAGACAGTGAAAGGTGGTCCTACAAAGTGCTGACTCAGGGGGTGAATACTAATACAAGACAGAGAAAGGTGGTCCTACAAAGTGCTGACTCAGGGGGTGAATACTAATACAAGACAGTGAAAGGTGGTCCTACAAAGTGCTGACTCAGGGGGTGAATACTAATACAAGACAGAGAAAGGTGGTCCTACAAAGTGCTGACTGAGGGGGTGAATACTAATACAAGACAGAGAAAGGTGGTCCAACAAAGTGCTGACTCAGGGGCTGAATACTAATGCAAGACAGAGAAAGGTGGTCCTACAAAGTGCTGACTCTGGGGGTGAATACTAATGCAAGACATAGAAAGGTGGTCCTACAAAGTACTGACTCAGGGGGTGAATACTAATACAAGACAGTGAAAGGTGGTCCTACAAAGTGCTGACTCAGGGGCTGAATACTAATGCAAGACAGAGAAAGGTGGTCCTACAAAGTGCTGACTCAGGGGGTGAATACTAATACAAGACAGAGAAAGGTGGTCCTACAAAGTGCTGACTCAGGGGGTGAATACTAATACAAGACAGTGAAAGGTGGTCCTACAAAGTGCTGACTCAGGGGGTGAATACTAATACAAGACAGAGAAAGGTGGTCCTACAAAGTGCTGGCTCAGGGGGGTGAATACTAATACAAGACAGAGAAAGATGGTCCTACAAAGTGCTGACTCAGGAGGTGAATACTAATACAAGACAGAGAAAGGTGGTCCTACAAAGTGCTGACTCAGGGGTGTGAATACTAATACAAGACATAGAAAGGTGGTCCTACAAAGTGCTGACTCAGGGAGTGAATACTAATACAAGACAGAGAAAGGTGGTCCTACAAAGTGCTGACTCAGGGGGTGAATACTAATACAAGACAGAGAAAGGTGGTCCTACAAAGTGCTGACTCAGGGGGTGAATACTAATACAAGACAGAGAAAGGTGGTCATACAAAGTGCTGACTCAGGGGGTGAATACTAATACAAGACAGAGAAAGGTGGTCCTACAAAGTTCTGACTCAGAGGGTGAATACTAATACAAGGCAGAGAAAGGTGGTCATACAAAGTGCTGACTCAGGGGGTGAATGCTAATACAAGACAGAGAAAGGTGGTCCTACAAAGTGCTGACTACGGGGGCTGAATACTAATACAAGACAGAGAAAGGTGGTCATACAAAGTGCTGACTCAGGGGGTGAATACTAATACAAGACAGAGAAAGGTGGTCCTACAAAGTGCTGACTCAGGGGGTGAATACTAATACAAGACAGTGAAAGGTGGTCCTACAAAGTGCTGACTCAGGGGGTGAATACTAATACAAGACAGAGAAAGGTGGTCCTACAAAGTGCTGACTCAGGGGGTGAATACTAATACAAGACAGAGAAAGGTGGTCATACAAAGTGCTGACTCAGGGGGTGAATACTAATACAAGACAGAGAAAGGTGGTCCTACAAAGTGCTGACTCAGGAGGTGAATACTAATACAAGACAGAGAAAGGTGGTCCTACAAAGTGCTGACTCAGGGGGTGAATACTAATACAACACAGAGAAAGGTGGTCCTACAAAGTGCTGACTCAGGGGGTGAATACTAATACAAGACAGTGAAAGGTGGTCCTACAAAGTGCTGACTCAGGGGGTGAATACTAATACAAGACAGAGAAAGGTGGTCCTACAAAGTGCTGACTCAGGGGGTGAATACTAATACAAGACAGTGAAAGGTGGTCCTACAAAGTGCTGACTCAGGGGGTGAATACTAATACAAGACAGAGAAAGGTGGTCCTACAAAGTGCTGACTGAGGGGGTGAATACTAATACAAGACAGAGAAAGGTGGTCCAACAAAGTGCTGACTCAGGGGCTGAATACTAATGCAAGACAGAGAAAGGTGGTCCTACAAAGTGCTGACTCTGGGGGTGAATACTAATGCAAGACATAGAAAGGTGGTCCTACAAAGTACTGACTCAGGGGGTGAATACTAATACAAGACAGTGAAAGGTGGTCCTACAAAGTGCTGACTCAGGGGCTGAATACTAATGCAAGACAGAGAAAGGTGGTCCTACAAAGTGCTGACTCAGGGGGTGAATACTAATACAAGACAGAGAAAGGTGGTCCTACAAAGTGCTGGCTCAGGGGGGTGAATACTAATACAAGACAGAGAAAGATGGTCCTACAAAGTGCTGACTCAGGAGGTGAATACTAATACAAGACAGAGAAAGGTGGTCCTACAAAGTGCTGACTCAGGGACAGATAGAAGAGCTGCAGTATGAGCTCACTGAGTGATCTCCAGTTTACTCCTTGCAACAAATAATACATAAAAGCAAAACGATCGAAAATGTTTGATGAAACCCAATTACAAAAATGATTTTTACTCCTAAATACATGAACATAAGTAACAAAATACATATATCGTCATCCTGCTTTTCATATTGTATGTTCCATACTGTTGGGGGGTTTGTGCACTATAATTTGCTATCTCCTGGATATGACATGCAGATCTGCGGGTAGCGTGAGAACATTGCCGCCTTGGCCGCGGCGGGCGCCCTCGTAGCCTGTACTTATCTGTGCCACGTTCTCATTTCACGCCGCTTCCTCCATTCCTGACACAGCTGCAGCGCACATCTTTAATTCATGAGTCAATTATCACCTCCACATGCAAGCAGTGCAGGGGCTGGTCCAGGGGGCAGGGGCGCACATGACCCCCAGGCCTGCGGTCAAGCAGCAGTTTTGGGGCCGCCCGGCCATCTGTCCTGTGGGTCTGGGTGCCGCTCTGCCCCTGAAGATCACTGCTCCGGGGCCACTGCTGAGTACTTGTACCCCATAGGCCGAAATTGCCAGACACCGCCACCGGGATAATCAGCGGGTGCGGCCCTGTCTGTACATCATCCGGGGCTGTTTACACCGGGACAAAACCTATTGTTCAGGTTAACAGGTGGCAAATGGTGAAAACAATATCTCCATAGATAATAAAGTATTTGTCTGCCCCATTAATACATTCATTAAGTATTCAGCCCCTTTGCTCAGTATTGATGATAAGTATTCAGCCCCTTTGCTCAGTATTGATGATAAGTATTCAGCCCCTTTGCTCAGTATTGATGATAAGTATTCAGCCCCTTTGCTCAGTATTGATGATAAGTATTCAGCCCCTTTCATCAGAATTGATGATAAATATTCAGCCCCTTTGCTCAGTATTGATGATAAGTATTCAGCCCCTTTGCTCAGTATTGATGATAAGTATTCAGCCCCTTTGCTCAGTGTTGATGGTAAGTATTCAGCCCCTTTGCTCAGTATTGATGATAAGTATTCAGCCCTTTGCTCAGTATTGATGGTAAGTATTCAGCCCCTTTGCTCAGTATTGATGATAAGTATTCAGCCCCTTTGCTCAGTATTGATGATAAGTATTCAGCCCCTTTGCTCAGTATTGATGATAAGTATTCAGCCCCTTTGCTCAGTATTGATGGTAAGTATTCAGCCCCTTTGCTCAGTGTTGATGATAAGTATTCAGCCCCTTTCATCAGTATTGTGAAACATATCTTGATATAAGTATTCAGCCCCTTTCATCAGTATTGATGATAAGTATTCAGCCCCTTTGCTCAGTATTGATGATAAGTATTCAGCCCCTTTGCTCAGTATTGATGATAAGTATTCAGCCCCTTTGCTCAGTATTGATGATAAGTATTCAGCCCCTTTGCTCAGTATTGATGATAAGTATTCAGCCCCTTTGCTCAGTATTGATGATAAGTATTCAGCCCCTTTGCTCAGTATTGATGTAAGTATTCAGCCCCTTTGCTCAGTATTGATGATAAGTATTCAGCCCCTTTGCTCAGTATTGATGATAAGTATTCAGCCCCTTTGCTCAGTATTGATGATAAGTATTCAGCCCTTTGCTCAGTATTGATGATAAGTATTCAGCCCTTTGCTCAGTATTGATGATAAGTATTCAGCCCCTTTGCTCAGTATTGATGATAAGTATTCAGCCCCTTTGCTCAGTATTGATGATAAGTATTCAGCCCCTTTGCTCAGTATTGATGGTAAGTATTCAGCCCCTTTGCTCAGTGTTGATGATAAGTATTCAGCCCCTTTCATCAGTATTGATGATTAAGTATTCAGCCCCTTTCATCAGTATTGATGATAAGTATTCAGCCCCTTTCATCAGTATTGATGATAAGTATTCAGCCCCTTTGCTCAGTATTGATGATAAGTATTCAGCCCCTTTCATCAGTATTGATGATAAGTATTCAGCCCCTTTGCTCAGTATTGATGATAAGTATCAGCCCCTTTGCTCGTATTGATGATAAGTATCAGCCCCTTTGCTCAGTTTGATGTAAGTATCAGCCCCTTTGCTCAGTATTGATGATAAGTATTCAGCCCCTTTGCTCAGTATTGATGATAAGTATTCAGCCCCTTTGCTCAGTATTGATGATAAGTATTCAGCCCCTTTGCTCAGTATTGATGATAAGTATTCAGCCCCTTTGCTCAGTATTGATGATAAGTATTCAGCCCCTTTGCTCAGTATTGATGATAAGTATTCAGCCCCTTTGCTCAGTATTGATGTAAGTATTCAGCCCCTTTGCTCAGTATTGATGATAAGTATTCAGCCCCTTTGCTCAGTATTGATGGTAAGTATTCAGCCCCTTTGCTCAGTGTTGATGATAAGTATTCAGCCCCTTTCATCAGTATTGATGATAAGTATTCAGCCCCTTTCATCAGTATTGATGATAAGTATTCAGCCCCTTTCATCAGTATTAATGATAAGTATTCAGCCCCTTTGCTCAGTATTGATGATAAGTATTCAGCCCCTTTCATCAGTATTGATGATAAGTATTCAGCCCCTTTGTTCAGTATTGATGATAAGTAATCAGCCCCTTTCATCAGTATTGATGATAAGTATTCAGCCCCTTTGCTCAGTATTGATGATAAGTATTCAGCCCCTTTCATCAGTATTAATGATAAGTATTCAGCCCCTTTGCTCAGTGTTGATGGTAAGTATTCAGCCCCTTTGCTCAGTATTGATGATAAGTATTCAGCCCCTTTCATCAGTATTGATGATAAGTATTCAGCCCCTTTCATCAGTATTAATGATAAGTATTCAGCCCCTTTGCTCAGTGTTGATGGTAAGTATTCAGCCCCTTTGCTCAGTATTGATGATAAGTATTCAGCCCCTTTGCTCAGTATTGATGATAAGTATTCAGCCCCTTTGCTCAGTATTGGTGATAAGTATTCAGCCCCTTTGCTCAGTATTGGTGATAAGTATTCAGCCCCTTTGCTCAGTATTGATGATAAGTATTCAGCCCCTTTGCTCAGTATTGATGATAAGTATTCAGCCCCTTTGCTCAGTATTGATGATAAGTATTCAGCCCCTTTGCTCAGTATTGATGATAAGTATTCAGCCCCTTTGCTCAGTATTGATGATAAGTATTCAGACCCTTTGCTCAGTGTTGAGTATTTGCACCTTTGGAGCTCGTACAGCCATGAGTCTTCTTGGGGATGATGCAGTTTTCCCCTGGATTTGGGGATCCTCTCATTCTTCCTTGCAGATCCTCTCCAGTCCCGTCAGGTTGGATGGTGAATGTTGGTGGAGCCATTTTCAGGTCTCTCCAGAGATGCTCCATTGGGTTTAGGTCCGGGCTGTGGCTCCGGTCAGGAATGGGCACAGAGTTGTGGTGAAGCCGCTCCTTTGTTATTTTAGCTGTGGTTTAGGGTCATTGTCTTGTTGGAAGGTGAAGCTTCGGCCAAGTCTGAGGTCCAGAGCTCTGGAAGAGGTTTTTATCCAGGAGATCTCTGGACTTGGCCGCATTCATGTTTCCTTCAATTGTAACCAGTCGTCCTGTCCCTGTAGCTGCAGAACCGCCCATAGCATGATGCTGCCTCCACCATGTCTCACTGTTGGGATTGTGTTGGGCAGGTGATGAGCAGGGCCTGGTTTTCTCCACCACTTACAATTATCACCAAAAGTTCTATCTTCATCTCATCAGAGCAGAGAATCTTATTTCTCATAGTCTGGGATCCTTCATGTGTTTTCTTGTAATCTCTATGTGGCTTTCCTATGTCTTGCACTGAGGAGAGGCTTCTGTCAGGCCACTCTGCCATAAAGGCCCGACTGGTGGAGGCTGCAGTGATAGGTGACTTCTCCCATCCCCCTCCTGCATCTCTGGAGCTCAGCCACAGTGATCCTGGGGATCTTCTTTACCTCTCACCAAGGCTCTTCCCTCATGATTGGATGGTCAGGTCTAGGAAGACTTCTGGTGGTCCCAAACATCTGCCATTTAAGGATTATGGAGGCCACTGTGGTCTTAAAAATCTTGAGTGCTGCAGACATTCTATTGTAACCTTGGCTTGATCTGTGCCTTGCCACAATTCTGTCTCTGAGCTCCTTGGGCAGTTCCTTTGACCTCATGATTCTCATTTAGTCTGACATGCACTGTGAGCTGTGAGGTCTTATATAGACAGGTGTGCGCCTTTCTAATTCATGTCCTATCAGTTTAATTAAACACAGCTGGACTCCAATGAAGGAGTAGAACCACCTCAAGGAGGATCACAAGGAAATGGACAGCATGTGACCTTCCGTACCCAGTGTATTAACATATCAAATGGTATCACCCGTACAATAAATGCTATAAAGGGAAAAAAATGTCCTAAGGGGTTATTTTTCAAAAATTTTAACTTATTCCTTCTGCAAAGTTGACAATCCCTTTAAGGGATGTGGAGTTCCCTTTAAGGGAGATGAGGATCATTAAAATATATTTAATGGGTTATAAATGTAACACAATCAATATGTGTTATGACCGGGGGATATTACAGGTTTTTCTATGTCCCCATGTCAGCACTTCCTGATGTTTTCACCTGTAGGAGGCGCTAACGGCCTCCACACCTTTATTCTGATTAGTTACAGCTGATCACCTATAGGGGGCGATAGAGAGTCAGACTAATGGCACCTAGTGACAATCACCAGGAGCCGCTCGCTGACTTCTCCAGCTTTTCTCTGCTCTTATTGCTGGATTGTACTTGACATTTCAGGTCAATGAAACTCGCAGAGCGGCGCTCCGTCCTCTCCCGGCTATTAATATCGGAGGAATAACGAGTTGTTGGCTTATTTCATGATTTCTGAATACATTTTCTCCTGTAAAATGAACAGAAACAAAACTAGAAAATATGTCCTGCCCCAACTCCATACAAGAACACTCCAGAGCTGCACTCACTATTCTGCTGGTGCAGTCACTGTGTACATACATTACATTACTGATCCTGAGTTACCTCCTGTATTATACTCCAGAGCTGCACTCACTATTCTGCTGGTGCAGTCACTGTGTACATACATTACATTACTGATCCTGAGTTACCTCCTGTATTATACTCCAGAGCTGCACTCACTATTCTGCTGGTGCAGTCACTGTGTACATACATTACATTACTGATCCTGAGTTACCTCCTGTATTATACTCCAGAGCTGCACTCACTATTCTGCTGGTGCAGTCACTGTGTACATACATTACATTACTGATCCTGAGTTACTCTCTGTATTATACTCCAGAGCTGCACTCACTATTCTGCTGGTGCAGTCACTGTGTACATACATTACATTACTGATCCTGAGTTACCTCCTGTATTATACTCCAGAGCTGCACTCACTATTCTGCTGGTGCAGTCACTGTGTACATACATTACATTACTGATCCTGAGTTACCTCCTGTATTATACTCCAGAGCTGCACTCACTATTCTGCTGGTGCAGTCACTGTGTACATACATTACATTACTGATCCTGAGTTACCTCCTGTATTATACTCCAGAGCTGCACTCACTATTCTGCTGGTGCAGTCACTGTGTACATACATTACATTACTGATCCTGAGTTACCTCCTGTATTATACTCCAGAGCTGCACTCACTATTCTGCTGGTGCAGTCACTGTGTACATACATTACATTACTGATCCTGAGTTACCTCCTGTATTATACTCCAGAGCTGCACTCACTATTCTGCTGGTGGAGTCACTGTGTACATACATTACATTACTGATCCTGAGTTACCTCCTGTATTATACTCCAGAGCTGCACTCACTATTCTGCTGGTGCAGTCACTGTGTACATACATTACATTACTGATCCTGAGTTACCTCCTGTATTATACTCCAGAGCTGCACTCACTATTCTGCTGGTGCAGACACTGTGTATATACATTACATTACTGATCCTGAGTTACCTGCTGTATTATACTCCTGAGCTGCACTCACTATTCTGCTGGTGCAGTCACTGTGTACATACATTACTGATCCTGAGTTACCTCCTGTATTATCCTCCAGAGCTGCACTCACTATTCTGCTGGTGCAGTCACTGTGTACATACATTACATTACTGATCCTGAGTTACCTCCTGTATTATACTCCAGAGCTGCACTCACTATTCTGCTGGTGCAGTCACTGTGTACATACATTACATTACTGATCCTGAGTTACCTCCTGTATTATCCTCCAGAGCTGCACTCACGATTCTGCTGGTGCAGTCACTGTGTACATACATTACATTACTGATCCTGAGTTACCTCCTGTATTATACTCCAGAGCTGCACTCACTATTCTGCTGGTGCAGTCACTGTGTACATACATTACATTACTGATCCTGAGTTACCTCCTGTATTATCCTCCAGAGCTGCACTCACTATTCTGCTGGTGCAGTCACTGTGTACATACATTACATTACTGATCCTGAGTTACCTCCTGTATTATACTCCAGAGCTGCACTCACTATTCTGCTGGTGCAGTCACTGTGTACATACATTACTGATCCTGAGTTACCTCCTGTATTATCCTCCAGAGCTGCACTCACTATTCTGCTGGTGCAGTCATTGTGTACATAGATTACATTACTGATCCTGAGTTACCTCCTGTATTATACTCCAGAGCTGCACTCACTATTCTGCTGGTGCAGTCACTGTGTACATACATTACATTACTGATCCTGAGTTACCTCCTGTATTATACTCCAGAGCTGCACTCACTATTCTGCTGGTGGAGTCACTGTGTACATGCATTACATTACTGATCCTGAGTTACCTCCTGTATTATACTCCAGAGCTGCACTCACTATTCTGCTGGTGCAGTCACTGTGTACATGCATTACATTACTGATCCTGAGTTACCTCCTGTATTATACTCCAGAGCTGCACTCACTATTCTGCTGGTGCAGTCACTGTGTACATACATTACTGATCCTGAGTTACCTCCTGTATTATACTCCAGAGCTGCACTCCCTATTCTGCTGGTGCAGTCACTGTGTGCATACATTACATTACTGATCCTGAGTTACCTCCTGTATTATACTCCAGAGCTGCACTCACTATTCTGCTGGTGCAGTCACTGTGTACATACATTACTGATCCTGAGTTACCTCCTGTATTATACTCCAGAGCTGCACTCACTATTCTGCTGGTGCAGTCACTGTGTGCATATATTACATTACTGATCCTGAGTTACCTCCTGTATTATACTCCAGAGCTGCACTCACTATTCTGCTGGTGCAGTCACTGTGTACATACATTACTGATCCTGAGTTACCTCCTGTATTATACTCCAGAGCTGCACTCACTATTCTGCTGGTGCAGTCACTGTGTACATACATTACATTACTGATCCTGAGTCACCTCCTGTATTATACTCCAGAGCTGCACTCACTATTCTGCTGGTGCAGTCACTGTGTACATACATTACATTACTGATCCTGAGTTACCTCCTGTATTGTACTCCAGAGCTGCACTCACTATTCTGCTGGTGCAGTCACTGTGCACATACATTACATTACTGACCCTGAGTGACCTCCTGTATTATCCTCCAGAGCTGCACTCACTATTCTGCTGGTGCAGTCACTGTGTACATACATTACATTACTGATCCTGAGTTACCTCCTGTATTATACTCCAGAGCTGCACTCACTATTCTGCTGGTGCAGTCACTGTGTACATACATTACATTACTGATCCTGAGTTACCTCCTGTATTATACTCCACAGCTGCACTCACTATTCTGCTGGTGGAGTCACTGTGTACATACATTACATTACTGATCCTGAGTTACCTCCTGTATTATACTCCAGAGCTGCACTCACTATTCTGCTGGTGCAGTCACTGTGTACATACATTACATTACTGATCCTGAGTTACCTCCTGTATTATACTCCAGAGCTGCACTCACTATTCTGCTGGTGGAGTCACTGTGTACATACATTACATTACTGATCCTGAGTTACCTCCTGTATTATACTCCACAGCTGCACTCACTATTCTGCTGGTGGAGTCACTGTGTACATACATTACATTACTGATCCAGAGTTACCTCCTGTATTATACTCCACAGCTGCACTCACTATTCTGCTGGTGCAGTCACTGTGTACATACATTACATTACTGATCCTGAGTTACCTCCTGTATTATACTCCAGAGCTGCACTCACTATTCTGCTGGTGGAGTCACTGTGTACATACATTACATTACTGATCCTGAGTTACCTCCTGTATTATACTCCAGAGCTGCACTCACTATTCTGCTGGTGCAGTCACTGTGTACATACATTACATTACTGATCCTGAGTTACCTCCTGTATTATCCTCCAGAGCTGCACTCACTATTCTGCTGGTGCAGTCACTGTGTACATACATTACATTACTGATCCTGAGTTACCTGCTGTATTATACTCCAGAGCTGCACTCACTATTCTGCTGGTGCAGTCACTGTGTAGGCAATGCTGGTGGATTTCAGCTCTGCAGTCTGCTGGCTTGTAAATTCTGCTCCGGGTGTTATACAGTTTATACACAGCTCAGTTGTTCGTCTTGTGCACTTGGGTTCAGGCAGTAGAGCAGTATCTGCAGCTTTGGTTGTGTTTGGAGCAGTGATATTTCGGTATATCACTGTGTGCTGTGTACGGGGCACAATGTTGTGATTGCAGATCAGGTGTAATAATTGGGTTTGATCGCTCGGTGTCCGCGGTTCTGGTAATGGATGTGTTCTGCCCTTTTACCGTCTTATCTCATTACTGTCGATCGTTCCCTCCTGGTGGAGCGGCCAGTGCTGACATTCATCCTCCGGGCTCCTCGGGAAGGAACAGGCATCGATCCGCGAAAGCAAAACCTCCCTATGTATCGATTCGTAAAAAAGCTGCATTCACTTTATGAATGGAGCACAGCGGCGCTCGTCTGCCGAGGAGTCTCAGAACACTCATCCATCATCTCCAGCCGAGTGCTCCATCTCCACAACCCAAACTTATGAGGTGGAGGAGTAAAGACAAAGTGCTAGAAAGAGGCGAAAGCGCTCATTGCCCAGGGGGATTTTGGCCCATTCTTCCACCCAAACACTCTTCACCTCCTGCAGATCCCGTAGATCTTTCTATGATCTCAGAGCTTTAGTTCCAGACATTTTCTATTGGATTCAGCTCTGGTGATCGGCTCGGACATTCTAGCAGATTTATTTTCTTCCTTGTCTGTGTGTTTGGGATCATTGTCCTGTGAAATGTCGCCCTCGCTTCATCTTCATCATCCTGGTAGATGCAGCAGATTTTTATCAGGAATGTCTCCGTACATTTGTCCATTCATCCTTTCTTCAATTATGTGAAGTTTGCCAGATAAACAGCCCCACGCTATGATGTTCCCACCTCCACACTTCACTATTGCCTTTTGACCTCCAAACATTATGTGTATTATGGCCTCCAAACATGGTGTGCATTATGGTCTCCAAACATGGTGTGCATTATGGCCTCCAAACATGGTGTGCATTATGGCCTCCAAACATATTGTGTATTATGGCCTCCAAACATGATGTGTATTATGGCCTCCAAACATGATGTGTATTATGGCCTCCAAACATGATGTGTATTATGGCTTCCAAACATAGTGTGTATTATGGCCTCCAAACATGATGTGTATTATGGCCTCCAAACATGATGTGTATTATGGCTTCCAAACATAGTGTGCATTATGGTCTCCAAACATGGTGTGCATTATGGCCTCCAAACATGGTGTGCATTATGGCCTCCAAACATATTGTGTATTATGGCCTCCAAACATGATGTGTATTATGGCCTCCAAACATGATGTGTATTATGGCTTCCAAACATGGTGTGTATTATGGCCTCCAAACATCATGTGTATTATGGCCTCCAAACATGATGTGTATTATGGCTTCCAAACATAGTGTGCATTATGGTCTCCAAACATGGTGTGCATTATGGCCTCCAAACATGGTGTGCATTATGGCCTCCAAACATATTGTGTATTATGGCCTCCAAACATGATGTGTATTATGGCCTCCAAACATGATGTGTATTATGGCTTCCAAACATGGTGTGTATTATGGCCTCCAAACATGATGTGTATTATGGCCTCCAAACATGATGTGTATTATGGCTTCCAAACATGGTGTGTATTATGGCCTCCAAACATGATGTGTATTATGGCCTCCAAACATAGTGTGCATTATGGCCTCCAAACATGATGTGTATTATGGCCTCCAAACATGGTGTGTATTATGGCTTCCAAACATGGTGTGTATTATGGCCTCCAAACATGGTTTGTATTATGGCCTCCAAACATGGTGTGTATTATGGCCTCCAAACATGGTGTGTATTTTGGCTTCCAAACATGGTGTGTATTATGGCCTCCAAACATGGTGTGTATTATGGCTTCCAAGCATAGTGTATATTATGGCCTCCAAACATGGTGTGTATTATGGCCTCCAAACATGGTGTGTATTATGGCATCCAAACATGGTGTGTATTATGGCTTCCAAACATGGTGTGGATTATGGCCTCCAAACATGATGTGGATTATGACCTCCAAATATGATGTGTATTATGGCCTCCAAACATGGTGTGTATTATGGCTTCCAAACATGGGGTGTATTATGGCTTCCAAGCATGGTGTGTCATATGGCCTCCAAACAATGTGCGTATTATGGCTTCCAAGCATAGTGTATATTATGGCCTCCAAATATGGTGTGTATTATGGCCTCCAAACATGGTGTGTATTATGGCCTCCAAACATGGTGTGTAATATGGCCTTCAAACATGGTGTGTATTATGGCCTCCAAACATGATGTGTATTATGGCCTCCAAACATGATGTGTATTATGGCCTCCAAACATGGTGTGTATTATGGCCTCCAAACATGGTGTGCATTATGGCCTCCAAACATGATGTTTAATCTGAGTTAATTTACTTTGGCACATCCAGAGTTAATGTCAGAAAGCTACTGTAGTCTATGCTGTGTGCGGCTCTGCAGGTGGAGGTGGAGGGGGTGTGTCAGAGCTCTGATCTCCACTCCCTCGGCCTTTAAGTAGTTCCGCTTCCCTCCACTGGGAGTTGCAGATAGAGTTCACTATTTACTTGGACCCTGTGAAGTGAGGACATGCTGTGCTCCTGCTGTAATCTATGCTATGTGCGGCTCTACAGGTGGAGGGGTGTGTCAGAGCTCTGATCTCCACTCCCTCATCCTTTAAGCAGTTCCACTTCCCTTCATCAGGTGTCGCAGATAGAGTTCACTATCTACTTGGACCCTGTGTAGTGAGGGCATGCTGTGCTGCTGCTGTAGTCTATGCTGTGTGCAGCTCTGCAGGTGGAGGTGGAGGGGTGTGTCTTAGCATTCAGATCTCTACTCCCTCAACCTTTAAGTAGTTCCACTTCCCTCCACAGAAAGTTGCAGATCGAGTTCAGTCTCTACATGGACCCTGTGTAGTGAGGACATGCTGTGCTGCTGCTGTAACCAATGCTATGTGTGGCTCTGCAGGTGGAGGGGTGTGTCAGAGCTCTGATATCCACTCCATCACCCTGTAGGTAGTTTCATTTCCCTCCACCGGGTGTCGCAGAGAACACGCTGTGCTGCTGCTATAGTCAATGCTGTGTGCGGCTCTGCAGGTGGAAGTGGAGGGGTGTGTCTTAGCATTCAGATCTCCACTCCCTCAACCTTTAAGTAGTTCCACTTCCCTCCACAGAGTGTCGCAGATAGAGTTCGGTCTCTACTTGGACCCCGTGCAATGAGGACGTGCTGTGGTATGCTGCTACTGTTCCCTTCCATAAAAGTTGCTGGGTTTTCCTGGTCTGTGGGAGGAGGTAGGGACTCTTAGCCTAGGGCTGGTCAGGAGCAAAGGGCAAGGGTGGCAGCCTGGACATCCTCACCTTCAGAGGTAATTCCAGGATCAGGGTGAACCTAGGACCCCCAGTCAAAGGGTCAATACTATTTCCCCAGCTCGCCTTTGCCCATATTACCATCTTGCCTCCTGATTCCCTGTCCGCTACACCACCAGTGACAATGGACATCTATAGTTTGATTTCTTTGCCTGTGGATTGGATTGGGTTGTTACCGACATCTTGTTAGAAATTCATACCAATTTCATTAGATGGCAGAAAATTCATATAGACATTGGGTGTTTATGGGTCACAGTATTACTTCCCAGTTCCCTCGGGGGGACACTGTCTCTACGGCACTCCGGCTCTATTAAGAACTCTTGTTGACCATTACTTTAGGACTGGGCACACGGCGGGGGGTGGTGAGTAATACATCCATATTTGCTGTTTCGCCACATCAGTAATTAAGAGATGGAAGATGAAAGGCGTCTGTAAGTGGCGGAGACCTCAGAGCTCGCCCCGCTCTTTTTGGGCTTTCCATATATCTCTATTCTCCGGCCGTCACCATCAAAGAGCTCAACGTTCAGTGGCCGAATATCGTGCGGAGCCGGAGACATCCTAATTAGCTGATTAATAGATAGCCGACATGGACTTAATGGCATCTCTTTGTGTCCTGTATCGTCTCATCTATCTCCACCATTACCCGGGAACATTCATACGGCTCAGGACAATAATGCATTTTATTACTTTAATTTATGAGCAGAAGTTGATTACAGCTGAAAGAAATTGCAAAATGTTCTTGGGCCCTTCCTGTGCTAATGCCCCCCCATCTGGAAAAAATGCAATAATGTGCCCCATTCTGGCCTCACCCGGTCATAATGTTTTCCTTTCTGGCTCAATCCTGTAACAATGTCCCTCATCCTGGCCCCATCCTGTTGTAATATCCCCGTTTCTGGCCCGATCTTGTACAAATGTCCCCCATCGTGAGCCCCTTCTTGTCATAATGTCCTCAATTCTGGCCCCATTCTGTAACAATGCCCCTCATCCTGGTCCCATCCTGTAATAATATCCCCATCTTGTAATAATGTCCCCCATCTTGGACCCTTCCTTTCATAATGCCCTTCGTACTGTAATAATGCAACAATCCTGCAACAATGTCCCTCCCTCATCCTGGCCCCATCCTGTCATAATGCCCCCCATGCTGGTCCTATTCAGTAACAATGTCCCCATCCTGGGCCCCCTCTTGTCATAATGTCCCTTATTCTGGCGCCATTCTGTCATAATGTCCTCCATTCTAGCCCCATCCTGTCACAATGCCCTTCATCCTAGTCCCATCCTGTAATAATGTCCCCCATCTTGGACCCTTCCTTTCATAATACCTTCCATCCTTTAATAATGCCCCCATTCTGTAATAATGTCCCCCATTCTGGTCTCATCTGGTCCTAATTTTTCCTTTCTGGTCCAATTCTACAACAATGTCCCCCATCCTGAGCCACTTCTTGTCATAATGTCCCTCATTCTGGTCCCATTCTGTCATAAAGTCCTCCATTCTGGCCCCATCCTGTAACAATGCCCTTTATCTTAGTTCTGTCCTGTAATAATATCCCCCCATCCTGTAATAATGTCACTCATCCTGAACCCCTTCCTGTTATAATGCCCACCCATTCTGTCATAATGTCCCCCATTCTGGCCCCATCCATTATAAATATCCCCCATCCTGAGCCCCCTATTGTCATAATGTTCCTTATTCTGGCCCCATTCTTTCATAATGCCTCCATTCAGGCCCCATCCTGTAGCAATGCCCTTCATCTTAGTTCTGTCCTGTAATAATATCCCTCATTCTGGGCCCCTTCCTGTCATAATATCCACCATTTTGGCCCATCCTGTCATAATGTCCCCCTTTCTGGCCCATGCTAAAAAAGTGCACCTCATCCTGGTCCCATCCTGCTGTAATTACCTCCTTCCTTGGCCCTTGTTGTAATAATGTTCCCCATCCTGCGCGCCTTTATTTCATAATGTCCCACTTTTTGGTCCCAATGTGTAACAGTCTCCCTCATCCTAGCCCCATCCTGTCATAATGTCCCCCATTCCGTCATAATGATCCCATTTCTGTCCCCATTCTGTAAAAATGCATCTCTTCCTGGTCCCATCCTGCTGCAATATCCTCCTTCCTTGTAATAATGTCCCACATCTGGCTCCTTCCTGTAACAATGTCCCCCATTCTGGCCTCATCCAGTTACAATGCTCATCATCCGGCCCCATCCTGTCATGATGTCCCCCATTCTGGCTCCCTCCTGTAACAATGTCCTCCATTCTGGCTCCATCCAGTAACAATGCCTATCATCTGTCCCCATCCTGTCATGATGTCCCCCATTCTGGACCCATCCTGTCATAATGTCCCCCATTTTGGCCCTATCTTGTAACAATGTCCTCCATTCTGGCTCCATCCAGTAACAATGCCCATCATCCGGCCCCATCCTGTTATGATGTCCCCCATTCTGGACCCATCCTGTCATAATGTCCCCCATTCTGGCCCCATCCTGTCATAATATCCCTCATGCTGGCCTCATCCAGTAACAATGCCCCTCATCCTGGTCCCATGCTGTAACAACTCCCCTCATCCTGGTCCCTCCCTTCCTTTAATAATGCCCCCCATTCTGGGACTCTCCTCAAACACCTATAAAGATAAAGAGAATTGATCCCTCAGCGTGGAGCATATTCTTCCTCGTCCATAATTGGTGCTGGAGGGCAGGCAATGGGCCGATGTCAGCTGCAACCACTGAAAGACTGGTGACCACTATATGCATTGCGGTGCAGGGAGCCGGAGGATCTCTGCACCGCAATACATGTCAGTTGAATGTGCCCTGCAGACCTCTCCACTAGTCATGTGCTCCTGTTCAACCAATCCGATGATGGGAAGAGTTTCCTATGTGTACCTATAAAGGCCTACTCTTATCACAGGGCCCCTTTAAGCTATCCGGTGTGCCTCTCCTTACACCATATTCTGATGTTCTCGTCCCCCCCCCCTCTTGTTTGTAGTTACCGTGGCGACGAGACAATTTTGGCTTCAAAATGACTATAATGAAAAGTGAGCGCGTCATTAAAGGAGTGCGGAAAACATCCCAGATGTTACATTAATGGAAATATCATCCATAAAAGAAATCACAGCTTGCCCACCAGGACCAATGTGTGCCACCAAAAGAGGTCAGATCAAACAAGGGTATGAAGGGAAGGGGTTACCTCTAGGATCCTGTCTATTGTTGGTATGGCACGATAGGTATAAAGGGGTCAATGTGAACGTCCCTGGTGGTCAGGGTTTATGGTAACGTCCCTGGTGGTCAGGGTTTATGGTAACGTCCCTGGTGGTCAGGGTTTATGGTAACGTCCCTGGTGGTCAGGGTTTATGGTAACGTCCCTGGTGGTCCGGGGCAGACATCAGGGGTAATCTAGGGAACATGAAGTTACATGGCTGAATCCCTGGTGGTTCAGTGGTAAAACCTCAATGCATCATTGGGGATCTTGGGGAACGTTGGTCTTCCCCTCCTTATTACCTCTGGGGGTCCAGGCTAATAAAGAGGGGAAGACCAACATCCCTGGTTGACTAAAGCATTTAAAGGGTTTATAGGAACATCCTCCATTCAGGTCTAAGGTATTACGAGATTTAGTGCCAAGGTCCCAGGTGGGCTAGTGTAGTGTAGGAGTCTATAAGATGGAGCGATCTAAGACACCGCAGGGGTGAATATTTTACATTGCTGAGCATCTTGGTAAACAGAGGGTTAACGTCTCTATCCCTGACAGAGGTAAGGTTTATCATCCCTGGTGATCTAGGGTAAGGGGTTTATGATGACATCCATGGTGGTCTGGGATAGTGAGCAGGTGAATGTCGACATCTAGTGTATTCTGGGAAATTTAATGGGATTGTGCTAACATCCCTGGTGGTGTAGGGTAGGTAAGACATATCAGGTAACATCCTGGGTGGGCGAGGCTAGTGAAGACGTTTAAGGGAAGGTTCCTGGTGATTGAGGGTAGTTAAGATGTTTAAGTAACCTCCCTGGTGGTCTAGGGTAGGTAAGGTAAGACATTTAAGGTAATGTCCCTGGTGGTCTAGGGTAGGTAAGGTAAGACCTGTAAGGTAACGTCCCTGGTGGTCTAGAGTTGGTAAGACATTTAAGGTAATGTCCCTGGTGGATTAGTGTAGATAAGACATTTAAGGTAACAAATCGGAGGCAATATTGTAATGGATACAAAGGGGATTATTTCATTATTTCTCATGTATAGTTAACCTCCATCTACAGAGTGTGTCGGGGGCCCGTCTGTACATCGGAGGAGCCCTTTTGTGTGTCGGGGGCCCTTCTGTGTGTGGGTGGAGCCCTTTTGTGTGTTGGGGGAGCCCTTCTGTGCATGGGGGGGCCTTCTGTGTGTTGGGGGAGCCCTTCTGTGCGTCGGGGGGCCATTCTGTATGTCGGGGAGCCCTTCTGTATGTCGAAGAGCCCTACTGTGTGTCGGGGGGCCCTTTTGTGTGTCGGGGAGCCCTTCTGTGTGTCGAAGAGCCCTACTGTGTGTCGGGGACACCTTCTGTGTGTTGGGGAGCCCTTCTGTTTGTCGGGGAGCCCTTCTGTGTGTTGGGGAGCCCTTCTGTGTGTCGGGGAACCCTTCTGTGTGTTGGGGAGCCCTTCTGTGTGTCGAGGAGCGCTTCTGTGTGTTGGGGAGCCCTTCTGTGTGTCGGGGAGCCCTTCTGTGCGTCGGGGGAGCCCTTTTGTGTGTTGGGGGAGCCCTTCTGTGTGTTGGGGGAGTGCTGTGGTGTGTTGGGGGAGCCCTTCTGTGTGTTGGGGGAGTGCTGTGGTGCGTCGGGGAGCCCTTCTGTGCATCGGGGAGCCCTTCTGTGTGTCGGGAAGCCCTTCTGTGTGTCGGGGAGCCCTTCTGTGCGTCGGGGGAGCCCTTTTGTGTGTTGGGGGAGCCCTTTTGTGTGTTGGGGGAGCCCTTCTGTGTGTTGGGGGAGTGCTGTGGTGCATCGGGGAGCCCTTCTGTGCATCGGGGGAGCCCTTCGGTGCGTCGGGGAGCCCTTCTGTGCGGCGTTGCTGCATACAGAACTCAGGTTACAATGAATACAAATAGCGGCCTGCATATTGTGTAAACAGTGATGACGGCTCCATTCACAATGACACATTTAATGTTCACACTCATCCGGTTAATGAAGTGAATCCCTCGGGATCATTTGTGTTGAGGATTTCGGCGTCTTTCTTCTTAATGAGAGATACCGCGCTCTCCGCGCCAGACTGGACTCATTATGAATGAACCGCGGCGCTGCGACTCCACTTGACAGAGAAGAAAGTAACACATGAAAGGACGGCAGAAGAGGAGATTATTCTAATATTATTGCAGAACATGTAACGTGTAACATGATCCGAAATGTGTCACTCAAAAGAGGGAAAACAAAACAAAAGCATAACGAGCGTAGAACGAAAGCGAGAGCATTCTAGACAACTCTGAGCATTCCGGAACATTCTACTGGACCTTGTACAATACATAGGACTACAGTAGTGTTCAAAATAATATTAATGTTGAAAACTGAGTGTGAGCCTTTCCCCCATCCAGGGGCTGATCCAAGGAGAGAGAACAATAGACACATGCATGGTCAGTTAGTGTGTGACTTTGGAAGGAATGGGATCTGAGGCTGAGGCCAGATCTGGATTGATAGAAGTTGCCACGTGGGATTGTGTTGTGTCCCTCACCTGCTGGATCTAGCAAACTCATCCAAGGACTATTTCTGCCTTTTTCTGGCGCCCCCGGACTTGTTTCTTCTGTTGTGGACTCATTGCGGTCTCTGCAGAATTATTGCCATGTGTGCTGTTCCATTTTCCCTGTCCAAATAAAGTTCTTTGAGTTGAATTAGTGTGGTCAATCACTCTGTGAAGAAACAGGTGTGCCAGCATTCCGGCTCATCTGTGTCACACTGGGCGCAGGGAGCGCCCGGAAACAGTGCGTGACAGGGATGCATGGACCAACAGTACCCAGCGCACTACACCAAATGGGGAAGAGGTAACCTCCTGCACTCAGCTGCAGCTGTGCCCTGATTTCCCTCCCGTCCCTATACGGGTTCCTTCACCCTGTTGCCGAGCGGCATACCTAGTCCCTCGCTGACCCTGATGTTAGCCCTCAATAGAGAAATAGCCAGCGAAAGCACTAGTCTCAACTGCTGCACTAATAACAACAAGAGGGGAAGGGGAGGCAGACAGGGAAACAATAAGACAACTTCACACCTGCTGCCACTCTCCTTAGCAGCAGACAGCTTGGCAGTAGTCAGCTCTCCAGAATAGCACCTTCACCTCAGGTCGCCAGGCCAGGAATGTTGTTCAATCACCAGCAAGGTATGCTGGATCATGTGACCATGTAAAGGAGATGGGAGTGATCACAAAGTAGCAACACTTGGAAAAGAACTTGCGAGCATTGCTAGCAACAAAATTTGACATTAACTCCAACACTTTCAAAGGAAAGGAACACGAAGTATGAAGAATATGAAGTCTCAAAACAGAAAAGAGACAGAGGTCCCAAACCAGTAACAAGTCTCCAAAGTAAGAGAGACCATCGTGACAAACTGATTACCTTTTGTGTCTCTCTCCTCGCCCTTATCCAAAATTGTGTCTGCTACCTTATTCCTATCCATATGTTCCTGCTTTCATGCCTATATAAGCTCCGGTCCATCTTCCAGTCCTTCTTGAGTATTTTGCTCGGATCTCTGGCTCCTTTGTGCATCTCAAGTTTGTGCTCCATCACCAGCTATTCCAGTTCAGTTCTCTGCAGTGTCCAGCTAATCTCCACCTGCTTCCAGTTGGCCTCCTGCATCACGTTTGCTCTGTCTGGAGTTTGTTCCTACTTCACGTTCTGTCTATCTGCCCTGCTTCACATAGGCCTGTTTGTTCTAAAAAGTTCTGCTGTGGCCATTCAGTTAAGTTTATGTAAGTGCAGTTGCAGTACTCTGGACTGTTTGGGACTTGCATTTTGTTTATCTACAATGCATCCAGTTCTGGAGTGTGTTTTCAAAGACTATCCTATTTCCAGGCCTCCCTGGATATGAACTGTTACTTACAGGCTATTCCATAACTGGCCACTACCAGTGTGATCTGTTACTTATAGACTAGTCCATTACTGGCCAATACCAGTGTGATCTGTTACTTATAGACTAATCCATTACTGGCCACTACTGGTGTGAACTGTTACTTATGGACTAGTCCAGTACTGGCCACTACTGGTGTGAGCTATTACTTGTAGACTATTCCGTTACTGGCTACCACTGGTGTGAGCTATTACTTATAGACTAGTCCATTACTGGCCACTCCCAGTGTCAGTGTGAGCTGGTACCTCTAGACTTATCTGTTATTGGCTACTACCAGTGTGAACTTTAATTTAGAGACTTTCCTGCCTGACTTCACTGTGTTAGAAATTTCATTGTACTGCATAATTACTCTGCTCCTGTTTGCTGCATGTGTGCTCAAATAAAAGACTTTCACTTATACCTTGTCTCAGTCATGTCTTTGCTCCCACGCCATTAGATTCCTGAGTTTTCCACCATAGTTATTACAAGGTGTGAATCAGGTGGCCTTTATTTAAGGGTGAAGCCAGCACATGTTGTACATGCATTACTCCTTGAAAGCCTGAGAAATATGGGTCATGGAGACAAGGTTCAGAAGAAGAGCGAACTGTGATAAAAAAATGATTGGAGAGAGTAAAACTTATAAAGAGCAGACAATGATCGGCTGCTCAGATGAAATGATCTCCAATGCTTTATAATGGAAAACCGGAGAGATGTGGAAGAAAACAAAAGACGATCATTCAAATGGATGGAAGAATAGACAGAATGGTAAAGGCTCAGCCATGATCAGCTCCAGGAGGATCAAAGACATCTCAAGTTACCTGTGAGGACAGAAGACGCCGGTGTGAAGATCAAGAAGTCCCGGCAAAGTCCCACTGTTATTCCAAGACATGAAGAAAGAGCCATCACCTGGACTAAAGAGGAGGAACATTGTGTGGATGGATGAAAAATTATTCTTTTTCGGTCCAAGGTCCGCAGACATCAGACCCCCAAACTCTGAATGCCCCCCTGTTCATTCTGCAGACAGTGAAGCATCTGTTAGGACTTTGGATCTCTAGTGACGTTCTGTGCATTTTGTCCCTTTTCAAAATGGCATCCACTGCTTCGCTCCTGATCATGTGATTCTCCCCTCTGCCTTTATAAACCTCAGCCTAGCATCTAGCTGTGCTTGAGTATTCAGTTTGAATCCCTGGCTTCCTGTGCTGTACCAGTCTGTTCCATCTTCTGCTGATCCGCTCGGGCTTCTTTAGCAATTAGGGTGCCTTCACACTTGCGTATGTAAATGCAGCGTACCGAACGCAGCCAAACGCATGCCCACTTCGTTCCTATGTTTAACATGCTAACGCATAGTAGCTGCGTTTAGCTGTGTTCGGTTGCGGTTGCATTCGGATGCGCATAATTTATGCGCCCTCCGAGCACACTCTGAACACAGCCTGTTGCATTTCTTGTTCATTTCGCAGGCGCTTGTTTTATCTGCAAGCTCCCGCAAGCGCACAAACAATGCATGGGATTCAATAGATACGCAGTGTCCTCCGCATGACAGCGCAGGAGAACGCTGCGGATCTCATTGAAATCTCTCCCGGTGGCCACCGCTGATCTCCCGGGACATCAGCGGCGGCCACCGGGAGATCAACGGCGGTCACCGTGAGATCAGCTGGAGCAGACACCGGCGGGAGATTAGTGGCAGCTGGGAGGAGGAGATCTCTGCCCCTGATCTCCGCCTCCCAGCCGCCACCGAGACAGCTGATTGGTTGGCCGGGCTGCATACTGATGTGAACGCATGCAGAGATTCTCCGCTGCGTTCACATTAGTATGGCTGTGTTTGCAATGCATTTGCGTCTGCTTGCCCTCTGCATGCAGACACAAACGCAACTGTGAAACCAGCCTTACTTCTGGACTAGAGTAAATCTCACTTGCCTCCTGCTATTCTCCTGCTCCCAGCTGCCTGTGCTTTGCCCCCCTGACTCTGCTTCTGTCTTCACCTGGCTCTGTGTCACGTAAGCCTCGTGTGCCTTGCCAGCACTTACTGTTCCAGTGACCCCAGTATAAAGCAGGAGGCATTCTAGTGACCCCAGTATAAAGCAGGAGGCATTCTAGTGACCCCAGTACAAAGCAGGAGGCATTCTAGTGATCCCAGTATAAAGCAGGAGGCATTCTAGTGATCCCAGTATAAAGCAGGAGGCATTCTAGTGATCCCAGTACAAAGCAGGAGGCATTCTAGTGATCCCAGTACAAAGCAGGAGGCATTCTAGTGATCCCAGTATAAAGCAGGAGGCATTCTAGTGACCCCAGTACAAAGCAGGAGGCATTCTAGTGACCCCAGTATAAAGCAGGAGGCATTCTAGTGACCCCAGTATAAAGCAGGAGGCATTCTAGTAACCCCAGTACAAAGCAGGAGGCATTCTAGTGATCCCAGTATAAAGCAGGAGGCATTCTAGTGATCCCAGTACAAAGCAGGAGGCATTCTAGTGATCCCAGTACAAAGCAGGAGGCATTCTAGTGATCCCAGTATAAAGCAGGAGGCATTCCAGTGACCCCAGTACAAAGCAGGAGGCATTTTAGTGACCCCAGTACAAAGCAGGAGGCATTCTAGTGACCCCAGTATAAAGCAGGAGGCATTCTAGTAACCCCAGTACAAAGCAGGAGGCATTCTAGTGATCCCAGTATAAAGCAGGAGGCATTCTAGTGATCCCAGTACAAAGCAGGAGGCATTCTAGTGATCCCAGTACAAAGCAGGAGGCATTCTAGTGATCCCAGTATAAAGCAGGAGGCATTCCAGTGACCCCAGTACAAAGCAGGAGGCATTTTAGTGACCCCAGTATAAAGCAGGAGGCATTCTAGTGATCCCAGTATAAAGCAGGAGGCATTCTAGTGACCCCAGTACAAAGCAGGAGGCATTCTAGTGACCCCAGTACAAAGCAAGAGGCATTCTAGTGACCCCAGTATAAAGCAGGAGGCATTCTAGTGACCCCAGTATAAAGCAGGAGGCATTCTAGTGACCCCAGTATAAAGCAGGAGGCATTCTAGTGACCCCAGTATAAAGCAGGAGGCATTCTAGTGATCCCAGTATGAAGCAGGAGGCATTCTAGTGACCCCAGTACAAAGCAGGAGGCATTCTAGTGACCCCAGTATAAAGCAGGAGGCATTCTAGTGATCCCAGTATGAAGCAGGAGGCATTCTAGTGACCCCAGTACAAAGCAGGAGGCATTCTAGTGACCCCAGTAGAAAGCAGGAGGTATTTTAGTGACCCAGTATAAAGCAGGAGGCATTCTAGTGATCCCAGTATAAAGCAGGAGGCATTCTAGTGACCCCAGTACAAAGCAGGAGGCATTCTAGTGACCCCAGTACAAAGCAAGAGGCATTCTAGTGATCCCAGTATAAAGCAGGAGGCATTCTAGTGATCCCAGTATAAAGCAGGAGGCATTCTAGTGATCCCAGTATAAAGCAGGGGGCATTCTAGTAATCCCAGTATAAAGCAGGAGGCATTCTAGTGATCCCATTATAAAGCAGGAGGCATTCTAGTGATCCCAGTATAAAGCAGGAGGCATTCTAGTGACCCCAGTATAAAGCAGGGAGCATTCTTGTGATCCCAGTATAAAGCAGGGGGCATTCTAGTGACTCCAGTATAAAGCAGGAGGCATTCTAGTGTCCCCAGTATAAAGCAGGAGGCATTCTAGTGACCCCAGTACAAAGCAGGAGGCATTCTAGTGATCCCAGTATAAAGCAAGAGGCATTCCAGTGACCCCAGTACAAAGCAGGAGGCATTCTAGTGACCCCAGTACAAAGCAGGGGGCATTCCAGTGACCCCAGTATAAAGCAGGAGGCATTCTAGTGACCCCAGTACAAAGCAGGAGGCATTCTAGTGATCCCAGTATAAAGCAGGAGGCATTCTAGTGACCCCAGTACAAAGCAGGAGGCATTCTATTGATCCCAGTATAAAGCAGGAGGCATTCTAGTGACCCCAGTACAAAGCAGGAGGCATTCTATTGATCCCAGTATAAAGCAGGAGGCATTCTAGTGACCCCAGTACAAAGCAGGAGGCATTCTAGTGATCCCAGTATAAAGCAGGAGGCATTCTAGTGACCCCAGTACAAAGCAGGAGGTATTCTAGTGATCCCAGTACAAAGCAGGCGGTATTCTAATGACCCCAGTATAAAGCAGGAGGCATTCTAGTGACCCCAGTATAAAGCAGGAGGCATTCTAGTGACCCCAGTATAAAGCAGGGAGCATTCTAGTAACCCCAGTATAAAGCAGGAGGCATTCTAGTGACCCCAGTATAAAGCAGGAGGCATTCTAGTGACCCCAGTATAAAGCAGGAGGCATTCTAGTGATCCCAGTATAAAGCAGGAGGCATTCTAGTGACCCCAGTATAAAGCAGGAGGCATTCTAGTAATCCCAGTATAAAGCAGGAGGCATTCTAATGATTCCAGTATAAAGCAGGAGGCATTCTAATGACCCCAGTATAAAGCAGGAGGCATTCTATTTACCCTAGTGTCATCCAGAGAAGATGTTAGTGATCTGGATACCATACAGAGGGCAATAAAGACATCTCTTTACAATACAGGGAGCATGCTCTTGATTCATGTACAATATAGAGAGGAAGATTACTGTATTTTCTCCATCCCAGACTTTGAGTTTGTGTTTCTTCTTCCAGGTGTCTCGATAGGTCATTTACACATTTATCGCCGTCTGCCTTTATGAAGAGTCTCCTGGTGATTGTCCAATTGATGTTCTCTTCAATTTCCTCCTTCCTTTTGTCACTTCTCGATCTATACCGAGTCACGCCGGGGCCGGCAATTCCAGCATTTGGAGCGCCTTGGTCTGGCGGGGCGGCAGAGGGGCGAGTGCTGCTATTTTTGGAATGACTTCTTTTTCTTTGTGATCCAAACAGATTATTTAGAACCGTCTGGATCTGGGAAAGATAATTATGTCGCTGTGAAGGTTCACGTCTGTTGATGAATTTGGGGATAATGGGATCTGAATATTTGCTGGAAATAATAGGTTTTGAGCAGATTTGGGCACATACATATAGTGGTTCATAATACCTGACATTAGGGGGCCGGGGAGCTAACAAGTAGGGATGGGCGAGTCTACTCGCTAGGACTCGGGACTCGGCGATTCTGAAGGTACTCGCAGGACTCGTTACTCGGCGAATCTCCCAGCTTGGACTCGCACAGTGACGAGTCCAATGGAATTCAATGGCAATAAGCTTGACTCTTCACAGATACCCGCTGTCAGCAGCGAGTCTGAGCGAGTCTACGATTCCGAGTCCTACGAGTCTACGATTCCGAGTCCTGTATACTGTATTCGGGAGTCGGACTCTCGAATACAGAATATGATTATGTTCCGAGTCAGCACAGCGTGCGTGTTAGGTCAGAAAACTTGTGAAGATAGCCAATCATAGTCAGTAATGGCATAGCAAAGTTGGTTGTGTCAGGACTATGATTGGCTGCTGTCCATCGTGATGCCTATGTCATGTATGACAGGCAAGGCAGTATATAAGGCTTGTCCCCGCCATTTTGGCCACATTCCTGAGACGATCTGGCCTAGTATAGGGAGAGAGAGATATATGCTGGAGCAGATCAGGGATTGTCAGTGTAGGGAAGATTCCTTATATTAACCCAGAAAGCTCTTCTGAGAGCTAGGAGGAGGACAGAGTAGTGCTGTGTAGGCAGGCAGGCAGGCAGGGAGGGAAGGAAGGAGAAGCCTTAGAGTGCACACAGGACGGACCTCATAGCTTAGCTTACTCACTCAGCTTTGCTAACAGCTGCAGTCAGAGGCTTAGCTGAGGTGCTGTTTCCTTTTTGTTTTTGCACCAGATCGATTTTTGTTCCTAATAAGCCATAGAGCGTTATTTTTTCTGTGGCAGACCAGTGCGTTGCTGCTCTCCTACCTTTAAATAGCACGTACACCACCTTAGGGCCCTTTCACATCAGCGTTTTTTTGAAATCGCGGCAGATGCGGTGAAAAAACCGCATCTGCCGCGATTACCGCATACCGGCTGCACTAGCGGCGCTGTTGCGGTTTTTGCCATGCAAAGTATAGGCGGACTTGCGGCAGGTGCGGCAAGTGCGGTTTTGCACTTGCGGCAGGTGCGGCCGCGAAAAAAACCGCGGTCAGCCGCGGTTTTTTTCGCGGCCGCACCTGCCGCAAGTGCAAAACCGCACTTGCCGCACCTGCCGCAAGTCCGCCTATACTTTGCATGGCAAAAACCGCAACCGCGCCGCAAGTGCAGCCGGTATGCGGTAATCGCGGCAGATGCGGTTTTTTCACCGCATCTGCCACGATTTCAAAAAAACGCTGATGTGAAAGGGCCCTTAGGGAGTGTAGTGTGCGGCTTCACTGCCAAGTGTGAGCGCGCACACTTACCCCGCCAGCAAGTGACGCATACAGCAACACCAAACCACATCTCGGTGGCTGTGCGCACTTAAAACCAATTTTTTTAGGGAGTGTAGTGTGCGGTGTGTTTGGACTCGCACACTTTCAGAGACACATCAGCGAGTTGTAAATGTCATTATTCGCTATTACTCGGTTCCCTATTCATTAACATTGGACTCGCTGGACTCGCAACGAGTCCCGAGTCCTTGACTCGGACTCGTTGGGGTCTTGCGATTCCGAGTCTTTTAGGACTCGCCCATCTCTACTAACAAGCCACAGACTTGGACTAGTTATTTTCCTTGTGTGAAGGAAAGTTAAGCAAAAAGTGATCCTTCAAGTGGCCTCACGTGTCTCCTATAGAAGCTTCTACCATGTGTCTTTCCGTGGATCAGGTCTATGTGACTTTCTAAGCTTTCTCTAAACCAGTCAGTACTGAAGGGTAAAGGAATGGAAGGTCCCAACCTGCTACATCTCCAGAAAAAGACGAGGCTCCAAAAATACCTGTTTTACCAAAAATTGTTCCTCTTGATATTTTATTATCTCACCCAGAGTTCCTGTGGAGAACAGTGACTGATCCCAGTAGGTTGTCAGGATTCCGGCTCTTTAGATTATCCATTGTGACTCCTCATCCTTACCCAAGATGGTGTCCACTACCTCGTTCCTATCCATACATTCCTGTTTTCCTACCTATATAAGCTCTGGTCCATCTTCCAGGCCTTGCTTGAGTATTCTGCTTGGATCTCTGGCTCCTTTGTGCATCTCATGTCTGTGCTCCTCCTGCTATTCCGGGTCAGCTCTTTCCAGCTTCTGCAGTCTGATGTCCAGCTAATCTACACCTACTTGCAGTTTGCCTCCTGCATCGAGCTGCTCTGTGTGGTGTTTCTGCTTCAGCTTCTGCCAGTGCTCTTGCTTCACGTAAGCTCAGTTTGTTCTAATTAGCTCTGCTGCGGCTTTCCTGTTAGTTAATTTTGTTGCAGTTGCAGCGCTCGGGACTGTTCAGGACTTTGGTCTTGCTACTCTGCACTGTATCAAGTTCTAGACTTGTTCTCAGAGACTATATGGGGCCCAGGCCAGGTTTGCCACATGTGTTAATACAGACTTTCACTTAAATACCTTGGCCCAGTCGTGTCTTTGCCCCACACCATTAGATTCCTGAGATATCCACACTAGTAGTTATATAAGTAAAACTCTGCACTGTATCAAGTTCTAGACTTGTTCTCATAGACTATACCGTGTCCAGGCCTTCCTGGATGTGAACTGTTACTTATAGACTGTTCTGTTATCGGTCACTTCCTGTGTAAACTGTTAATAAGAGACTACTCAGTTTGGCATTACTGAATGAACTGTTCTTAAAGGGAACCAACCACCCCAAATGACCCCCCCAGACTATTAATATCGTTCCCTACACCCAGCACATACATGTGCTGCAAGGTTTTTTGCTAAAAAAACTGTTTTTTAAAAGTTAAGATAATGCTTTATAAAGTTTATAACGAAGGGACGGGTGGGCGTTACTTAGCTGGGGCTAAAGCCGAGTTGCAGCTGCCAGTCATCCTCCTCTCTCCCCTCGCAGCATTGAAGTCCAGCCCTTTCTTGTCGTCACAGCCTGATGCACGGGATCTCATGCCCGTGCACACGTCATCAGCTACAGTCGGGTCGCGAGCACACGCTCTGACTTCCTGCGCTCAGCTGTGCCGAACAGTGCCGAAGGTAGTTTTATTAGAGATGAGGCGGGTCTGTTGGAGACTGGGGAGGGCATGTTGGAGACTGGAGAGGGCATGTTGGAGACTGGGGAGGGCATGTTGGAGACTGGGGAGGGCATGTTGGAGACTGGGAATGGCATGTTGGAGACTGGAGAGGGCATGTTGGAGACTGGGGAGGGCATGTTGGAGACTGGGAATGGCATGTTGGAGACTGGGAATGGCATGTTGGAGACTGGAGAGGGCATGTTGGAGACTGGGGAGGGCATGTTGGAGACTGGGAATGGCATGTTGGAGACTGGGGAGGGCATGTTGGAGACTGGGAGAGGCATGTTGGAGACTGGGGAGGGCATGTTGGACACTGGGGAAGGAATATTGGAGACACGGAAAGGCATGTCGGAGACTGAATAGGGCATGTTGTAGACTGAGAAGGGAATGTTGTAGACTGGGGAGGGCATGTTGGAGACTGGGGAGAGCATGTTGGAGACTGGGGAGGGCATGTTGGAGACTGGATAGGGCATGTTGGAGACTGGGGAGGGCATGTTGGAGACTGGGGAGGGCATGTTGGAGACTGGGGAGGGCATGTTGGAGACTGGGGAGGGCATGTTGGACACTGGGGAAGGAATATTGGAGACACGGAAAGGCATGTCGGAGACTGAATAGGGCATGTTGTAGACTGAGAAGGGAATGTTGTAGACTGGGGAGGGCATGTTGGAGACTGGGGAGAGCATGTTGGAGACTGGGGGGGCATGTTGGAGACTGGATAGGGCATGTTGGAGACTGGGGAGGGCATGTTGGAGACTGGATAGGGCATGTTGGAGATGGGAAGGAATGTTGGAGATTGGGGAGGGAATGTTGGAGACATGGGAAGGCATGTCAGAGACTGAATAGGGCATGTTGGAGACTGGGGCAGGAATGTTGAAATCTGAGAGTAACGTCCAGTTGTGACACTACAGCCGGGCTCCAAAAGCCTCTAGACGGGGGTGAGCAGCTCCCTTACACGCAGTGATTTCTAGGTAACCATGCAAAATGCTAATAGGGTGTAAATTACAAACTGTTAGCATTTTTCAGCCTAGATTCACACACAGAGATTATAAAAAGCCCAGGTAACTCCTTTAATAATACCCCAATATATGAATAAGGCCTCCCTGTATCAGGGTCCCCCCTAAATAACAGTATTACCCTACCCTGTTAGTGAGCAGTCACTCACATCTGTAGGTTATTTAACAACGTTACACGAAAAATGGCGCACGGGAATCTGGAGCATTTTTACGGCTTCTGGGATATGTAAATGTACAGTAAACAGGCAGCACAACATAATAATGGCGCACAGTAGGGGAGCGCGGGTGGTGATTAAACCGTCATTAAAAACATATTATAGAAATAAAGTGTAATTTAAGTCTTTATATAGATATAAGACGGGATGACGCTTCCCGGGTGATTGGCAGGGAAAGTATACAGAGAATTCCTGCGCTCTCTGTATATCTCATCCATATACTGAAATAGAGCAGGGATAAGCGGATGTTTATCACATGTATCGCAGTCATGCATCACATTGACGTAATCCCATGTGAGTTTAGCTCTATACTTGGCATCAAATTTACCGGAAACCTTATGGATTATTAGTCAATGGGATCTATTTATGGCTCCTAAGACCATAATGGAAACCCGGAGAAGCCAAGTATTAAACATTGTGTAAGACCAGCCCAAACCTAAGGGATATCGCATCTGAGTGGCCACATGATGATTGCTGGAACTGGCAAGCAGAGCTGAATCCCAACAGTGAGTATATTACACACTGTTCAGATTGGGCATGCTACACTGCTTCATATTGAGTGTGACTGCAGACTTGTGAATCTGCACAGTTGGAGTACTGCGTGCTGTCAGGATTCTCCCATGCCTGTGCTGGTAGTGGTATGCAATTTACATACATCTAGACACATTCCAACTAGACGTGTATAGCCTTGCTCAATACAAGTGAATTGAGTGGGGCAGTGCACCGCTAGTCTGCAGGTGGCAATACTTCTCACGCTGGGCTACCGTGCGTGACAGTGGCGCACAGACCAACGATGTCTAGTTCACTACCCACAACAACAGATGGGGAGACACCAGGAGGTCCCTACTCATAGGGAACAGAGGAGAGGTGACCTCCAGCACTCACCTGCGACTGTGCTTTGATCTCCCTACTGTCCCTATACTGGTTCTATCACCCTGTCGCTGAGCAGGATACTTAGGCCCTCGCTGGCCCTGATGTTAACTCTCAATAAGGGAGATGGCCGGTGAAAGCACTAAGTCACCAGAGCCACCCTCAGTACAGAAATACATCACCAGAGCCACCCTCAGTACAGAAATACATCACCAGAACCACCATCAGTGCAGAAAAATACCACAAGAACCACGAGCAGCACATGGATACATTGAAGCACCATCACTACAGCAATACATCACTAGATCCACCAACAGCACAGGAATACATCACCAGAGCCACCGTCAGTACAGAAATACATTACCAGAACCCTCATCAGTACAGAAACACATCATCAAAACCATCATCCATACAGGAATACTGTAATCCTACTCTTGGCAGGGACACTGGTGAAGTCACCTCTCCTGCCATCCTGTAGCATCTGCCCGGGCACCCTCTTCCGGCTCCCGGGGCCTGTACTAGCCGCACAGGTTCCCCGGGAGCCCGTCAAAATACAGACCCCCTATTAAAATCCCAAATGTTTACAGACCTTAGACCAGAACCCCAGATTCCCAAAATATGTACGGGACTCAGACCAACCTCAGCTCCTAAACTAATAAACACCTCAGCCCATAATCACAATGAAATACAGACCCCAAAATGGGCCCCAAATACAAATGAATGCCAAACGCCTAGTATACAGAGTCCCTATATGTACTGTATGTAGTCCCCAGAACAGAGCCCTAAATGAATACTGACACAAAATCAGACCCCAAATACCCAATACCTACAGAATCAAGACCCCAAATCATACACCCTAAATGTATACAGACCCCAGAACACATCCCCTATATACAGCTCTGATAGGAGGAGGATTATGTGCCGTATACAATATATTCCTTAGAAATGAACATTTGGATGAAGTACGTAGTGATGACGATTCCCCGGCTGTCACCGGCTGTCACCGGCGTTATGTGGCTGAATAACATAGGAGACAAATGCAGGTTCTGTAGGTGCCGGATATTTATGGGATAGAATTTGAGGCCTCATCTACGCTGGATGGAGACACCTTGTTACCCTGACAACCGGAATGTTACACCAGAGTGCGGTATTGGTATTCAGAGTCACAACTACCGGGAGGACAAAACCCATAGTCACCTGGAGCAACTATATAATCACATCCTATCATACATCAATATCAAGAAATGTCCCCTAACAACAAGAAAATACAACTCTGATATCACCTGTCTCATACATAATCTTCTACATAGGGGCAGTATTATAGTAGTTATATTCTTGTACATAGGAGCAGTATTATAGTAGTTATATTCTTGTATATAGGAGCAGTATTATAGTAGTTATATTCTTGTATATAGGGGCAGTATTATAGTAGTTATATTCTTGTATATAGGGGCAGTATTATAGTAGTTATATTCTTGTATATAGGGGCAGTATTATAGTAGATATATTCTTGTATATAGGGGCAGTATTATAGTAGTTATATTCTTGTATATATGAGCAGTATTATAGTAGTTATATTCTTGTATATAGGAGCAGTATTATAGTAGTTATATTCTTGTATATATGAGCAGTATTATAGTAGTTATATTCTTGTATATAGGAGCAGTATTATAGTAGTTATATTCTTGTACATAGGAGCAGTATTATAGTAGTTATATTCTTGTATATATGAGCAGTATTATAGTAGTTATATTCTTGTATATAGGGGCAGTATTATAGTAGATATATTCTTGTATATAGGGGCAGTATTATAGTAGTTATATTCTTGTATATAGGAGCAGTATTATAGTAGTTATATTCTTGTATATATGAGCAGTATTATAGTAGTTATATTCTTGTATATAGGGGCAGTATTATAGTAGTTATATTCTTGTACATAGGGGCAGTATTATAGTAGATATATTCTTGTATATAGGGGCAGTATTATAGTAGTTATATTCTTGTATATAGGAGCAGTATTATAGTAGTTATATTCTTGTATATAGGGGCAGTATTATAGTAGTTATATTCTTGTATATAGGGGCAGTGTTATAGTAGTTATATTCTTGTATATAGGAGCAGTATTATAGTAGCTATATTCTTGGTTATTGGGGCGGTATTATAGAATTTATATGTGTGTATTATAGGATTCCCTTCAGCGTAGGTCACAGTTTATCAGAAAATACTTACAAAACATTGTCTTGCAGTTGATTTAGAATATTGTAGATGTAATATTCCCCATCAGTACAGAGCAGGATGATCGCTCCTGACGCGTTTCTCCTATAATTGCATTTTCCCATAAACACAGATGTAATGTCATTAAACATCAGTTAATTGTGAAGCAATTATGGCTGATTACTTTTCCCCGACTGTCAATCATTCTGCTGGAAAACCGCAAGAAATCATCTCCGGTGACGCTCAGGAGTTAATCACAGATCTGTGCGGCTCAGTGAGAATGTCATGTTGCGGTATTTTACATGTGTGGCAGCATTTATTGTTGTCTATCTTTGATTTCAGAATATATGACATGGACTCTCCAGCTATGGATGAGGCACAAGACACGTCCGCCATCTAAAGAATGAGGCACAAAACGCTGCCACCCTCTGAGGAACAAGGAACAAGACTCAACCGCCCTCTAAAGGATGAGGTACAAAACGCGGCCGCCCTCTAAGGAACGAGGCACAAAAGGTGGCCGCCCTCTGAGAGATGAGACACAAGACGCGGCCGCCCTCTGAGGAACGAGAAACAAGATGTGGCTGCTCTCTGAGGGATGAGGCACAAGAGGCGGTCACCCTCTGGGGAATGAGGAACATGACGCGGCCGCCCTCAGAGGAACGAGACACAAGACGCGGCCACCCTCTGAGAGATGAGGCACAAGACGCGGCCACCCTCTGAGAGATGAGGCACAAGACGCGGCCACCCTCTGAGGAACGAGACACAAGACGCGGCCATCATCTGAGGGATGAGGCACAAGACTTCACCGCCCTCTGAGGGACGGGGCACAAGACACGGCCGCCCTTTAAAGGACGAGGCACAAGACACGGCCGCCCTCTAAGGAAAGAGGCACAAGACACAGCCGCCCTCTGAGGGACGAGGCACAAGACGCGGCCACCCTCTGAGAGATGAGGCACAAGATGTGGCTGCCCTCTGAGGAACTAGGCACAAGACACGGCCGCCCTCTGAGGAATGAGGCACAAGAGGCGGCTGCCCTCTGAGAGATGAGACACAAGACGCAGCCGTCCTCTGAGGAACAGAACACAAGACGCACCCACCCTCTGAGGGATGAGGCACAAGAAGCGGCCGCCCTCAGAAGGACAGGGCATAAGACACGGCCGCCCTCTGAGGAACAAGACGCAGCTGTCCTCTGAGGAACGAGGCACAAGACATGGACACCCTCTGAGGAACGAGAAACAAGACGCGGCTGCTCTCTGAGGACAAGGTACAAGACGCAGCCACCCTCTGAGGAACAAGGCACAAGACGCAGCCGTCCTCTGAGGAACGAGGCACAAGACGCGCCCACCCTCTGAGGGATGAGGCACAAGACACGGCCGCCCTCTGAGGGATGAGGCACAAGACGCAGCCACCCTCTGAGGGACAAGGCACAAGAGACGGTCGCCCTCTGAGGGACGATAAACAAGACGCGGCCGCCCTCTGAGGGATGAGGAACAAGAGGCGGTCGCCCTGTGGGGAATGAGGCACAAGAAGCGGCTGGCCTCTGAGGGACGAGGCACAAGATGCAGCCACCCTCTGAGGGACAAGGCACAAGAGGCGACCTCCTTCTGGGGAATGAGGTACAAGACATGGCTGCCCTCTGAGGAAGGAGGTACAAGGCGCGGCCGCCCTCTGAGGGACGAGGCACAAAAAGCGGTTGCCCTCTGAGGGACGAGGCACAAGACGCAGCCACCCTCTGAGGGACAAGGCACAAGAGACGGTCACCCTCTGAGGGACAATAAACAAGACGCGGCCGCCCTCTGAGGGACGAGGCACAAAAAGCGGCTGCCCTCTGAGGGACGAGGCACAAGACGCAGCCACCCTCTGAGGGACAAGGCACAAGAGACGGTCACCCTCTGAGGGACGATAAACAAGACGCGGCCGCCCTATGAGGGATGAGGCACAAGACGCAGCCACCCTCTGAGGGACAAGGCACAAGAGACGGTCACCCTCTGAGGGACGATAAACAAGACGCGGCCGCCCTATGAGGGACGAGGCACAAGACGCAGCCACCCTCTAAGGGACAAGGCACAAGAGACGGTCACCCTCTGAGGGACGATAAACAAGACGCAGCCGCCCTATGAGGGACGAGGCACAAGACGCAGCCACCCTCTGAGGGACAAGGCACAAGAGACGGTCACCCTCTGAGGGACGATAAACAAGACGCGGCCGCACTATGAGGGATGAGGCACAAGAGGCGGCCGCCCTCTGGGGAATGAGGCACAAGAAGCAGCTGCCCTCTGAGGGACGAGGCACAAGATGGAGCCACCCTCTGAGGGACCAGGCACAAGAGGCGGTCGCCTTCTGGGGAACGAGGTACAAGACGTGGCTGCCCTCTGACGGACAAGGCACAAGAGGTGGTCGCCCTCTGAGGGACAAGGCACAAGACACGGCCGCCCTCTGAGGGACGAGGCACATAGGGAAAATAACCACAGGATCTGACTACAAACAGTGCATCTGGAGTCTGTTGCCATGGAGACACACTGATCTTAATACAGGCAGGCTGCGGCCTGCTCTTTTTCCTCAGAGTGAAAGAAAGTGGGGAAATGGACGGTGCTGTACCCAACTTTTTATTTTCTGGAGCTATTAAGAAGGGGTCAAGTATTATTATATTCTTCACCCCTATCCCTATGACAACACTTCCTGCGCAAGGAATCATACAGCCAACAGTCCAATCATTTCCGAAAACACCATCACCCCCTGTGCCCAATATACACATATTTACCTTACAATAGAAAGAATCATACGCCCCAAATACAGCACCCATATACCCCGGACATACTAGACAATATCAGCCAATAACGATAACAATATAGTGTCCCAATAACAGTGTCAGCCATAGTGTCCCCATAACAGGACCAGCCATAGTGTCCTCATAACAATGCCACACATAGTGTCCCCATAACAGGACCAGCCATAGTGTCCTCATAACAATGCCACACATAGTGTCCCCATAACAGTGCCAGCCATAGTGTCCCCATAACAGTGCCAGCCATAGTGTCCCCATAACAGGATCAGTCATAGTGTCCTCATAACAATGCCACACATAGTGTCCCCATAACAGGACCAGTCATAGCGTACCGATAACAATGCCAGCCATAGTGTCACCATAACAGTGCCAGCCATAGTGTCTCCATAACAGTGCCAGCCCTAGAGTCCCCAGAACAGTGCCAGCCATAGTGTCCCCATAACAGTGCCAGCCATAGTGTCCCCATAACAGTGCCAGCCCTAGAGTCCCCAGAACAGTGCCAGCCATAGTGTCCCCAGAACAGTGCCAGCCATAGTGTCCCCATAACAGTGCCAGCCATAGTGTCCCCATAACAGTGCCAGCCATAGCGTCCCCATAACAGTGGTGGCCATAGTGTCCCCAAAACATGACCAGTTATAGTGTTCCCATAACAGTGCTGGCCATAGTGTCCCCATAACAGTGCCAGCCATAGTGTCCCCATAACAGTGCCAGCCATAGTGTCCCCATAACAGTGCCAGCCATAGCGTCCCCATAACAGTGCCAGCCATAGTGTCCCCATAACAGGACCAGCCATAGTGTCCCCATAACAGTGCCGGCTATAGTGTCCCCATAACAGTGCCGGCCATAGTGTCCCCATAACAGTGCCGGCTATAGTGTCCCCATAACAGTGCCAGCCATAGTGTCCCTCTGTGCCCAATATACACATATTTACCTTACAATAGAAAGAATCATACGCCCCAAATACAGCGCCCATATACCCCGGACATACTAGACAATATCAGCCAATAACGATAACAATATAGTGTCCCAATAACAGTGCCAGCCATAGTGTCCCCATAACAGGATCAGTCATAGTGTCCTCATAACAGGACCAGTCATAGTGTCCTCATAACAGTGCCAGCCATAGTGTCCCCATAACAGGACCAGTCATAGTGTCCTCATAACAATGCCACACATAGTGTCCCCATAACAGGACCAGTCATAGCGTACCGATAACAGTGCCAGCCATAGTGTCCCCATAACAGGACCAGCCATAGTGTCTCCATAACAGGACCAGCCATAGTGTCTCCATAACAGGACCAGCCATAGTGTCCCCATAACAGTGTCAGCCATGGTGTCCCCATAACAGTGCCACAGCCATAGTGTCCCCATAACAGTGCCAGCCATAGTGTCCCCATAACAGTGCCAGCCATAGTGTCCCCATAACAGTGCCAGCCATAGTGTCCCCATAACAGCGCCGGCCATAGTGTCCCCAGAACAGTGCCAGCCATAGTGTCCCCATAACAGGACCAGCCATAGTGTCCCATACCAGTGCTGGCCATAGTGTCCCCATAACAGCGCCGGCCATAGTGTCCCCATAACAAGACCAGCCATAGTGTCCCCATAACAGGACCAGCCATAGTGTCTCCATAACAGGACCAGCCATAGTGTCTCCATAACAGGACCAGCCATAGTGTCCCCATAACAGTGCCAGCCATGGTGTCCCCATAACAGTGCCACAGCCATAGTGTCCCCATAACAGTGCCAGCCATAGTGTCCCCATAACAGTGCCAGCCATAGTGTCCCCATAACAGTGCCAGCCATAGTGTCCCCATAACAGCGCCGGCCATAGTGTCCCCAGAACAGTGCCAGCCATAGTGTCCCCATAACAGGACCAGCCATAGTGTCCCCATACCAGTGCTGGCCATAGTGTCCCCATAACAGCGCCGGCCATAGTGTCCCCATAACAAGACCAGCCATAGTGTCCCCATAACAGTGCCAGCAATAGTGTCCCTATACCAAGACCAGCCATAGTGTCCCCATAACAGTGCCAGCCATAGTGTCCCCATAACAAGACCAGTCATAGTGTCCTCATAACAGGACCAGCCATAGTGTCCCCATAACAGGACCAGCCATAGTGTCCCCATAACAGTGCCAGCCATAGTGTCCCCATAACAGTGCCGGCCATAGTGTCCCCATAACAGTGCCGGCCATAGTGTCCCCATAACAGTGCCGGCCATAGTGTCCCCATAACAGTGCCGGCCATAGTGTCCCCATAACAGTGCCAGCCATAGTGTCCCCATAACAGTGCCGGCCATAGTGTCCCCATAACAGTGCCAGCCATAGTGTCCCCATAACAGTGCCGGCCATAGTTTCCCCGTAATAGTGCCGGCCCCAGTGTCCCCATAACAGTGCCAGCCATAGTATCCCCATAACAGGACCAGCCATAGAATCCCCATAACAGGACCAGCTATAGTATCCCCATAACAGGACCAGCCATAGTATCCCCATAACCGGACCAGCCATAGTGTCCCCATAACAGTGCCAGCCATAGTGTCCCCATAACAGGACCAGCCATAGTGTCCCCATAACAGTGCCAGCCATAGTGTCCCCATAACAGGACCAGCCATAGTGTCCCCATAACAGTGCTGGCCATAGTGTCCCCATAACAGCGCCGGCCATAGTGTCCCCATAAAAAGACCAGCCATAGTGTCCCCATAACAGTGCCAGCAATAGTGTCCCTATAACAAGACCAGCCATAGTGTCCCCATAACAGTGCCAGCAATAGTGTCCCTATAACAAGACCAGCCATAGTGTCCCCATAACAGTGCCAGCCATAGTGTCCCCATAACAAGACCAGTCATAGTGTCCTCATAACAGGACCAGCCATAGTGTCCCTATAACAGGACCAGCCATAGTGTCCCCATAACACTGCCAGCCATAGTGTCCCCATAACAGTGCCAGCCATAGTGTCCTCATAACAGGACCAGCCATAGTGTCCCCATAACACTGCCAGCCATAGCGTCCCCATAACAGTGCCAGCCATAGTGTCCTCATAACAGGACCAGCATAGTGTCCCCATAACAGTGTCGGCTATAGTGTCCCCATAACAGTGCCAGCCATAGCGTCCCCATAACAGTGCCGGCCATAGTGTCCCCATAACAGTGCCGGCCATAGTTTCCCCGTAATAGTGCCGGCCCCAGTGTCCCCATAACAGTGCCGGCCATAGTGTCCCCATAACAGTGCCGGCCATAGTGTCCCCATAACAGTACCACCCACAGTGCCCCCATAACAGTGCCGGCCATAGTGTCCCCATAACAGTGCCAGCCATAGTGTCCCCATAACAGTGCCGGCCATAGTGTCCCCATAACAGTGCCGGCCATAGTGTCCCCATAACAGTGCCAGCCATAGTGTCCCCATAACAGTGCCGGCCATAGTTTCCCCGTAATAGTGCCGGCCCCAGTGTCCCCATAACAGTGCCAGCCATAGTGTCCCCATAACAGGACCAGCCATAGTGTCCCCATAACAGTGCCAGCCATGGTGTCCCCATAACAATGCCAGCCCTAGTGTCTCCATAACAGGACCAGCCATAGTGTCCCCATAACAGTGCCAGCCATAGTGTCTCCATAACAGGACCAGCCATAGTGTCCCCATAATAGGACCAGCCATAGTGTCCCCATAACAGTGCCGGCCATAGTGTCCTCATAACAGTGCCAGCCATAGTGTCCCCATAACAGTGCCAGCAATAGTGTCCCCATAACAGTGCCAGCCATAGTGTCCCCATAACAGGACCAGCCATAGTGTCCCCATAACAGTGCCACAGCCATAGTGTCCCCATAACAGGACCAGCCATAGTGTCCCCATAACAGTGCCACAGCCATAGTGTCCCCATAACACGACCAGCCATAGTGTCCCTATAACAGTGCCAGCCATAGTGTCCCCATAACAGTGCCAGCCATAGTGTCCCCATAACAGTGCCGGCCATAGTGTCCCCATAACAGGACCAGCCATAGTGTCCCCATAACAGCGCCGGCCATAGTGTCCCCATAACAAGACCAGCCATTGTGTCCCCATAACAGTGCCAGCAATAGTGTCCCTATAACAAGACCAGCCATAGTGTCCTCATAACAGAGCTGGCCATCACTTCAGTCTCAATGATGTGAACCCGATACCAGTCCCAGCCTCCATCTTCACCATTTCTTAAGTTCTCAGGTTCCATTAATGTCCAATATTCAGTTTACAGAACAGCAGATGTGATCATAGACATATAAACCACGGTGATCCTTAAAGAAATCCCGATTGTGAGGCAAAGAGCCCTATTACATATCCAGGGTCGCCGTCTGTCCCTTTAATAGCGCTGTACGTCCTGGGGATACAGCTGTGCTGATACGTTCTGTTCTCCAGCACAAAACGACGTCTTCCCTTCTCTGACAATCTGTAATTATTTTTTTCCTTTACAAGTGTTATCATTAGGATTAGTCACCGTCTTCTGTGATAATAGAGTCAGACGAACACGAGAAGGCGAGGAGGATACCTGCAACTGTCTGCGATATTCCCCCATCTACCACAGCAAACCGCCAGAGAAACTGAAAAACCGCGCAACAGAAAGTGCAATACTGCCCTATACACAAGAATATAACTACTATAATACTGCCCCTATGTACAAGAATATAACTACTATAATACTGCTCCTATATACAAGAATATAACTACTATAATACTGCTCCTATGTACAAGAATATAACTACTATAATACTGCCCCTATGTACAAGAATATAACTACTATAATACTGCCCCTATATACAAGAATATAACTACTATAATACTGCCCCTATATACAAGAATATAACTACTATAATACTGCCCCTATATACAAGAATATAACTACTATAATACTGCCCCTATGTACAAGAATATAACTACTATAATACTGCTCCTATATACAAGAATATAACTACTATAATACTGCTCCTATGTACAAGAATATAACTACTATAATACTGCCCCTATGTACAAGAATATAACTACTATAATACTGCCCCTATATACAAGAATATAACTACTATAATACTGCCCCTATATACAAGAATATAACTACTATAATACTGCCCCTATATACAAGAATATAACTACTATAATACTGCTCCTATGTACAAGAATATAACTACTATAATACTGCCCCTATGTACAAGAATATAACTACTATAATACTGCTCCTATATACAAGAATATAACTACTATAATACTGCCCCTATGTACAAGAATATAACTACTATAATACTGCCCCTATATACAAGAATATAACTACTATAATACTGCTCCTATATACAAGAATATAACTACTATAATACTGCTCATATATACAAGAATATAACTACTATAATACTGCCCCTATATACAAGAATATAACTACTATAATACTGCTCCTATGTACAAGAATATAACTACTATAATACTGCCCCTATGTACAAGAATATAACTACTATAATACTGCCCCTATGTACAAGAATATAACTACTATAATACTGCTCCTATATACAAGAATATAACTATTATAATACTGCCCCTATGTACAAGAATATAACTACTATAATACTGCCCCTATATACAAGAATATAACTACTATAATACTGCCCCTATACACAAGAATATAACTACTATAATACTGCCCCTATGTACAGGAATATAACTACTATAATACTGCCCCTTTGTACAAGAATATAACTACTATTTAATACTGCTCCAATGTACAAGAATATAACTACTATAATACTGCCCCTATATACAAGAATATAACTACTATAATACTGCTCCTATGTACAAGAATATAACTACTATAATACTGCCCCTATATACAAGAATATAACTACTATAATACTGCACCTATGTACAAGAATATAACTACTATAATACTGCACCTATGTACAAGAATATAACTACTATAATACTGCCCTATATACAAGAATATAACTACTGTAATACTGCCCCTATGTACAAGAATATAACTACTATAATACTGCTCCAATATACAAGAATATAACTACTATAATATTACCACTATATACAAGAATATAACTACTATAATACTGCCCCTGTATACAAGAATATAACTACTATAATACTGCCGCTATATACAAGAATATAGCTACTATAATACTGCCCCTATATACAAGAATATAACTACTATAATACTGCTCCTATATACAAGAATAAACTACTATAATACTACCCCTATATACAAGAATATAACTACTATAATACTGCTCCTATGTACAAGAATATAACTATTATAATACTGCCCCTATATACAAGAATATAACTACTATAATACTGCCCCTATATACAAGAATATACTACTATAATACTGCTCCTATATACAAGAATATAACTACTATAATACTACCCCTATATACAAGAATATAACTACTATAATACTGCTCCTATGTACAAGAATATAACTACTATAATACTGCCCCTATATACAAGAATATAACTACTATAATACTCCCCTATATACAAGAATATAACTACTATAATACTGCTCCTATATACAAGAATATAACTACTATAATACTACCCCTATATACAAGAATATAACTACTATAATACTGCTCCTATGTACAAGAATATAACTATTATAATACTGCCCCTATATACAAGAATATAACTACTATAATACTGCCCCTATATACAAGAATATAACTACTATAATACTGCCCCTGTGTACAAGAATATAACTACTATAATACTGCTCCTATATACAAGAATATAACTACTATAATACTGCTCCTATATACAAGAATATAACTACTATAATACTGATCCTATATACAAGAATATAACTACTATAATACTTCTCCTATGTACAAGAATATAACTACTATAATACTGCTCCTATATACAAGAATATAACTACTATAATACTGATCCTATGTAGAAGAATATAACTACTATAATACTGCTCCTATGTACAAGAATATAACTACTATAATACTGCCCCTATACACAAGAATATAACTACTATAATACTGCTCCTATGTACAAGAATATAACTACTATAATACTGCCCCTATATACAAGAATATAACTACTATAATACTGCTCCTATATACAAGAATATAACTACTATAATACTGCCCCTATATACAAGAATATAACTACTATAATACTGCCCCTATATACAAGAATATAACTACTATAATACTGCTCCTATATACAAGAATATAACTACTATAATACTGCTCCTATGTACAAGAATATAACTACTATAATACTGCTCCTATATACAAGAATATAACTACTATAATACTGCTCCTATATACAAGAATATAACTACTATAATACTGCTCCTATATACAAGAATATAACTACTATAATACTGCTCCTATATACAAGAATATAACTACTATAATACTGCTCCTATGTACAAGAATATAACTACTATAATACTGCTCCTGTATACAAGAATATAACTACTATAATACTGCTCCTATATACAAGAATATAACTACTATAATACTGCTCCTATATACAAGAATATAACTACTATAATACAGCCCCTATATACAAGAATATAACTACTATAATACTGCTCCTATATACAAGAATATAACTACTATAATACTGCTCCTATATACAAGAATATAACTACTATAATACTGCCCCCTATATACAAGAATATAACTACTATAATACTGCCTTCTAACTACATATAAATAACTGATGTGAATAAACCTTTCGTTGTATTGCGGTATAGTGTGTTTGCACATTATTGCGGTGTAATGTCCTGGGTGTGGATGTATTGTGTGTTCGCGGCTCGGTACCATTCACTGTTCTTATAAACATTCTAAATTCTGTGTCATTTCCCTTCTGGCTCCGGGTTTTGTGCTCGGCGCAGTCACAATGCCGCGTGCGGTAATGACGGTGCCGCGTGCGTCGCCATGGTAACGGGCTCCGCTTCTGATGAATGGGCTGTCAGGAGAATGGCTCTCCGCAGTTTAAGAAAGGAGGAAAAGGCAATTACAGAATATTTACCCGAAACATCGTCAGCGAGAGAACGCCCCAGAGATCGGAGACGATTAGACCGCTGCTCCATTCACTTCTATGACACCCCGGCTCCCGCAGACCCATAGAAGTGAATGGAGCAATGGTCACACATGCCCAATATACTGCTCCAGTACACAGTGGTGTAGTATGATGGTTCCCAAGGCAAAATTTGTCATGGCCCCTGTCAGATGTATGGACCCTTATAGTATTCCAGGTCGTAAGAAGACATACATGTTCACCCCTCCCTTGTAATAATGTCCCTGATTCTGGCCCCTTCCTAAAATAATGCCCCCCATCCTGAGCTTCTTCCTGAAATAATGCCCCCCATCCTGAACCCCTTCCTGAAATAATGCCCCCATCCTGAACCCCTTCCTGAAATAATGCCCCCCATCCTGAACCCCTTCCTGAAATAATGCCCCCCATCCTGAACCCCTTCCTGAAATAATGCCCCCCATCCTGAACCCCTTCCTGAAATAATGCCCCCCATCCTGAACCCCTTCCTGAAATAATGCCCCCATCCTGAACCCCTTCCTGAAATAATGTCCCCCATCCTGAACCCTTTCCTGAAATAATGTCCCCCATCCTGAGCCCCATCCTGAAATAATGTCCCACATCCTGAGCCCCTTCCTGAAATAATGTCCCCCATCCTGAGCCCCTTCATATAATAATGTCCCCCATCCCAAGTCCCTTTCTGAAATAATGTCCCTCATCCTGAGCCCCTTCCTGAAATAATGTCCCCCATCCCGAGTCCTTTTCCGAAATAATGTCCTCCATCCCGAGTCCCTTCCTGAAATAATGTCCTCCATCCCGAGTCCCTTCCTGAAATAATGTCCTCCATCCCAAGTCCCTTCCTGAAATAATGTCCCCCATCCCGAGTCCCTTTCTGAAATAATATGCCCCAGTCTTGTCCCTTCCTGTAATACTGTCCCCATTTTGGGCCCCTTTTTGTAATAATTTCCTCCATCCTTCTCCTCCTCCTGGTACAATGCCCCAATCCAGGTCCCTTTTAAGTAATAATTTCTGCACTGCATAGCCCCTTCCTGAAATAATTTCCCCCATTATGTACCTCTGGCTGTAATAACGTCCTCCACCGTGGCCCACTCTAGGTTCATGTGCCACATCCTTGTATAATGTCCTCCATACTGGGACTACTCAAAAAAGGCATCATCAGAAAAACTTACCATCAGCAGCCAAAAAGAAAATCCAACACAGCACTTGGCAGGATGCAGTCAGACCCCATTATATAGAGCAAACCCAGGTGCAGGCAGATACAATCACCTCTACCTACAATACATGTGGGAGGTGACTTGACATGCACATAATAGGCCTGCATAGGACGCCATTCACACTGATACATATGATGCAGAGTGTCTCCATACTGGGCCCCTCCCAGGTATAATGTCCCCCATCCAGTACCCCTTTCAGCAATAATTCACCCCATCCTGCGCTTCTCCATGTAATAATTACTCACCGTAGCCGAGTGCTCAGGCCTCAGGCACTAGTTACTGTCATGGTTCGGTGCTGGAGGCTAGAAGGGCCCGGTGGTCAATGAAAAGGGAAGGATAGTTTGGAAATAAAGTTTGTCTCGTGACGCCACCTGTGGGTATCCGGTGATTGCACTGGTGCTGCTTGGACCCCCGGGGGATGTGCGGCAGCTAGATGGAAGACGCTCCCCACAGGACGAGCGGGAGTCCCCGGAGTCAGGATCTGCAAGGGTAGAATACGGCATCTCGGTTGGTTTAGTAAAGCATGAGTTAGAACAGTCCCGAAAGAAAACACGGATACGGTGCTCCTCTGCACGGGTCTTTACTGTAGTGGGTGGTCCCAGTGATGAACAGTCTCTGTCCAAAGCTCCACAGTGCTCCTTCTTTACTAACTGCCCCTTTGTTGCTCGTCGCTGCCTTGTTGCACCAGATCAGGATACTGGGGATCCTCTAATGGATTACCTGAGCCGGGTTCGCAAGCTACAAAGGGTCCTGATCCCCAATGGTGGGTACCCTTCTGGTACAGCTGTGGAAGTGGTGACTGTCGTGATGCGCTCCTAGGTAGCTCTTCTATCACTCCGGTTTGTAGTACAGTGATGGACAGCTGTCTACCTCGGAACCGGTCTCCGGTGGGGCTGGGCGCTGGTGTCTTTGGACCCGTTGCTTTGCTACTTCACCCCTTTCACGTCTGGGTCACCGCTTCTCGGTGCTCTCCCTGTTAGCTCTGTAGTTTTCACTTCCTCCTTGTACTTGTCTCTTCCACCGTCTAACTTGCTTTCTGCTCTTTCCCCACCCTGAACACCTCACACTCCTCCCACCAGGACCCAATTGGTCCTCTACCTCTGAGTGGTGCATGTGGTGTATGGAGCTTTGTATTTAACTTGTTCACCACTGAGACGGAAGATATTACATTTTCAGTCAAGGATGCAATACCCTCCTGTGACGCACTTGTTGCGGGGCGCCACAATCCCCCTTGGGAAATTACACTTGTCCCCGAGTGTCACAAAACCCAACCAGTCCAGAGAATTATTTTTGGATTTATAAAACATAAAACATGAAAAATAAACATTTTTATTAACAAAATTTTACGCATTGCTTTCTTGCTTCCCGTCCGAGAGGCACATTATCTTAGAACGTTACGAACCTTTATTATTACGGAACCCCACCCGCCACAATAACATCCCCTCTCCTGGGCCCCTTCTGTAATAATGTTCCCTCTCCTGGGACCCTTCCTGTAATTATGTCCCTCCTTCTGTGTCTCTTCCTGTATTAATGTCCCCTATCCAGGGATCCTTCCTGTAATAATGTCCCTCCTTCTGTGCCCCATTCTGTAATAGTGCCCCTTTTCTTTGTCACATAATGTCCAAATCCTGATCCCCTTTTAGTAATAATTTTCCCCCTACATAGTCCCTTCCTGGCATTATACCTCTTTCCTGTGCTCTTTAACTGGCTAATGTGATCCATCCTGGCACCTTCTTAGTATAATGTCCCTCATCCCGGGTCCCTTCCTGGTATGTTAAGGCACCACCTGGCATAATGTGCCCCAATCTGTGTCCCTTCTATGTATGTCTTACATCTTGAGACCCTTCCAGTAATACTGTCCTTCATACTGTACCTCTTCCTCTAATAATGTCCTTTCTGACGACTTTCAGTAATAACGTCCTCCATCCTGATGGATTCTCGGTAAAATGTCCCATATCCTAGGCCCCTTTCTGGAATAATGTCCCAAAATGTTCTTCATCCTCGGCCCCTTCCAGGTATAATGTCCCTCATTATGTGTCCCTTCCAGTAATAATGTTCCCCATACTGAGCTCCTTATAGTAGGTATAGCATGTATAATGGTATATATAGCTTATAGCAGGTATAATGTCCCCACTCCTGGGCCCTTTCCAGTTATAATCTTCTCCATCCTGGGACTTTTCCTGATATATTTTTTCCATCCTGGACCCCTTCCAATAATAATGTCCTTCAAGCTGTCCACTTCTAATTAATGTCTCTCATTCTGGGCCCCTTCCTGGTATAATGTCCAACATCCTGGTATAATGTACCCCCTTTTAGGCCCCTTGCAGATATAATGTCCCGTGTCCTAGGCCCCTTCCATGTATAATCTCTTCCATCCTGGGCATTTTTCTGGTATAATGTCCCCCATCCTATGCCTCTTCCTGTAATAATGGCCCCTAAACTGTTCCCTTTAAAGTAATAATGTCCTTCATCCTGGGCCTATTCCTTGTACAATGTTCTTCATCCTGGCGTAATGTACCCACCCCTGGCCATTTTCTTGGTATAATGCCCCATATCCTAGGTCCCTTCCAGTAATAGTCCCCTATTCTGAGACTCTTCCTGTAATAATGCCTCCTAGCCTATACCCCTTCCAATAATAATGTCCCCCATCTTGGGCCCCTTGCACATATAATGGCCCTCTTCCTGAGCCCCTTCCAGTAATAATGTCGTCAACCCTAGGCCCCTTGCAGGTATAATGTCCTATGTGCTGGCCACTTACAGATATACTCTCCGCCATCCTGGACATTTTCATGGTATAATGTCCCATATCCTGGTATAATGTTCCTCATCCTGGTATAATGTACCCCATCCTAGACATTTTCCTGGTGTAATGTCCCCCATCCTTGGCCCCTTCCAGTAATAATGTCCTCTATCCTGTGACTTTATTTGTAATTAAATCTCCTATCCTAGACCCCTTCCAGGTATAATGTCCTCCATCTTGAGGCCTTTCCAGTAATAATGTCCCCAATCCTAGATCCCTTGCAGGTATAATGTCCCCCATCCTGGGTCCCTTCCAGTAATAATATCCCCCATTCTGTTACTCCTCCAATACTAATCCCTTTAAGTAACAGTGTCCCCCATCTAGGTATAATGTCCTTCCTCCTGTGCCCCTGCCAGTAATTATGTCCTTTGTCAGTAGCTCTTCTCCTACAAATATAAAATAATAGGTTCTTCTCATCTTTCCCCTCTCGCATGACGTGCTGCATCCTTTTCTATAGCCAACGCAGAAGATGGCACATAACTTTGGTGTGCAAGCAATGGGCATCGCATCACTGCCATGTGTCGCCTGTAACGGGCACAACTCTGATTGGCCGGCAGAGTGTATTGCAGTGCAGGAAGCCGGCAGGTCTCTGCACAGCAATACATTTCACCTGGATGCACAGCAATACATTTCAGCTGGAAGTGCATTCTCGGACACACATCCAGCTGTAATATCAACTGGCATATGACTTTGGTGTGCATTCAATGGGCAACACATCACATCACTGTCATTCACCACCTGTGACACGTACGCGTCTGATTGGCCAGCAGCGGTCATTGCAGTGCCGGCAGCTGGCGAGTCTCTGCACAGCAATACATTTCAGCTAGATGTATGTCTTGAAACACACATCCAGCTGTAATATCCACTGGCATATGACTTTGTTGTGCAAGCAATGGGCAGCGCATCACTCCACGACCATGTGTTGCCTGTGACAGGCACACGTCTGATTGGCCGTCAGCGTGTATTGCAGTGCAGGAAGCCGGTGTGTCTCAGCACAGCAATACATTTCAGCTGGATGTGTTTTCTTTGACATACATCCAGCTGTAATACCTACTGTCATACAACTTTAGTGTGCATCACATCACTGCCATGCACCACCCATTGACAGGCATGTGTCTGATTGGCCGTCAGCATGTATTGCAGTGTAGGGAGCCGGCAGGCCTCTGCACAGCAATACATTTCAGCTGGATGTACATTCTCGGACATACATCCAGCTGTAATATCCGCTGGCATATGACTTTGGTGTGCAAGCAGTGGGCAGCGCATCACATCACTGCCATGTGTCGCCTGTGATGGACACATCTCTGAATGGCCATCTGTGGGTACTGCAGTGCCGGAAGCCGGTGTGTCTCAGCACAGCAATACATTTCAGCTGGATGTGTTTTCTTGGACATACATCCAGCTGTAATACCCACTGTTATACGACTTTAGTGTGCAAGTAATGGGCAGCGCATCACATCACTGCCATGCACCGCCTTTGACAGGCATGTGTCTGATTGGCCGTCAGCGTGTATTGCAGTGTAGGCAGCCGGCAGGTCTCTGCGCAGCAATACATTTCAGCTGGATGTACGTTCTCGGACATACAGTACATCCAGCTGTAATAGCCACTGGCATCTGCGGATCCCCCTCCAGCACCCTCTGTAACCACGATCATTTCATACGTGCCAATAGACTTATAGAATTGTGTGATACCGCCCATAAATTGACAATACATTTGCATATTGCGCATATTTTACCAGCTCTCCACCCCCTTTTGCTGCTTTCAAACTGACAGCTTGTGCTGGTGATGTACGACCATGTCCCCACGCTACTATAGTATCATAATGAACATAGGCAATAGCTGTGGAACTCCCCTTTAATTATACAAACATCTGTAGTAAAGGAACTTCTCGGCTCTTCATTAGCATAAATATAATCATATTTGCATTTTTTTCCGCTGGATCCTTCGAAGGTCATAACACGGGGCGGCTGTCACCGCCACCGGGGAAAAGCAACACCTAATTTAATTCATGTAAATTATCCCTTTAATTTAATCTGTTTATTTTTCACGCTTTTCTCCCAGGAGTAATAAATGTAATTTCTGTCTGAGATTAAGAGGAATTACCATTCATTTATACGTTCTGCTGGTATTTATTATAGATGCATCATGTATTGACATCAGCCGCAGAGGATGGGAGTTATATTTTATGAGAAATGGGGCACGCTGAGATGTTTAGTTGTATGAATGTATTTTTACCATGATTTAGAAAACATCTCCTGCCCTAGAGGATCCGAAGTATCTATACATTACATGGACTGTGCATTGATTTCACTGGGAGTTGTGTAATGCATCATTTTGCCAGTCAGAGGCGCTGTAAGGAAATTGAATAGAGTAGACTTGTCCATCAAGATAGAGTTTGTGGTATGGAAACTAGAGTAGACTTGTCCATTATGAGAGAGTTTGTGGTATGGAAACTAGAGTAGACTTGTCCATTATGAGAGAGTTTGTGGTATGGAAACTAGAGTAGACTTGTCCATTATGAGAGAGTTTGTGGTATGGAAACTAGAGTAGACTTGTCCATTATGAGTGAGTTTGTGGTATGGAAACTAGAGTAGACTTGTCCATTATGAGAGAGTTTGTGGTATGGAAACTAGAGTAGACTTGTCCATTATGAGAGAGTTTGTGGTATGGAAACTAGAGTAGACTTGTCCATTATGAGAGAGTTTGTGGTATGGAAACTAAAGTAGACTTGTCCATTATGAGAGAGTTTGTGGTATGGAAATTAGAGTAGACTTGTCCATCAAGATAGAGTTTGTGGTATGGAAACTAGAGTAGACTTGTCCATTATGAGTGAGTTTGTGGTATGGAAACTAGAGTAGACTTGTCCATTATGAGAGAGTTTGTGGTATGGAAACTAGAGTAGACTTGTCCATCAAGATAGAGTTTGTGGTATTGAAACTAGAGTAGACTTGTCCATCAAGATAGAGTTTGTGGTATGGAAAGTAGAGTAGACTTCTCCATTATGAGAGAGTTTGTGGTATGGAAACTAAAGTAAACTTGTCCATTATGAGAGAGTTTGTGGTATGGAAACTAGAGTAGACTTGTCCATTATGAGAGAGTTTGTGGTATGGAAACTAGAGTAGACTTGTCCATTATGAGAGAGTTTGTGGTATGGAAACTAAAGTAGACTTGTCCATTATGAGAGAGTTTGTGGTATGGAAATTAGAGTAGACTTGTCCATCAAGATAGAGTTTGTGGTATGGAAACTAGAGTAGACTTGTCCATTATGAGTGAGTTTGTGGTATGGAAACTAGAGTAGACTTGTCCATTATGAGAGAGTTTGTGGTATGGAAACTAGAGTAGACTTGTCCATCAAGATAGAGTTTGTGGTATTGAAACTAGAGTAGACTTGTCCATCAAGATAGAGTTTGTGGTATGGAAAGTAGAGTAGACTTCTCCATTATGAGAGAGTTTGTGGTATGGAAACTAAAGTAAACTTGTCCATTATGAGAGAGTTTGTGGTATGGAAACTAGAGTTGACTTGTCTATTATGAGGGAGTTTGTGGTATGGAAACTAGAGTACACTTGTCCATCAAGATAGAGTTTGTGGTATGGAAACTAGAGTAGACTTGTCCATCAAGATAGAGTTTGTGGTATGGAAACTAGAGTAGACTTGTCCATTATGAGTGAGTTTGTGGTATGGAAACTAGAGTAGACTTGTCCTTCATGAGAGAGTTTGTGGTATGGAAACTAGAGTAGACTTGTCCTTCATGAGAGAGTTTGTGGTATGGAAACTAGAGTAGACTTGTCCTTCATGAGAGAGTTTGTGGTATGGAAACTAGAGTAGACTTGTCCATTATGAGTGAGTTTGTGGTATGGAAACTAGAGTAGACTTGTCCATTATGAGAGAGTTTGTGTTATGGAAACTAGAGTAGACTTCTCCATTATGAGAGAGTTTGTGGTATGGAAACTAGAGTATACTTGTCCATTATGAGTGAGTTTGTGGTATGGAAACTAGAGTAGACTTGTCCATCAAGATAGAGTTTGTGGTATGGAAACTAGAGTAGACTTGTCCATTATGAGTGAGTTTGTGGTATGGAAACTAGAGTAGACTTGTCCATATGAGAGAGTTTGTGGTATGGAAACTAGAGTAGACTTGTCCATATGAGAGAGTTTGTGGTATGGAAACTAGAGTAGACTTGTCCTTCATGAGAGAGTTTGCGGGCTCGAGAATGGAGTGGACTTGTCCATTGCATGAGAGTTGATGGGCTGGAGATTGGATTAGACTTATCCATTATGAGTTTGTGGGCTGGAGATTGGAGTCCACAGTAAAGGAGATGAAAGGCTGAAGATTGGAGTAGACTTGTCCATTATGAGGGAGTTGATGGGCTGAAGACTGGAGTAGACTTGTCCTTCATTAGAGTTGGATGGTTAAAACCTGGAGTAAACTTGACTTCATGAGAGAGTTTGCAGACTGGAAACGAGTAGACTTCTTCATCATGAGAGAGTTTTTGGGCCAGGAACTGGAGTAGACCTGTCCATCATCAGAGAGTTGGTGAGCTGGAGACTGGAGTGGATTTGTCTATTAGGAGAGAGTTGGTGGGCTTGAGACCAGAGTAGATCAGTCCATCTTGAGAGAGTTGGTGGAATGAATACTGGTGAAGATGTTCATCATGAGAGAGTTGGTGGGCTGGAAACTGAAGGAGACTTGTCCTTCATGATAGAGTTGGTGCATGTGAGCTTGGAGAACACTTACTTTTCCATCATGAAAGAGTTTGTGGGCTGGAGATTGGAGTAGACTTGTCCATCATGAGAGAGTTGTGGGTTGGAGATTGCAGTAGACTTGTCCATCATGAGAGAGTTTGTGGTCAATACACTGAAGTAGACTTGTCCATTATAAGAGAGTTCATGAGCTGGAGAATGGAGTAGACTTGTTGCTAATGATAGAGTTTTGGGGCCGAAGACTGAAGTACACCTGTCCATAATTAGAGAGTTGGTGGGCTGGAGACTGGAGTAGACCTGTTCATCACGATAGAATTGGTGCACTTGAAACTGGAGTAGACTTGTCCATCATGGTAGAGTTTGTGGGCTGGAGACTGGAGTTCTCCAATTTGAGAGAGTTGGTTGAGTGAATGCTGGGAAAGATGTCCATCATTAGAGAGTTAGTGGGTTGGAAACTGCAGTAGACATGTCCATCTTGATAAAGCAGGTGAAAATCTTACTATTATAGACTTGTCCATCCTGAGACGGTGGGATAAAGATTGGAGGTGACTTGTCAATCATGAGTTGGATACTGGAGTAGATATTCTTGTCATAAGAATTGATGGACTGGAGTATGGAGTAGGTTTGTTCATTATGAAATGGTTTGTGGGCTGCAGACTGAAGTAGGCTTGTCCATCATAAAAGAGTTTGTGGGCTGGAGACTGGAATAGACTTCTTCATCATGACAGCATTGGTAGGTTGGAGACCGGAGTATAAGTGTCTATTATGAGAGAGTTGTTGGGCTGGAGACTGGAATAGACTTGTCCATCATGAGAAAGATGGTGGGCTGGACACTCAAGTAGACTTGTCCATATGAGAGATTTGTTGGGTAGAGACTGTAGTAGACTTGTCCATCATAAGAAAGTTTGAGGACTGGAGACTGGAGGAGACTTGTCCATCATGAGAGAGTTGGTGGGCTGGAGTCTGGAGGAGACTTGTCCATCATGAGAGAGTTGGTGGGCTGGAGACTGGAGGAGACTTGTCCATCATGAGAGAGTTGGTGGGCTGGAGACAGGAGGAGACTTCTCCATCATGAGAGAGTTGTTGGGCTGGAGACTGGAGAAGACTTGTCCATTATGAGAGAGTTGGTGGGCTGGAGACTGGAGGAGACTTGTCCATTATGAGAGAGTTGGTGGGCTGGAGTCTGGAGGAGACTTGTGTATTATGAGAGAGTTGTTGGGCTGGAGACTGGAGGAGACTTGTCCATCATGAGAGAGTTGGTGGGCTGGAGACTGGAGGAGACTTGTCCATCATGAGAGAGTTGGTGGGCTGGAGACTGGAGGAGACTTGTCCATCATGAGAGAGTTGGTGGGCTGGAGACTGGAGGAGACTTGTCCATCATGAGAGAGCTGGTGGGCTGGAGACTGGAGGAGACTTGTCCATCATGAGAGAGTTGTTGGGCTGGAGACTGGAGGAGACTTGTCCATCATGAGAGAGCTGGTGGGCTGGAGACTGGAGGAGACTTGTCCATCATGAGAGAGTTGGTGGGCTGGAGACTGGAGACTTGTCCATCATGAGAGAGTTGGTGGGCTGGAGACTGGAGGAGACTTGTCCATCATGAGAGAGTTGGTGGGCTGGAGACTGGAGGAGACTTGTCCATCATGAGAGAGCTGGTGGGCTGGAGACTGGAGGAGACTTGTCCATCATGACAGAGTTGGTGGGCTGGAGACTGGAGGAGACTTGTCCATCATGACAGAGTTGGTTGGCTGGAGGCTGGAGGAGACTTGTCCATCATGACAGAGTTGGTGGGCTGGAGACTGGAGGAGACTTGTCCATCATGAGAGAGCTGGTGGGCTGGAGACTGGAGGAGACTTGTCCTTCATGAGAGAGTTGGTTGGCTGGAGACTGGAGGAGACTTGTCCATCATGAGAGAGTTGGTGGGCTGGAGACTGGAGGAGACTTGTCCATCATGAGAGAGCTGGTGGGCTGGAGACTGGAGGAGACTTGTCCTTCATGAGAGAGTTGGTTGGCTGGAGACTGGAGGAGACTTGTCCATCATGAGAGAGTTGGTTGGCTGGAGGCTGGAGGAGACTTGTCCATCATGACAGAGTTGGTGGGCTGGAGACTGGAGGAGACTTGTCCATCATGAGAGAGTTGGTGGGCTGGAGACTGGAGGAGACTTGTCCATCATGAGAGAGCTGGTGGGCTGGAGACTGGAGGAGACTTGTCCATCATGAGAGCATTATTGGTCTGGAGACTGGAGGAGACTTGTCCATCATGAGAGCATTATTGGTCTGGAGACTGGAGTAGATTTGTGTATTATGATAGAGTTGGTGGGATGGGGATTGAAATGTGTGGTGAGATTTATGGTGCAGTGGATGAGGTCTATAGTGACCCAGAGGACCAGATAACCTGTAGATGTCAATGGTCATGGATTTTCCATAACAGTCTCAGTTTTTATAAACAGTCCTGACACATTTGGGATATCTCAGGCTGAAAAGCAAATGGGAGTTCTTGTATTTAGGATTGCAGGATTGGGTTAACATGTGGTTAAATGTAAGTACCTAGAGCCCTATGATAGAGTTTGGGGGTCTACGGGGACCATGGGAGACTTTGAAGGTATGATGAGCTATGAGAACTTCACATAGTATATATTTTTCTTTGTTTTTGGCATCAAGAAGCGCAAGGAAAGTCCATGTATCCAGTGGCCAATCCGCCATATTGAGGGTCAAGGGCCACCCAGACACATCTAACCTTCCTACAGGCAGAGATCGCCTTTCCATGAGATTCTATCCTTCCGCTACATCTCCTCTTCAGTCATTTTGCTCAATTCTGTTGACAGACACAAAAGACAAGCGACTTATTTGCTGCATTGATTTTCCGGCCTGCACAATCAGAGATGACACGGATGGGGAAGATAATCTATTTGTCTGGTGTCAGCGCCGGTGACTCGTGAAGATTGATGAGGAGCCGCTGCCGAGTTATTTCAGATGTGGATGAGATGTACATGAAGGCATCCGAAAAACCTCAGCGGAAAACCTCTGCAATTATTAATTCCTCACCAGATTGTAGACATTCGTGGAAACTCTCTCATCTGCATGTTACACCGAAGTCCTCGATATCACAATCACATCATGGTTCTGTACGGGGTCAGATGATGCTTCCATATCACGTAGATTAGTGTTATCTTACATATGGGCTCACGTTCCTCACCGATCCCGTCTCATGGTGCTTACTTTTGTAGATTTGCCTTCCTGTTACAAAGTGGCCACAATGGCCCCAATCTAGATTGATTGATAGATCCAGACTAATTGCCCTCCCCCGAGTATAACCTCCAGCCCCATTGCCCCCGGTGTATAACATCTGGACCCATTGTTTAGAATGTATAAAATCTGGCCCCTCATCCCCCAGGTGCATTAGGGCTTGCATTGTCACCCTCTAATGTATAACATTTAGCCCCTCACCCCCCACCCCGGCATATAACATCCAGCCCCATCTCCCCAGGTGTATAACATCCAGGCCCTTTCCCCCAGGTGTATACCATCCGGCCTCTCACCCCTGGTGTATAACATCCAGGCCCTCTCCCCCAGGTGCATACCATCCGGCCTCTCACCCCCCGGTGTATAACATCCAGGCCCTCTCCCTCAGGTGTATACCATCCGGCCTCTCACCTCCGGTGTATAACATCCAGGCCCTCTCCCTCAGGTGTATACCATCCGGCCTCTCACCCCTGGTGTATAACATCCAGGCCCTCTCCCCCAGGTGCATACCATCCGGCCTCTCACCCCCCGGTGTATAACATCCAGGCCCTTTCCCCCAGGTGTATACCATCCGGCCTCTCACCCCTGGTGTATAACATCCAGGCCCTCTCCCCCAGGTGCATACCATCCGGCCTCTCACCCCCCGGTGTATAACATCCAGGCCCTCTCCCTCAGGTATATACCATCCGGCCTCTCACCTCCGGTGTATAACATCCAGGCCCTCTCCCTCAGGTGTATACCATCCGGCCTCTCACCCCCGGTATATAACATCCAGGCCCTCTCCCTCAGGTGTATACCATCCGGCCTCTCACCCCCAGTGTATAACATCCAGGCCCTCTCCCTCAGGTGTATACCATCCGGCCTCTCACCCCCGGTGTATAACATCCAGGCCCTCTCCCTCAGGTGTATAACATCCGGCCTCTCACCCCCTGTGTATAACATCCAGGCCCTCTCCCTCAGGTGTATACCATCCGGCCTCTCACCCCCTGTATATAACATCCAGGCCCTCTCCCTCAGGTGTATACCATCCGGCCTCTCACCCCCGGTGTATAACATCCAGGCCCTCTCCCTCAGGTGTATACCATCCGGCCTCTCACCCCCGGTGTATAACATCCAGGCCCTCTCCCTCAGGTGTATACCATCCGGCCTCTCACCCCCTGTATATAACATCCAGGCCCAATCCCTCAGGTGTACACCATCCGGCCTCTCACCCCCTGTATATAACATCCAGGCCCTCTCCCTCAGGTGTACACCATCTGGCCTCTCACCCCCGGTGTATAACATCCGACCCTCGTCACAATGTATAATATCCAGAACCTCACCCCTGCTGTGTAACATCTGGCCCCTCGTTCCCAGTGAATAACCTTCAGCCCCTCGTCCCTTTCTAACCTTTGGCCCCGGTGTATAACATCCGACCCCTCGTCCCAATGTATAATATCCAGAACCTCACCCCTGCTGTGTAACATCTGGCCCCTCGTTCCCAGTGAATAACCTTCAGCCCCTCGTCCCTTTCTAACCTTTGGCCCCGGTGTATAACATCCGACCCCTCGTCCCAATGTATAATATCGGGAACCTCGCCCCTGCTGTGTAACATCTAGACCCTCATTCCTGGTGACTAACCTTCAGCCCCTTAGCACCAGTGTACAACATCTGGCCCTTGAGCACCACTGTATAACTTCTGGATCACCGCTGTATAACCACCGGCTCCTCACCCCTGGGGTATAACCTCCGCCATGTCATCTACCTTTACTACCATGCGACAGAGCGGCCAGTGGTGCAGAGATCACTGATCCCAGCGCGTTCTGTCATAGGAGTCACCGGGCTAACAAGTCCATCCATGACACTTCTTTCTCCTGAATCTTCCATCACCTGTGAGTGACATTATTGAGAAGTAAAAGCAACTGCAGCAACTCAGACACCATAACATTAATGAGTGGGGGGCCGAGTGCTGGGGAGCAAAGGACAGAAAAGTCCCCTCCGCTCTGCTGACACCAAAACTGCAAAGTCCAGACCTCCTCTGGGAGCTTCATGGACAAGCAGCTGCAGCCATACATCACCAAGCACAATACTGAGCAGCTGCTGTCGTCACCACCTAGACCAGAGATTGTGAGCCCGGCCCACCACCAAGACTGGAGATTGTGAGCCTGGACCACCACCTAGACCGGAGATTGTGAGGCCGGACCACCACCTAGACCGGAGATTGTGAGCCTGGACCATCACCTAGACTGGAGATTGTGAGCCTGGATCACCACCTAGACCGGAGATTGTGAGGCCGGACCACCACCTAGACTGGAGATTGTGAGCCCGGACCACCACCTAGACCAGAGATAGTGAGCTCGGACCACCACCTAGACCAGAGATTGTGAGGCCGGACCACCACCTAGACCAGAGATAGTGAGCTCAGACCACCACCTAGACCGGAGATTGTGAGCCTGGACCATCACCTAGACTGGAGATTGTGAGCCCGGACCAACACCTAGACTGGGGATTGTGAGCCTGGACCATCACCTAGACTGGAGATTGTGAGCCTGGATCACCACCTAGACCGGAGATTGTGAGGCCGGACCACCACCTAAACCGGAGATTGTGAGCCCGGACCACCACCTAGACCGGAGATTGTGAGCCTGGACCATCACCTAGACTGGATATTGTGAGCCTGGATCACCACCTAGACCGGAGATTGTGAGGCCGGACCATCACCTAGACTGGAGATTGTGAGCTCGGACCACCACCTAGACTGGAGATTGTAAGCCCGGACCATCACCTAGACTGGAGATTGTGAGCCTGGACCATCACCTAGACCGGAGATTGTGAGCCTGGATCACCACCTAGACCTGAGATTGTGAGGCCAGACCACCACCTAGACCGGAGATTGTGAGCCCGGACCACCACCTAGACCGGAGATTGTGAGCTCGGACCGCCATCTAGACTGGAGATTGTGCCCGGACCACCACCTAGACTGGAGATTGTGAGCCCGGACCATCACCTAGACTGGAGATTGTGAGCCCGGACCACCACCTAGACTGGAGATTGTGAGCCCGGACCATCACCTAGACCGGAGATTGTGAGCCCGGACCACCACCTAGACCAGAGATTGTGAGCCTGGACCACCACCTAGACTGGAGATTGTGAGCTCGGACCACCACCTAAACTGGAGATTGTGAGCCCGGACCATCACCTAGACCGGAGATTGTGAGCCTGCACCACCACCTAGACTGGGGATTGTGAGCCCGGACCACCACCTAGACCAGAGATTGTGAGCCTGGACCACCACCTAGACCAGAGATTATGAGCCCGGACCACCACCTAGACCAGAGATTATGAGCCCGGACCACCACCTAGACCAGAGATTATGAGCCCGGACCACCACCTAGACTGGAGATTGTGAGCCTGGACCATCACCTAGACCAGAGATTGTGAGCCCGGACCACAACCTAGACCGGAGATTGTGAGCCCGGACCACCACCTAGACCGGAGATTGTGAGCCCGGACCACCACCTAGACCGGAGATTGTGAGCCCGGACCATCACCTAGACCGGAGATTGTGAGCCCGTACCACCACCTAGACTGGAGATTGTGAGCCTGGACCACCACCTAGACCGGAGATTGTGAGCCCGGACCACCACCTAGACTGGAGATTGTGAGCCTGGACCATCACCTAGACCAGAGATTGTGAGCCCGGACCACAACCTAGACCGGAGATTGTGAGCCTGGACCACCATCTAGACCGGAGATTGTGAGCCCGGACCACCACCTAGACCGGAGATTGTGAGCCCGGACCATCACCTAGACCGGAGATTGTGAGCCCGGACCACCACCTAGACTGGAGATTGTGAGCCCGGACCACCAACAAGACCAGAGATTGTGAGCCCGGACCATCACCTAGACCAGAGATTGTGAGGCCGGACCATCACCTAGACCAGAGATTGTGAGGCCGCACCACCACCTAGACTGGAGATTGTGAGCCCGGACCACCACCTAGACCGAAGATTGTGAGCCCGGACCACCACCTAGACCGGAGATTGTGAGCCTGGACCACCACCTAGACCAGAGATTGTGAGCCCGGACCATCACCTAGACCGGAGATTGTGAGCCCGGACCACCACCTAGACTGGAGATTGTGAGCCCGGACCACCACCTAGACCGAAGATTGTGAGCCTGCACCACCACCTAGACTGGGGATTGTGAGCCTGGCCTTCCCCAACATCAGTGTCAGCTCACAAATGTCCTTCTGGATGAAGGGACAAAAATTCCCACACGCCTCCAAAGTCTTGTAGAAATCCTTCCCAGAAGAGCGGGAGCCGTTACATCTGCATAGGATGACTCCATATTAATGTCTATGGTTGTAGGACGGGAGGTCAATGTGTAATATGGAGGGAGCACATACTTTTCTTCACAGTATAGATGGATAGATTCATCTTGCACATGTGAATTGATGTCTGTGATAACACATAATGTTAGTTTTTGGTTGATGGTTTTGTCATCTTGTTTGTGAGTCTGTCAGGAGGATGACAGCTATGTGATCACCTCACAGAATGAGAACTAACCGGGAGGTCGCTGTGCCCTTCATTCTCAGCACCTCAGCCGGCGAGGTTTACATGGGAAAAAAACATCCAATAGATAGTGTGAGGTATATATACCGGCAATGTATGTGGCTGGCATTCTTGCACAGACAGAGATCTGTCGCAATGTGAAACCAGATAGTTTGCCTGGGACTTGTAGTGCTAGGAATCTTATTTTATTTTAAAGGGCTGGTTTCATAGGATGTTCAGAAGTGATGGGAGGGACTGAACATCCACATACCTCCCATAGGTGTATCTATATGATAGATCAGATGACTGTAATGTAAGGAACGTCCTGTACACTTCCTTTGTGAACCACATGGCAAATAAGAAGGTCTGAGAGCTCCCGGAAGTCAAGGAAGTAACTGAGGCTCTTGAAGATCTGGACTCACGACAGGTGCCGATACTGAGCAAGTCCAAGGACCTGGTGGAGGATCTCTGTGTGTGACCTCCTGGACTGCAAGACTGGCAGGAGCCAGTCTGAACCCTGTTAAGCTGCAAGAGCAGGTAAACCCAGAGTGGGACCTTGTGTGCACTGACAGGTGTCAGTAATTGAACTGTACCCACGATTGTAGTCGACCAGAGTGTCATAAAGGCTACTGGGGACTGTGTGGACGTATCCGCGTAAGTAACAGACTCTACCTGAAATGCTGTTTCCTATAAACACTGAATCACAATGAATACTGTGTGCCAGATGGACTATTTTTATAGAAAGCCATTGCTGTTTCTGAATTGCGCAGCTAAGCGAGAGTACCCCAATGTAATAAGTAAGTGCTACCTCAGATATATAGATATTAGGTTGTCCGCGCTCAGTGGGTGTGAACCTGGAATAAGGTCCACCATGTTATATGTGAAGCTTAATCAGCCATGCCAGTCAGGTTTGTGAACAGCTAAAGAGTTGGGTGTGACGGCCATTCCCATATCTCCACCCAAGGGTGTGGTTCGGGAGGCAAAATGAAGGTCTCTGCATTCACTCACTCTGTCCGTGTACGGAGGTGCGCAGACCTCCAGGGAGGTGTTCATACTGAAGGAGCTGAACCTTTCCCCTGAGTGAGCCCCGCGGTTGTACGGACTGTTAAGAATGGTTTGTTCAGCCGGACAGGTTGTGTTATTTTTGTCCTGGTTTGTGAAGTCTTAATAAATCAGGGTCTACCTCGATAAGCAGCCAAGTGAGCCAAATACCATGTAACATATTGTCATGATGGTCTCTCTTACTTTGGAGACTTGTGACAGTTTTGGGACCTGTGTTTCATTCCTGTATTGGGACTTCATATTAGAGTTTTAGAGTTATTAGAGTATTAGAGTTAATATCAGATCCTGTTACTAGCAAGCTATCTAGTTCTTGTCCAGGTGTGGCTACTCTGTGATCACTCACATCCTCTTCATATGGTCACATGGTTCCAGCATCCTTTGCTGGTGTTTGAGCGTATTCCTGGCTAAGCTTCCTGAGGGGAAGGAGGGTCTCTGCAGAGCTGACTACTACCAACCAGTCTGCTGTCAAGGAGCGTGGCAGCAGGCGTGAAGTTATTTGTAGTTCCCTGTCTGAGGGAGTAAGTATCCTGCTCGGTGACGAGTTAAAAGAACCCGTATAGGGTAGATCAGGGTAATACCGCAGGTGAGTGCAGGAGGTCACCTCTTCCCCGTTCTCTATGAGCAGGGCCCTCCGCTGTATTTCCCATCCCCAGTGTTTCATGTAGTGCACCGGACATCATTGGTCCATGCATCCACTGTCATGCTCGGCAGCCGGACACCCCCTATGTCCAGCGTGACACATATAAGTGCATAAAATCTTATGTCCAAATGTTACCATTCAGCAGCACTCATGTTTTCAGCAGGTTCTCGGAGAGATGTTTATTCCTTTAATTATAGGGTATTTGTATTGCTAGGCAGCGGGAATCGTAATGTTGGAGCACGCCGTTAAATAATGCAGAATATTTTATGGGTTTGGTATTGATGTCTCAGTAACTAACAGACCGGGAAGAAGCCGTGGATTGTGATTTTATAGAATTCAGGAATGTGCTGTAATAGAGGCCGGACACTAAAGGGGGTTTATTATTTGTAATAGTTATTTTATATTGGCATATAAAGACGTACTGTGATCGATCCGGGTCTGGCAGCTCTTATCCCTCTAGTTTTTAGTCAATGGATGGGTCAGAGCTGCAGCACCAGTGTCGTACGTCGGGTAGTGACTGTGCCTGGTCCTTTACATAAGGTCAGTTCTGTTCAAGAGAAAGACAGATACAGTACCAGGCGCAATGTAAGTACATTTAGTAATGTTAAGGTTAATATTTTGTATCGGAGTTCATTATCATTTAGAAACAATTTGTATTTCCATGTCTTATTAATTCAGTCTCTAGACGCGTCATGGAGTAAGTCTGTCCCAGACGATGGTTTCCTTTGCAGATTTCCCTGCAGTTGAGTTGCGTTGGGCTGCGGAGGTGTGTTATCTCTGATAACGGCTTTCAGATCCTTATTATTTGTAAGTGTCTGTAGTTTTACTTTCTCAAACCAAATAAAGAGGTCAGACCTTGAAAGCTACAGTGGGACGAGACTCTAGCTGCAGACACATGATCTCTCATTCCTTGTCTCCGTTCATCGATGACTATTTTAAATCGAATTTCATTGGCAACGTGCAAGAACCTTTGTGTCTACTCCAAAAAGCTCTTCCTAAAGAAGGGTTTCCACGACAGTAGTGTGAGTGTGCCCGGTCCTGCAGCTAATATCAATTTACTCTTATTGCAGTGGCGGACCTTGTGCCCAGAGGGCCCTGGTGCAGCAGCTCATGGTGAGGAGCGGGGGGGGAAGTGCCAGCGTATGTCGACGAGGAGCAGGGGTGTGCTAACAGGTGACGGCGAGGAGCGGGGGGGGGGGGGGGGGAGGTGGGAGTGGTTCGCTATGAGTCCTGCGGCTCCTACCTGCGCCGTACAGTCCTGGCAGCCGGGGCGGCAGGGGAGGGGGGGTGGGATCAGCCTGGGTTAACCCCCTCTCCTCTGACACAGGGCACAGGGTCATGGGGTCTGCTGGGGCCCCCCCTGCAGACTTGAGGGGCCCCCTAGACGGTCGGGCCCTGGTGCAGCTGAACCAGCTGCACCACGGTAGGTTCGCCCCTGTCTCATTGGTCTTATTATGGGACTGAGATGCAGTAACAGGCTTTGTGCCATACCTTCAGCAGTGATCGTGCCTGGTCCTGCAGGTCAAAACTATAGTCCTACTGAAGGGAATAAGACATACAGTACCAAGCGCAGAACAGTACATTTAGTAGTGACTGTGCCTAGTTCTGCAGGCCAAATCTACAGTCCAATTCAGATGAAAAAAGACTAAGATACAGTACCAGGCACAGTGTGGTACATTTAGTAGTGACCTGCCTGGTCTTGAAGCTCACATCTACAGTCCTAGGCACTGTGTAGAACATTTAGAAGTGACCGTGCCTGGTCTTGTGGGCCAAATCTACAGTCCAATTGAGAGGAAAAAGACTGAGATACAGTACCAGGCACAGTGCAGTACAGTTAGTTATGACCGTGCTTTATCCTGTAGCTCATATCTACAATTTTATTAAGGAGAAAACAATAGATACAGCCCCAGGCACAGTTCAGAACATTTAGAAGAGGGTGCGCCTGGTCTTTCAGGTGAAATCTACGTCCTATTAAGGGGAAAAAGACTGAGATACAGTACCAGGCACAGTGCAGTACATTTAGTAGTGTCTGTGCCTTGTCCTGCAGGTCAAATCTACAGTCCAATTCAGAGGAAAAAAGACTGAGATACAGTACCAGGTACAGTGCAGTACATTTAGTAGTGACTTGCCTGATCCTGCAGCTCAAATCTACCATTCTATTCAGGAAAATAAAATTAATTACATTTGGAAAATGAAATAAAAATCAAATTAAATTTTTTTAATAATGGATAAAAATAAAGCCAAACATTTTGAAAAATTAAAAAATATCTATTTTTTTTAAATAATAGGTACAAATAAAGCCAAATAATTAGCAAAATTAAAAAAAAAAAAAAAAAAAAAAAAAAAAAAAAATCACATTTAATTTCTTTAAATAGGTAAAAATAAAACCAAACATTTATATATTCTTTTTTAAATCACATTACATTTTTTTTAAATAATACATAAAAATATAGCCAAACAATTTGAAAAATGAAAAAAAATCATTGCATTTTTTAAATAACAGATTAAAATAAAGCCAATTTGAAAAAAAAAAAAAAAAAAAAAAAAAAAAAAAAAATCACATTTATTTTTTTAAACAATTTTCACTTTTTTTTAAATAATAAAAATAAAGCCACACATTTAAAAAAATGTAAAACAAATCATTGAATTATAAAAAAATAGATAAAAATAAAGCCAGATATTAAAAACATTTAAAAATTAAAAAAAATTTTTTTTTAATCTAGTTATTTCTAAAATAAAATTTCAAAGGTTTAATCAAAAAAATTTCAGAAGTAAATTCCATAAATTGACAATGGATACAAAAAAAAAAAAGGCAGACACCAAGTCGTGAATTTAGAATATCTTTATTCTTTTAAAATACATATGAAACAGATCAAAATTATATTTAAATCTTTTTTTATTTTTTTTTTTATTATTTATTTATTTTTTTTAGAAAAATTATCACAAACTGTACACTCCATGACAAGTGATGTTGAGGTTTTGCTGTTACTCATCTGTAACGACGAACATTTTGCACATTTTTGCAGAACAGACGATCGCTGAAAATACTGAAATGCGTTGTCACATCTTTTCCAGTGCAAATCAATCAAATAAAAAACAAAGAACATTGATCGAAGGTCGTACAATAAATAGATTTCGATATATAGGGAAATACTCTCTTGTAGCTCAAATTTCACAAACATTAGATTCAGCGCGTACAAAAAGCCGATACACAAAGGTTTATTCCAAAAAAGTGTCGTCATCGTAAGTGGTACAGAAGCTGGAGATATCGACTTCAACAATAGGCAAAGTATCAAACCACAAACCCCATTAAAAATTCACATTTCGCCGGACACAAGGAAAAATATACAAAACGCTCAAGTATTTCAAGTCAGCCAACGACATTTAGCACAAATAATTGACATCCTGCATGAGAGGTTTTTTTTTTTGACCAATGTATCTTTCCATAGAGCCCATTTATTAAATTTACTTAAAAATTCCACTATAAATAGAGCCTTATGAAATATATTATATATAAAAAAACACTATTTCCTGAAGTGCAGCATTGTAACCTGGCAAACGCTCTATATTTACTAGATTAGAAAAGAGTGAAAAATTCTGGAGATGGGGGTTAATCCTAACCTCAAATGCCCTAACCCTAACCCCTAAATCCTAAATCCTATCCTTTATCCCATCCCCTGACACTAACGTCCCAACTAACGTCCCAACACTAACGTCCCCTAACACTAACGTCCTAACACTAACGTCCCTAACACTAACGTCCCCTAACACTAACGTCCCCTAACACTAACGTCCCCTAACACTAATTCCCCAACACTAACGTCCCCTAACACTAACGTCCCCTAACACTAACGTCCCCTAACACTAACGTCCCTTAACACTAACGTCCCCTAATGCTAACATCCCCTAACGCTAACACCACCTAATGCTAATGTCCCCTAACACCAATGTCCCCTAATGTTAATGTACCCTAACATTAACGTCCCCTATTCCTATCCCCTACCCCCTCACATCCCATCCACTAACATTCCACGCTAAGATTCCATCCCTAAACATCCTATAAATAAATGTAAAGATCGTCTCACCCACTTTAGGCATACCACAGGCGACCTGGTTCAGGTCAGTAATCAGCAGGTAGAGGAAGAAAACTTTCCAGCGTTCAAGAAGTGGAACAAGTGAGAAGTTAAAAACCAAGATACCTATATACCTACTTACCTGTTCTGCTTCTTGGATGCTGGTGAATCTTCTTCCTCTTTCTACCATCCTATCCCCTAATATCCCTTCCCCTACAATCCCATCTCCAATCATCTCATACCTTAACATCCAATGTCCAATCATCTCATTCCCTACCATCCCATCCCCTAATATCCATTCCATTAACATCCCATCCCCAAACATCCCCTCCACTAATCTCCCATCCCCAAACATCCCCTCCACTAATCTCCCATCCCCACAACATCCCATCCAATCTAACTTCCTCCCCAAACATCCCATCCCCAAACATCCCCTCCACTAATCTCTCCTCCCCAAACATCCATCTTCTAACCCTAACATCCCATCCCCAAACCCTAACATCTCGCCCCCTAATATCCCATTCTGTTATCCAATGGGAAAATAATAGTTCAAATGGTTTAAGAGAAGGCCTTTTGGGCTGCAATTAATGATTTTCTTCATTATTAATATTTTGGATGTGTTTAAAAAAAAAAAAAAAAAAATTGCATAATTGTATTACTAATACAGTTTGCATAATTATTTTTGCCCAATATTTTTTTTTCCAAAATTGCATATTTTTTTTCAATACATACAACCCATAAATTTAAATATTGTTTATGGTACTTGGTGAAATAATTAAATTTTTTTATTATATATTGTTCACATTATTTTTCCTTACATGGCAAAATATCAGAAAAAAAAACAAAATAAATGTTTTTTTTTTTTACATTTTATTAACATAAAGCACTTTTAATTATATATGGTAATACCTTTATTATAGATACAAGACTGTTTCTTAATATATGGAAAACACAAAAATTATAATATTAACAAAACCAAATAATAAATATTAAATAATAAAAAATTACATAACAAAAATAGAATTAAAAAAATGAGAAAAAAAATCAACGGTCTTAATAAAATAAAATCTAAAAAGCCTGTAACAATAGTAATTTTATATTATTTAGTTCATAAAATGTTTAATATTAACAAAACAAAAATAAATGTTTAAAAAAATAATAAAACATATATAAAAATCAAAGAACAACAACAAGAAGAAAAGAACAACAACAAAAGAACAAGAAGAATAAGTAGAAAAAGACAAACAAGAACAAGAGAAACAAAAAGAACAAGAACATGAAGAAGAACAAAAACAACAAGAACACAAACAAGAAAAAGAACAAGAACAGCACAAACAAAAAGAAAAAGAACAACAACACAAACAAAAGAAGAACAAAACAACACAAACAAGAAGAAAAAGAACAAGAACAACACAAACAAGAAGAAAAGAACAAGAACAACAACACAAACAAAAAGAACAAGAAGAACAACAACACAAACAAAAAGAACAAGAAGAACAACAACAAGAAAAAGAAGAACAACAAGAACGACAAACGAGAAGAAAAAGAACAAGAACAAGAACAACACAAACAAGAAGAAAAAGAACAAGAACAACACAAACAAGAAGAAAAAGAACAAGAAGAAAAAGAAAAACAAGAAGAACAACAACAAGAACAAAATAAAGAACTAGAAGAAGAAGATGTACAGCAACAAAAGAAGAACAAGAGAAAGAAGAACAACAAAAAAAGAACAACAAAAAGTAGAAGAAGAACAAGAAGAACAAAAACAAGAAGAACAACAAGAAGAACAACAACAAGAAGGTCAAGAAGAAGAAGAACTAGAAGAAGAACAAATGTAACAACAAAAGAACAAGAAAAAGAAGAATAAGAGAAAGAAGAACAAGAAAAAGAACAAGATGAACAATAAGAATAAAAAGTAGAAGAACTAGAAGAACAAGAACAACAACAAAAAAACAAGAAAAAGAAGAACAAGAAAAAGAAGAACAAGACGAACAAGAACAACAAAAAGTAGATGAAGAAGAACAAAAAGAAAAAGAAGAACTAGAAAAACAAGAAAAAGAAGACAAAGAGCAAAAAGAAGAACTAGAAGAACAAGAAGAACAACAAGAGAAAGAAGAACAAGACGAACAAGAACAACAAAAAGTAGATGAAGAAGAAGAACAAAGACAACAACAACAACAAAAGAACAAGTAGAAGAACAAGAAAAAGAAGAACAAGACAAACATGAAGAACAAAAACAACAAAAAGTAGAAGAAAAAGAACTAGAAGAAGAACATCAAAAAGTAGAAGAACAAGAAGAAGAATAACAAGACGATACGAATTAAAACAAATGTAAAAAAAATCTTATTAAAATAAAATAAAAAAAAAACTGAATAAATTTATTTATTATTTATTCCAGAAAAATTATATTACTAACAAAAAATAAATGTTTCAAAAAATAAAAAAAATATTAGTAATAAAAAAACATTAAATAATAAAAATGAAAACAAATTTTAAAAAATACAAATAACGGTCTTATTAAAATAAAATCTACAAAAGTATAACAATGGTAATTTTTATTATGAGGAACAGAAAATTTCTAATATGAACAAAATAAAAAATAAAATGATAAAAAAATAAAAAAATGAATAAAAAATAAATATAATAATATTAAAATAAATATAATAAAAATGAAAACAAAACAAATAGATCAATTCCATTAAATAAAATAAAACCTAAAAACCATATAACAATAGAATATTTTTATTATCTGTGCATCCAGAGTTTACCCGGCCAGATTACACGGCTGCACAATTTGTTTTTTTCTCGACAATAATTTCTTCGCCATAACCAAATATTTACAACTCCAACACAACAAACACATACAAGATAAAGAACGATCTATCTACAGATTGCTACATTCCAAAGGAACAAGTTTCCAAACATTCCGAAATTCTGATTTCCATGTTGCTGGAAAGTTGTCAGTTTTGTAAAGACGCGGTTGTCCCTCTTAGAATCGTATATTGAGGCACGGATGAAGGTTTTCTAGGTAGCCATTTTGGAAGCTTCCGGGCCCCGATGCAAAATCTATAATAGGGCCCCACAACTTCCGGTATACCACTAGTGCACCAGGGCCCGTGTGCATCTGCTACCCCTCCCCCTCTGGAAGCAATGACCTGATAAGTTGCTTCTCTTTGTAAAACACGAGGACATAAGGATTAGACAAAATAATGTTATAGTATTAAAAAAATAAATAAATAACGATTTATTCTCCTTTATTATTAGACTATAATGGGTTTTAGGCCTTTTTTTTTGCATTCAGGCTTCACTGATCTGATCGGAATTTTAGGGGGAAAGATAATAACTAAAGTAGCTCTTCCCCCGCACCCGTAACACAACACCAGTGAGATTTATTAATAAATACATTACAGTAAAAATTATAGATAATTTAGAGAATTTTATTAAAAAAATAAAAAAAACAAAAAAAAGAAGATTACGCACACTTTGTTTTTTTTTGTGGTCACGTCTGGTCTATTTGACTGACTTCCAGGTCATCGGGATGCTGTACACAGTGTGTCTGGTATGAAGGGATTAAGGGTTATTTCCCTGGTGGTCTAGAGTAATGGATTGGTCAATATTTGTTTCCCTGGTGGTCTAGGGTAGTGTATTGGTTCCTGTTGGCTTCTCGGTATGGGTCATTTAATATTGGATCGCTTAATATTTGCTTTAATGGTGGTCTAGATAATAAATGGGTCCATATTTGTTTCCCTGGTGGTCAAGTGTAATGGATTGGTTAATATTTGTTTCCCTGGTGGTCTAGGGTAATGAACTGGTTCATATTGACTTCCCTGTAGGGGTAGTTTAATATTAATAACTGATGGCTTAATATTTGCTTTTATGGTGGTCCAGAGTAATAAATGGGTCCATATTTGTTTCCCTGGTGGTCTAGAGTAATGGATGGGTTCATATTTGTTTCCCTGGTGGTCTAGGATAATAAATGGGTTCATATTTGTTTCCCTGGTGGTCTAGGGTAGTGTATTGGGTATGGGTCATTTAATATTGGATATTTAATAATGGATCGCTTAATATTTGCTTTCATGGTGGTCTAGAGTAATGGGTTGGTTAGTATTGTTTCCCTGGTAGTCTAGGGTGACGCATTAGTTCATATATTGGCTTCCCTATAGGGGTCGTTTAATATAGGATATTTAATAATTGATCGCTTAATATTTGCTTTCATTGAGGTCTTGTGTAATAAATGGGTTAATATTTGATTCCCTGGTGGTCTAGAGTAATGGATGGGTTAATATTTGATTCCCTGGTGGTCTAGGGTAATACATTGGTTCATGTTTGCTTCCTGGGTGGTCTAGGGTAATAAAAAGGGGTCAATGTTTCCTTTACTTGTGGTGTATGGTATTAGCGAAGGATTAATTTTTGCTATCCTGGTAGTCTAGGGTATTAGAGGTGTTAAAGGGGCTCTGTGAGGTCATTTTTTAGTATGATACTAATAGTTCCCTTGAATAGTGCCAGGGCAGCAATATCAGAATAAGTTAAATTTGTTACTGTACCTTTGTAGTTCTCTTGTTATAAGCACCTGCACATCCAGCAGGCAGCTGATGCACTAGCTGTCAGATATCAGATAAGGCAATCTCCTCCATCTATTGCTCTGAGCAGAAGCCAGTGCTGTCTGTGAAAGATTCTGTGTGTTTAGTTGAACATTTGTTCTACTGCATACAAGGAGAGCAGACAGGAGGATACAGCCCCCCATGTGAGTGATTCCTACTAAACATTCCTTATGTGCAGTGCAGTGATGTCACTTCATGAATATTCATTCCTTGGGGAGTGGCCAGCAGAGAAGTAAGTGATCACTCACTGTGATTGACAGATGAAATTAATCTCTTATTTGCAGTTTATAGAGGATAGGAGGGAAATGTTTCCTTTACTTATGGTCTATGGTATTAGAGAAGGATTAATTTTTGTTTTCCTGGTGGTCTAGAGTAATGGATTAGTCAATATTTGTTTCCCTGGTGGTCTAGGGTAATGTATTGGTTCATGTTGGCTTCTCGGTATGGGATGTTTTAGAGGTGTTAATGCCTTTTTTCCTTGTGATCTAAAATACTGGAGGGATTATCAGCTTCCCTGGTGGCCTAGGGGAATGGATCAGTTAATGATTGCTTCCCTGTTGTTCTTTGGTAATGTATCATTTAATATTAGCTTCCCTGGTGGTCTAGGGTAATGGGCTGGTTACTATTTACCGTACTTCTCTTGTGGTCTATGGGAATGGACTGGTTAATATTTGCTCCCTGGTGGTCTAGGGTAATAGATTAGTTGAGGTTTGCTTCTGAAGGCCTAGAGAGATTTATATATACCGTATATATTATTGTGGTTTAGGGTAATGTAGAGAATATAGATTAATCCATTGTTAGTCAGTCCAGTACTCTGGACTATAGGAAGGAAACAAGCCTTCCATTACTCTAGACCACCAGGGAAGTAATAATGATTTCTCCATTTTTGTTGGGAAGGAGGAATTAACAGCTCTATTACAATAGATCACTACATAGGTAATCCCTTCATTATCTTAGATCACAAGGGAAGACTTAATCACTCCACTACTCTAGACCACCAGGGAATTAATAGTAAACTCTCCATTATCCTAAACCCCCTAGCAAACAAAGAATTTAACCCTTTAAAACCAGAAGAGAAGCAAATATTAATCACTCCAGTGCCCTAATCCACAAGGGACGGTGGAACTACCTCCCATTCCTTTACCCTAGCCCACCAGGGAAGTAACGACCATTACAACAGATTTAATTATCATATTACAAAAATAATAAAAATTACATTAATTATTAATAATAAAAGAACTGAATTTTTCCAAGAAAAAAAATCCCATTATGTAACATCTCGCTGGAGGGTGGCAGAAGCTTGATTTCACTTTTATCTGACAGGTATCAATTTAGTCTGAAAGGACCGAGCATCCGCCCACGCTCCCCGGATACAGCGGCGGCTCGCTCGTCTTTATATTAATAATATTAAAATGTAAATTGTGTTAATGTAAAGTAAATATTCATCTTATATCACCAGATTTTACAGCAGAACTTGACTGGCTATGTTATGAGCCAGCCATATTCGGACTTCGTCCACCCGGCCTGACTGACAGCTGCAGCATGTACTGAGCAGTGAGAGATCTCAGGAAATGCAGGGAGGAGGGACATTGAGGGGCTTGTTAGGGTATGTGAAAGGAGATTCAGCAGCAGAGAGGAGGGACACAATGAGTCAAGCTAGGTAGGAAGAGATTTAGCAGTAGAAGGAAGGAGGGACACTGAGGACCTTCTCGGACAGGCTAGTAGAGTGGAGATTTAGCAGCAGGGAGGAGGACACTTGGGAGTTAGTAGAGCTGGGTAGCAGGAGATTCAGCAGCAATTAGGAGGGACACTCAAGAGCTTGTCAGACAGACTGGTAGGGTGGAGATTCAGCAGCAGAGAGGAGGGACACTGAGGAATCAGTCAGGCTAGGTAGGAGATTCAGTAGTAGAAGGAAGGAGGGACGCTAAGGAGCTTCTCGGACAGGCTAGTAGGGTGGAAATTCAGCAACAGGGTGAGGGACATTGAGGAGCTAGTAAAGCTGGGTAGGAGGAGATTCAGCAGTAGATGGGAGGAGGGATACTGAGAAGCTTCTTAGATAGGCTAGTAGGGTGGAGATTCAGCAGCAGGGAGGAGGGACACTGAGGAGGTAGAAGGAGATTCAGCAGCAATGAGGAGGGACACTAGGGAGCTTCTTAGACAGACTAGTAAGGTGGAGATTCAGGAGCAGGGAGGAGGAACACTGAGGAGTCAGTCAGGATCGGTAGGAGGAGATTCAGCAGTAGAAGAAAGGAGGGACGCTGAGGAGCTTCTCAGACAAGCTATGTGGGAGGAGATTCAGCAGCAGGGAATAAGGACACTGAGGATTTACTCAGGATAGGTAGGAGATTCAGTATTAGAAAGAAGGGAAGAGGGATGCTGAGGAGCATCTTAGACCGGCTAGTTGGGCGGAAATTCAGCAGCAGGGAGGAGGGACACTGAGGAGTCAGTCAGGATGAGTAAGAGGTGATTCAGCAGCAGGGAGGAGGGATGCTGAGGAGTCAGTCAGGCTGGGTAAGAGGAGATTCAGCAGCAGGAAGGCAGGACATTATGCCAGGCTTGGGCTCATGATGGATGACACATTACAGGAAGGGGGATGTAATTACAGGAAGTGGCCCCATTACAGGGGACATTATTAGGGAAACGGGACCAGGAAGATATATACCATTCCAAGGGGGGAAACACATATGTCTTTGAAGGATCTTTAACTCTATAAGGGCCCATACATGTGACAGGTAGGTGGGGACGCAGGTCCAAACTGTACACCAGGGCCCATTGTACTCTAGTTACGCCACTGGCTACAAACATTATTAAGCAGAACTTGATGAGACTGGTAGACTGACTATTTTAATGTCTGATCAATCAATCTTACTTATCGGTGGATTCGACTGACCCAAGTCTGATGTATACGGCCACTTTAACACACCTTGTACTTTATACTAAAACTGTATACAGCATTCCGGTGATTGTAAGTCATTGATCTGAACCTAATTCAATTTCATCATTAATCTATTAAATGAATTAATAGAGGACTACAATTAATTGTAGGCTTAATGACATTTTTGGTACCAAGAAGTGTGGAAACAAAAAACAAAATTGAATACAAAAAAAATGTAGAAAATGCTAAATAATTACCTGGGAATCTGTGTAAATCCCAATCTAATATTTTTTTTAAATTAAATTTCTAAAATCTACAATTTTAAATATTTGAATTTTTTTTTTTTGATGATCCATAAATACATAAAAAATTAAAAAATAAAATAAATTGTGCTTTTTTTTATTGATCATAAATATTCAGATTTGAAGTTAATACTTGTATTGGTAAATATCAAACCATTCTACCTGGAATTGATTTATAACAGTCTCGAAATATTGCTGCTACAGTGTATTGTGATGCTCGAAAACACACAACGTTACACACGCACCACACAAAAGTACATTCAAATAAAGTGTCACAGGCAGGAATCGAGTCTAAGACATATTGATCTGTGTCCTCCATTGATGATTTTGCTTTTCTGGATTACATTAACCTTTGTAAGTAAAACCATTGGATTTTTTTTGTTTATTTTTGGCACAAGTAGGCAGGAAAAAGTGCACAACTTTTATGTGAATATAATTAAATTTTACTGTCCAAATTGTTGCCAAATTGGTAGAATGACAGGAAAAATGAAATGCTTTAAAAAGTAAAAAAAAAAGTCAATGTTGGCCTTCATTTTGGGAATTGAAAGTACTCAATTCAATAAAGTCATCCTTTAAATATTCCTACTGGATAGATTAACAATTTTAAACTTCCAATATTCAGGTCCAGAGATATGGGTAATTTTATGCTTGCTCAGGATCCTCAGGGGCGTGTCCTGTATAATTTTCCTTCGATTACAGCCCCCACGGACCAGAGAAAATAAATAAGACCTTATCTCTGAAACTGGGAGATTTAAGTACAAAATAGAAGACTTAGGGGAACAGTGGGAATAAACCTGTAGGCAAAAAAAAAAAAAAGTCAATGCCTTTAATTTTGGAAATTGAAAGCACTCAATTCAAGAAAGTTGTCCTTAAATATTCCTACTTTATAGATTAACAATTTTAAGCTTTTAACATTCGGGTCTAGAGATACGGGTCATTTTATGGTTGGTTAGGAACCTCAGGGGCGTGTTCTTAGGCTGCTCTGCATAATTACGGACCATAGAAAATAAGCACTTATCTCTGAAACTGTTTGGTGGATTAAGGAAAAAATAGAAGTCTCAGGGGAACAGCAGGAATAAAACAACTTCATGTAAGCAAAAAAAAAATAAATAAAGTCAATGCCTTTCATTTTGGAAATTGAAAGCTCTCGATTCAAGAAAGTTGTCCTTAAATATTCCTACTGGATAGATTAACAATTTTCAACTTTCAATATTCAGGTCGAGAGATATGGGTCATTTTATGGTTGCGTAGGATCCTCAGGGGCGTGTCCTTAGGCTGCTCTGCATAATTACCCTGTGAGTACAGCCCCCAAGGACCACAGAGAATAAATAAGCCCTTATCTCTGGTGGATGTAAGAACAAAATAGAAGACACGGGAATGCCAGGAATAAACCTAGAACTTCATGTATAAAAAAAGTCAATCTTCATTTTGGGAATTGAAAGAACTTGGTTCAATCAAGTCATGCTACTTGATCCTACATATTCCTATTGGATAGACTAACATTTTTAATTTGGACATTTATAGCCCGAACTTTACATTTTGTAAAAATTTTAAATGATGTTAGGAAGCCCCAAAATCAAGCTGGCCTTTCAAAAGAGGGGAATTCTTGCTCTTATTTTATTCCCACAGCTCTCTTGACTTTTCAATTCTTTTTATGTATTAATTCGTCATTCTGTTCCAGAGATATGGAACATTTTATGGTTGCTCACATGATCCTCTGGGGAGTGTCTGCATAATTAGTGAGTACTGCCCTTGCGGACCAAGGAAAATTTAATAAGCCCATATCTCTGAAACTGTGTGTCGGATTTAGAAAAAGAAAAAAACGGAATATTCCGGGGAATGGCAGGAATAAACCTAGAAATAAAACTAGACTCGTTTGACCTGGTGAACAGTTGCCAAAATTCACCTTTACAACAGATTAGTCAATTTTTGTATGGTATTGGACTTCTAGCAAGTTTGAGCTAGTCGCTCACCTGGGAAGTCATCCAGAAACCCTGTAAAAGTTATCATGCCGTTTGACTCAATATGGACCACACGGGACCAAAGGGCATCATTAATCACGGTTGGTGGAAAACACTAGAACCTGGCGCAATCATCTTACGTCACAATTGGAGGACAACCAAAATGTACCTGATCGTTTGGCAAATTTTAGAATGGGCAGATTTGTGTTTGCCGTTATATATATCTGATTTGCTCTTGTCAGAAACGTGCATGGAAAAAATTAAGCGGCGACCTTCCTGTAGAATTTTAATTATTTTTTTATTTACTGTCTATAAAAATCTTTCCGTGCAGAGACGGCGCTTTGTGTGCGAGCACGACCGTCTGTGCAGGCATTGAATGGCCTGTGTCATAGCAACAGACAGCCCCTGTGTTAATTGGCTCTTTCATCAACATTACAATAGGCGATGGGTCTAATGGACTCCTCCGGCAAGTGCCAGAAAATCATAAGGTCAGTGGCGACTGCTAACAATAACCCCTGTTCACACAGGGGAAAGATCATCCATCTTGCTGAAAAGGCTGCATTTATTTCTGAAAATTCTCCTACAGTAGGTATTTTAAAAATAAACATTTTTGGACAATTTTTCAAAATTTTGAAACATTTTAAGGGATAAGGCACTGCACACATTCTGCGTAAGAAAACGTTTTGGAATAAGCAAGTCGGTTATGTTCTTCATTCAGATTTATGTCATATATCAAAAATTTTATAAAGGGATTGCTCCAATTGGTTGCAATGGTTGTGACGTCAAGTCATGTGGTGTGACCTAATGACGTGAAGTGAACTCCAAAGCTTGGATGTGGTCGTAAGTTCTGGCTTGTAGTGAAAAGTCCAGAGATGTGGTGCGTGATGGCATAAAGAAGAGGATCGGATGGCAAGCACTGCACACCATCTAGTTCTCTCCTTCTTCTGGCTGCATCCAGGCCTCGGAGGTCACTGTGTGTTGTAAGATTGCGATGTTGTGATGTCATGTCATGCGGTATGAACTAATGATGTTCAGTGACCTATGAAGCCTGGACATGACCATATGTCCTAGCCCGTAGTGAAAAGTGCAGAGATGTGGTGCGTGATGACAGAAAGAAGAGGATCGGATGGCAAGCATTGCACACCATCTAGTTCTCTCCTTCTGGCTGCATCCAGGCCTCGGAGGTCACTGTGTGTTATAAAGTTGCGATGCGTGATGTCTTGTCATGAGGTATGAAATAATGATGTACAGTGACCTACAAAGTCTGCATATGGCCATAAGTCCTAGCCCGTAGTGAAAAGTGCAGAGATATGGTGCATGATGGTAGAAAGAAGAGGATCGGATGGCAAGCACTGCACCCAATCTGGTCCTCTCCTTCTTCTGGCTGCATCCAGGCCTCAGAACTCACTGTGTGTTGTAAGGTTGCGATGTTATGACATCAAGTCATGCGGAATGACCTAATCATGTGCAGTGACCTCCAAAGCTTGGACGTGACCAGAAGTCCTGGCCTGTAGTGAAAAGTCCAGAGATGTGGTGCGTGATGGCAGAAACAAAAGGACCAGATTGTGTGGTCATGTCTCTGGAATTTTCACTCACGGACAGAACGTCAGGCCCTGTCCAGGTTTTAGGTCATTGCGAAGGTTTTGACGTCACAAGCTTAGAATACATAGTGACCGTCCAAGACCTGGAGAGAGCCAAAAGTCCTGATCTATAGTGAAAAGTACAGAGACGTGGCACATGATGGCAGCAAGAAGAGCACTGCACACCATCAGGTCTTCTTCTTTCTGTCATTACGGACTGTACTTCTGGAATTTTCACTACAGGCCAAACTTCTGGTCACGTCCAGGTTTTGGAGGTCATTGCACATGTCTAAACGTCATAATGTCACAAGCTTATTATACGCAATGACCTCCGAGGCCTGGATACCACCAAAAGTCCTGACCTGTAGTGAAAGGTCCAGAGATGTGGCACGTGATGGCAGATGGCAACAGCTGCATACCATCTGATCCCCTTCTTTCTACCATCACACACCACATCTCTGGAGTTTTCACTGCTGGACATTTTCACAGTTTTTTAAAAGAAAAATATTTAAATTTTTTTCAATTCCCCACCTAAGGTTGACAGAATCCATTAGTCCTATGGGATAACTATGAAGTAGGAATCTTTGAGGTTTTCATTAGATGACGTGATCACATGACAATCGTCAATGTAGCCCAAGACCGGTGGAAAACCATTTCTTGGCCTACCCTTTCTTCACCCAATGTAATGGCGGACACTTGAAGTAATGTTGTGTTAAAAACAAAAGTGGGTCTGTAAGGAACTGTTAATATAGTCGTCAATTAGACAATAGGGGAAGCATTTCATGTCAGCACAGGAGGCTTCCTGACCAATACTTAGCAATATGGCAACATATAGACCGAAAACTCAAAAAAACAACAAAGAAAACATTTAAAAAAAAATTGGCCTGATTTTAAACTTTTTATAAAATATGTAATATATATGGAAGATTCGTAGATGATTATATTCTGGGAATAAAATCCCAATGAACCACAGAAGCCAATCAGGATCATTAAATAATGGTGGCAAAGTTCTGATTGGCTGCCATGGACTTGTACAAATTTTTGAATTAATAAGGGAAATTTTTCCTATAAATTAGATAATTTATAAGATGCCCTAATAGAGGCCAATATAGTACTTGGCGCCAAAAATAAAGTGAGAAATTGGGTGAAACATATTGGCAAAATTGCCCGCCCGCTCTGTCATTGAGCTCTCATGGTTTTACTGGTTGGACCCTAACATAAAACTCCTTTAATGATATCACCCTGACCCCTAAATGGCTAAAAAAAAAAATTAAAAAATTGATCTTTTTTTAAAAAGTTACTTAATTTGTCCCCTGAGAAAACAAATTCAACTTCTGGAACTTCCCCGCACCCCCAAAAAAATCTGTCAGTGGGAGGTACCATGAAAAATCAACTCTAGCTCAACATATCCCCTCGGAGCCCAAAATTTACAAAAATTATGGAAATGTGACTATAAATAATTTAGCATTTGTCTCAAATTTTTCGAGACTTGACTTAAAGGCTGAACTTTTCATTCGACTTGGTCAAAGTTTTACCGCTGGTTTGATGTTAAGCCCCATCGGATGTAGGCGGAGTCGTAAAAAGATGCACCCACAATGCACTGCTTTCTCGACAGGCGCCTTCAGACGTATAGATATCGATATACATATAAAAGAAAAACAACATAGAAATATAACTCCTGAGCGCGTTTGTGTTCGGTACAACACATTTCAGGGAGACCCATCACAAGGAATAACGAGAGGAACCTCACAATTCTTCTGTCGGCGTCAGGTCCGGTTCCCGGTTTCGGCAGGATCGTGAGCGCTCCTGCTGGAGATGATGAGTGGCGTCACGTTGCGAAATAAACTCACTTCTGATTGGCTGCTGTACACCGGAGCTCCATGACGCGGCCACGGGTGTGTTTTAGGCAAGTGGTTGGTGTGTAAGACCTCGTACCGGCTGCTCTAAGGTGTCAACGGAGGCTTTGGAGAAGAACAGGATCCTTGACTGTCAAAACTGGTTGCTCTGCCCGGCATCTGGAAATATACATTTTTTACTATTATTTTTAATTTTTTTAAAGAATTAGGCATTGTCCAAAAATAGTAGGAAAAAAAAATTATTTATTAGGTAAAAATAAATTAGTTTCATTACATTTTTTTTTCCAAACCCTAAATTGATGAGGCTTTGCCCCAAAAAATAAGAAAAAATAATTTACAAAAAAATAGAATGATTTTCCCAGTATCAGACAATTTTGTCCCTGTGTCCAAATATATAAAGTAATACATAAAAAAAAGGTTTACATCTTTATTTAAATCCTAATTCTATAAACGTTATACAAAAATTACGTAAAAAAGTATACTATCTACAGTATAAATTGATACAAAAATTTTTTTTTACATATTTATTTATATCCGAAGTCTTAAAACTGTGTCCAAAAATTATATAATGTTAACGATAATAATAATAATAAAACTAATAATAATCATAAATAATAATAGTAAATAATACTACTACTAATAATAATAGTAAATAATATCAATAATAATAATAGTAAATAATAATAGTAATAATAGTAAATAATAATTATAATAATAGTAATAATAGTAAACAAATAATAATATATAATAATATAATAAATAAAAATAGTAAAAAATAATAATATAATAATAATAGATAATAATATAAATAAAATATAATAATAAAAATAAAAATAGTAAAATAATAACAATAATATAATTAATAATAATAATATTAATAATAATATAATAATAAAAAATAATAATAAATAATAATTTAATAATAATGATAAAATTAAATAATAGTATAAAATAATATATAAAAATAATAGTTAATAATAATAATAGATAATATTAATAATAATAATATAATAGTAATATAATAATATAATAATAATATTTAAATAATAATGATAATAAGTTATAATATAAATAATAATGATAATAATTATAATAGTAAATAATAATAGATAATAATATAATATAACAATATAATAATAATAATAGTAATAGTATAATAATTAATAAATAGTATTAGTAATATATAGTATAATAATTATAATTAAATAATAATAGTAAATAATAATAAAATAGTGAATAATAATAATAGATAATAATTAATAATAGTAATATAATATAATAATATAACAAAGTAATATAATAAAGCGTAATATTTAATGTAAGTTTATAAAATATAAATAATAAACAACGTAATAAAAATAAATGACTCGTGTTTTATGAAATGTGTGGATGCAAAAAAATAGATAAAATAGAAATATAAAATTTCATCCAAATCCTTAGGGCTTAAAAAAGAACAAAAAACTAATAAATAAAAATTGAAGTGAAGATAAAGTTTCTTCCTATGTTACAAAGTTCGTTCCCTCCAACTAGGTATGAATATAATAAAGTGTTTGTTTTTTTTGTAATTTTTTACATGTATTATTTTATATATTAACAATATATAATAATAATAATAATCATCATTATTATTATTATTATTATTATAATTATTATTATAATAATTATTATTATTAATATTATACCTGAATGTGAGGACAGGATTTTCTAAAATAGGAAAAAAGTTAAGTAAACATTTTTAATCTTTTACATTTTTTTTTTTCATTTTCCCAAATCCTTAAGGATTTCAATAAATGTGTAAAATAAATATATAACTAAAAACATAATATAAAAATAGTTCTAATAATAACAATAATAACAACATTTATTTCAATCCTAATCCTTAAAGCTTTGTCCAAAAATTATGAAAACAAAACAAAAAAATTAAGTAACTACGAACCTCTACCTTAAAGGTCTGACCCGGACCCCACACTCCTTTTTTTAGCTAGAGTAATACAGTTACAGCAGCCATCTGTAAAGTTGAGATTTAATCACAGTCACCCAGGCTTCATAGAGCTGCATATTCACTGCTGTCTCCTCCCCTTTTTATGGCTCCTCCTCCTTCATTCGTTCCTGGATTTTATTCAGTGCGTGAATTTATGTAGCAGAAACTCTGAACTTCTATGAACCTGGTTTACTGCTAGAGAGCATCTTGTCAGGAGGAGCAGCCCTCTGGCGCCCCCTTATTGACAGGACAATCAGGGAATTGCCTGAGGATATGGAAATGAGTGCGGCTGCTCTACTATTATGCCGATTATTGAGGCCTTTCTGTGGATGTATATATACCACCGGTTCCAGCTAGGAATATATACATATACACCTCGGTCCCATCACTACCAAGCCCAGAATAACGCAAGGACAATCTGCTGCCACCACCAATCGTTTATCAGGCCGATTGGACACCTGTTACAGGGAATGTGAGGCTACTCGGGTTTGTGGTTTTACTTCATAGAGCAAGAAGAACAAAGCTATTACATTTTTGATATTTAATCCGAAAGACTAGGCAGTGATTACAAATATATACAAGGTTTTACAAGGGGGACAAAATACAATACGATATAGACAATTACATAAAATACAAAGGATGAAAGTAGAAAGTTACTAGACCTGAGCCACAGAGATGGCGTCTAAGTTTAAGGAGGGAGGAACTCAGAACAAATACGATTCAGCCCCGTAGCTTAGTACTGACTGCCCCTTCATGATCAGAATGCCTCAAAACTGACGCATTTGGTTTGTATGGACACACAATAAACCTACTGACCTCCCATCTGGTGACCTCATATATGGGCGGTCCAGGGGATGTGCTCAGACTTGCAGAAAGTTATACAATTCCAGTTTTCATCATATCTTTGCCGATGGACGTTGCACGAGAAAGACATTAACGTCATCTTGTCGGTTGTGAATTTATTTTTTAGTAGACAGGAAACAAGACACAGCTGGTATTTTCTAATGGGCAGAAATCCATTTGCTACAATTCTGGCCATCGCCCAGCGAAGCAAAATGATGTTTTGCGTTCGCCATTTCGTACAGACTCTAAAAATATAATTTTCATAACTCTAATACACGGTGCATGAAATTTGACTTAAAGGTGTTCTAGCTGACAGAACAAAGAAACTTTGCATTCCTTTTCCCCTCCCAAAGCCTTATCTGAATTTCAGGTCGTAAAATAAATTCCTAGACTTCACTAAGGCCATATAAGGAACTTTAGCTTTCTTTAATTACGCCATGGGAGGTGGGAGTTGTATATGTTAATTAAATGGTTAAATGTGTCACAGATGGCAAAAGTTCTTGTAGTTACCTCCACCAATGAGTGCCAGTGGGTAATTGGTTTTCTCGGGTACGCCAACATCTCGTTCCAGTGATCTCTGCCAAGCCCCTCGGCCTCCACCCCGGTCCTGCAGACCCCGATGACTTCGTTGTGTCCCACCCTGTAAGGTAAATCACTGTTAGATGTGTTTATCAACAAAATGATGAAACTCCGCAGTCTAAAGACTTATCGTCCTCCGATGAATCCCCCGAGAGCCGTGCGCAAAACAAAGGATTATAGGGGATTTCTAGAAATAAAAGTGAAATATCTCCTCATTCTAAATGACAAAGCTAATACCGATCGTAATCCATGACGGCGATGGACAGACTGACTTGGTCCATGTTCTCCGGAGGGATGTCAAATATGATGGCCTCGTTGTAGACCGGATTTAAGGTGTTCTTCTTCGTGGTAGTTTTGCGTTTCTTCAATCTACGACCATCACACATCAGTGACACCTTCACGTAAGGATCTGAGAGAACAAAGAGAAGGATAGCGGAACACAGAGATAAGAAATAGTATTATAGTAGTTATATTCTTGTATATAGGAGCAGAATTATAGTAGTTATATTCTTGTATATAGGGGCAGTATTATAGTAGTTATATTCTTGTATATAGGAGCAGTATTATAGTAGTTATATTTCTTGTATATAGGAGCAGTATTATAGTAGTTATATTCTTGTATATAGGAGCAGTATTAGTTATATTCTTGTATATAGGGGCAATATTATAGTAGTTATATTCTTGTATATAGGGGCAGTATTATAGTAGTTATATTCTTGTACATAGGAGCAGTATTATAGTAGTTATATTCTTGTATATAGGGGCAGTATTATAGTAGTTATATTCTTGTATATAGGGGCAGTATTATAGTAGTTATATTCCTGTATATAGGAGCAGTATTATAGTAGTTATATTCTTGTATATAGGGGCAGTATTATAGTAGTTATATTCTTGTATATAGGAGCAGTATTATTATAGTAGTTATATTCTTGTATATAGGGGCAGTATTATAGTAGTTATATTCTTGTATATAGGAGCAGTATTATAGTAGTTATATTCTTGTATATAGGAGCAGTATTATAGTAGTTATATTCTTGTATATAGGGGCAGTATTATAGTAGTTATATTCTTGTATATAGGAGCAGTATTATAGTAGTTATATTCTTGTATATAGGAGCAGTATTATAGTAGTTATATTCTTGTATATAGGGGCAGTATTATAGTAGTTATATTCTTGTATATAGGGGCAGTATTATAGTAGTTATATTCTTGTATATAGAGGCAGTATTATAGTAGTTATATTCTTGTATATAGAGGCAGTATTATAGTAGTTATATTCTTGTATATAGGAGCAGTATTATAGTAGCTATATTCTTGTATATAGGAGCAGTATTAGTTATATTCTTGTATATAGGGGCAGTATTATAGTAGTTATATTCTTGTATATGGGGGCAGTATTATAGTAGTTATATTCTTGTATATAGGAGCAGTATTATAGTAGTTATATTCTTGTACATAGGAGCAGTATTATAGTAGTTATATTCTTGTATATAGGAGCAGTATTATAGTAGTTATATTCTTGTATATAGGAGCAGTATTATAGTAGTTATATTCTTGTATATAGGAGCAGTATTATAGTAGTTCTATTCTTGTACATAGGAGCAGTATTATAGTAGTTATATTCTTGTATATAGGGGCAGTATTATAGTAGTTATATTCTTGTATATAGGGGCAGTATTATAGTAGTTATATTCTTGTATATAGGAGCAGTATTATAGTAGTTATATTCTTGTATATAGGAGCAGTATTATAGTAGCTATATTCTTGTATATTCAGTTATTAATCTGTATATAACTAAATTTACTAAATTTAGAAGATAAGAAGGAACCAAGTTTGTTCCACTTTGGTGGAGGTGAAGTGTACATAGTTTTGGGTGTATTGTTGGTTGTCCTTGTTCTGTATCTGTGCAATTACATAGATCATTGATAACATAAATCATCATTACTCGCAGACGTCTTCAGAATGATTCAGGTCATTTTGCTCCGGTCTCCGGACTCAGGAACATTTAGTAATCAGGACTCTATTGTCTGTAATGTTGAGGTTAGCGTTCGCTTTCTGCTGCCTTTTCGGATCTTCGGCCCCTGATACATGAACCATTGTTTTGCTCTTGGGTTAAGCTTTATATCGGGCACTCTCTCCCTGCCCTGCCTCATCCATTATTACCAAGTGAGTCCTGTCCACCACCTCTTGCACTTTCCTGACAACGGCCATAATCTGCCATAAAGCGAGTCCTGCAGTAAAACTGTAGATATCCCAACAAGCCAACACAAACATGGCGAGTGCTGCGACCAGCACCTTATAATCAGAGCCATAGGAGAACTCTGTAATTGTGATCATTGGATCCAACAGATCCAGAAAAATGGGGGGGTCCTGACCTCTTTGTGTCTGGATATGAGAGGGCCACATGCACTTTCTGAGATCTGTGGATGAATCATGGACATCCACCATGCTCTGTTCTTCATGTATATACACCACAGAAGGCAAATTAGATGAACCCCACATGGCCACCGGCTGTCCAGCAGGAAAGAGGGAGCAGACAGAACCATACCCAGGACTGGGGACGCCCAAAGATCAAACCAACATTTATAGCATTTCCTAGTAATATAACACTAGAAAGCAAGGAAGAGGAGGGAAGAGAGGGACAGAGAAAGAAAGAAAGAAGAAAAGAAAGAAAGAAAGAAAGAAAGAAAGAAAGAAAGAAAGAAAGAAAGAAAGAAAGAAAGAAAGAAAGAAGAAAGAAAGAAAGAAAGAAAGAAAGAAAGAGAAAAAGAAAGAAGAAAAGAGAAAGAAAGAAAGAAAGAAAAAGAAAGAAAGAAGAAAGAAGAAAGAAAGAAAAAGAAAGAAAGAATTAGATGAAGAAGGAAGGATGAAGAGAAGGAAGGATGAAAAAGAAGGAAGGATAGATGGAAGGAAAGAATGGAAGTTAGATGGAAGGAAGGAAGTGTATGATGGAAGGAAGGTGAATGAGGATGGAGGGAAGGATAAGAAATGAAGGGTTGATGGATGAAGGGAGGAAGGAATGAATGAATGAATGAAGGAAGGATGAAAGAAAGGATGATGGAAATAAGGAAAGATGGATAGATTGAAGGAAGGATGGAAGGAAGGAAATTAGTATGGAAGGAAGGAAGGATGGAAGGAAAGAAGGAAGGAAGGAAGGAAGGAAGGAAGGAAGGAAGGGTGGGTTGAAAGGAAAGAAGGAAGGATGGAATGAAATGGAAGTCTGGAGGAAGAAGGAAAATTGAGGGAAATGAGGGAGAGAAGTAAAAAGGAGGGAATGAAACAAGAAAGAGGAATGTTGGGAAGCAAAACTAAAGGAAAAAATGAGGAAAGGAAAGACAGAAGAAAAAGGATGGACAGAACAAGTAATGAGGAAATAGAAGTCAGAAAAGAAGAAGGAAAATAAAAAATGCATGGAAAAAGAAGAAAGGAAACGACAAAAGGAAGCAAGAAAAGAAAAAGTAAAGAATGAAACAGGGAAGAGGAAAGAAGGCAAACAAAAAAGGGGAAAAAAGAAAGACAAAAAGTAATGATAGAAGAGAAAGTTGGGATGGAAGGAAGGAAATGTAAGCCAGGTGGAAGAAGGAAACGGGAGGAAATTAAACAATAGGAAAGCAAAACAAAAGGGAAAAAATGGGGAAGGAAAGGAAGATAGAGGAAAAGGAAGGATGGAAGCAATGAATGAAGAAATAGAAGTCAGGAAGGAAGAAAGAAAAAGGCAGAAGGGAAATTGGGAGCAAGAAGGGAAAAAACTAGGTGATGAAACAGGGAAGAGGAATGAAGGAAAACAAAAAGAAGGATAGACAAAAAAAACACAACAAGTGAATGTAAAGAAAAAGGAAAGATTGAGAATGTGCAGGAGATGAAGAGATGACGGAACGTGTCCTATGTCCGAGCTCCGGTCATTCCGCAGGTTATTGTCAGACATGGCCGCCTCCCTGTGTGACACATTGTGTGTATGGGTGTGACGTACCGGACGATCCCGTGATGTCCATCGCCTTCAGATTCCGACACTTGATTACGGTCAGCGTCATCCTGCCGGCGGTCGGGAGGTAACAGAGCGAATACATGATCTCCCCGAGGTCAACACTTTCCTGCAAAAACCACAAAAACCAGTCAGTGACCGCACATCATGTATCAAGACCAGGAGGAGACCAGGCTGGGCGACCTGTAATGTTATAATACATTTCATAAGTGATGACATTTTTTATATTCCCGTCCTGTGTGGGGCGCTGTCCTTCTGGACTGGCCATGATGACCCTGATCACATTCTTTATATACCCGTCCTGCGGGGGGCGCTGTCTTTCTGGACCGGCCATGATGACCCTGATCACATTCTCTATATTCCTGTCCTGCAGGGGGCGCTGTCTTTCTGGACTGGCCAGAATTACCCTGATCACATTCTTTATATTCCCGTTCTGCGGGGGGCGCTGTCCTTCTGGACTAGCCAGGATGACCCTGATCACATTCTTTATATACCCGTCCTGCGGGGGGCGCTGTCTTTCTGGACCGGCCATGATGACCCTGATCACAATCTTAATATTCCCGTCCTGCGGGGGGCGCTGTCTTTCTGGACTGGCCAGAATTACCCTGATCACATTCTTTATATTCCCGTTCTGCGGGGGGCGCTGTCCTTCTGGACTGGCCATGATGACCCTGATCACATTCTCTATATTCCTGTCCTGCGGGAGGCGCTGTCCTTCTGGACTGGCCATGATGACCCTGATCACATTCTCTATATTCCTGTCCTGCGGGGGGGGCGCTGTCCTTCTGGACTGGCCATGATGACCCTGATCACATTCTTTATATTCCCGTCCTGCGGGGGGGGCGCTGTCCTTCTGGACTGGCCATGATGACCCTGATCACAATCTCTATATTCCTGTCCTGCGGGGGGCGCTGTCCTTCTGGACCGGCCATGATGACCCTGATCACAATCTTAATATTCCCGTCCTGCGGGGGGCGCTGTCTTTCTGGACTGGCCAGGATGACCCTGATCACATTCTTTATATTCCCGTCCTGCGGGGGGCGCTGTCCTTCTGGACTGGCCATGATGACCCTGATCACATTCTCTATATTCCTGTCCTGCGGGGGGCGCTGTCCTTCTGGACTGGCCATGATGACCCTGATCACATTCTCTATATTCCTGTCCTGCGGGGGGCGCTGTCCTTCTGGACCGGCCATGATGACCCTGATCACATTCTTTATATTCCCGTCCTGCGGGGGGCGCTGTCCTTCTGGACTGGCCATGATGACCCTGATCACATTCTTTATATTCCCGTCCTGCGGGGGGCGCTGTCCTTCTGGACTGGCCATGATGACCCTGATCACATTCTTTATATTCCCGTCCTGCGGGGGGCGCTGTCCTTCTGGACTGGCCAGGATGACCCTGATCACATTCTTTATATTCCCGTCCTGCGGGGGGCGCTGTCTTTCTGGACCGGCCATGATGACCCTGATCACATTCTCTATATTCCTGTCCTGCAGGGGGCGCTGTCTTTCTGGACTGGCCAGAATGACCCTGATCACATTCTTTATATTCCCGTTCTGCGGGGGGCGCTGTCCTTCTGGACTGGCCATGATGACCCTGATCACATTCTTTATATTCCCGTCCTGCGGGGGGCGCTGTCCTTCTGGACTGGCCATGATGACCCTGATCACATTCTCTATATTCCTGTCCTGCGGGGGGCGCTGTCCTTCTGGATCGGCCATGATGACCCTGATCACAATCTTAATATTCCCGTCCTGCGGGGGGCGCTGTCTTTCTGGACTGGCCAGGATGACCCTGATCACATTCTTTATATTCCCGTCCTGCGGGGGGCGCTGTCTTTCTGGACCGGCCATGATGACCCTGATCACATTCTCTATATTCCTGTCCTGGGGGGGGGGGCGCTGTCTTTCTGGACTGGCCAGAATGACCCTGATCACATTCTTTATATTCCCGTCCTGCGGGGGGCGCTGTCCTTCTGGACTGGCCATAATGACCCTGATCACATTCTCTATATTCCTGTCCTGCGGGGGGCGCTGTCCTTCTGGACTGGCCAGGATGACCCTGATCACATTCTCTATATTCCCGTCCTGCGGGGGGCGCTGTCTTTCTGGACCGGCCATGATGACCCTGATCACATTCTCTATATTCCTGTCCTGCAGGGGGCGCTGTCTTTCTGGACTGGCCAGGATGACCCTGATCACATTCTTTATATTCCCGACCTGCGGGGGGCGCTGGTCTTCTGCACCAGCCATGATGACCCTGATCACATTCTTTATATTCCCGTCCTGCGGGGGGCGCTGTCCTTCTGGACTGGCCATGATGACCCTGATCACATTCTTTATATTCCCGTCCTGCGGGGGGCGCTGTCCTTCTGGACTGGCCATGATGACCCTGATCACATTCTTTATATTCCCGTCCTGCGGGGGGCGCTGTCCTTCTGGACTAGCCAGGATGACCCTGATCACATTCTTTATATACCCGTCCTGCGGGGGGCGCTGTCTTTCTGGACCGGCCATGATGACCCTGATCACATTCTCTTATATTCCTGTCCTGCAGGGGGCGCTGTCTTTCTGGACTGGCCAGAATTACCCTGATCACATTCTTTATATTCCCGTTCTGCGGGGGGCGCTGTCCTTCTGGACTGGCCATGATGACCCTGATCACATTCTCTATATTCCTGTCCTGCGGGGGGCGCTGTCCTTCTGGACTGGCCATGATGACCCTGATCACAATCTCTATATTCCTGTCCTGCGGGGGGCGCTGTCCTTCTGGACCGGCCATGATGACCCTGGTGATATTTTTTTATAGAACTATGAAAGTACAGCTCTATAAGTACAAGACTTTGAAATAGACTAGAAATCTATGATACATGAATCCATTCATCACCATTGTCACTGCTGCATCATCAACCTCATCATCATCATCATCATCATCAGTATCATCTACCGGCTGTTTCCTCTTCCCACAGGACCTCCCTGTTTTTAGGACCTCTGCTTAGCTCTCAGTATCTGGTCAGTCCATACCCACCCTCCCCCTCATCCACACCTGATGACCCTGAGCTGTAGATATATTCAGAACCAGGAGTCTGATCCAGACTAGTCTGATCCATGAATCTCCCAAACTACAGCTCCATAAGTACAAGACTTTGAAATAGACTAGAAATGACTGGAAGGTTCTGGGATAGAAATTCACTACAATAGCGGTAGATATAATCAGACTGCCTGCATGGAGAGAGGAAGGGTCACACATATTTCTCTCCTGCATGTTGAACTTTTCATGGATCTATAATGGTGACAGCACCATATTTTTATTTATTTATTTTTTTATTAGATCCATCCACCGTTGGCAAATTATATATATAGAATTCCGAGTTTGGCTCCTGCCTGATGTCCGCTTATGTCACTTCTGCCTCTGCCTCACACAACCTAATGGGTGTAACAATATGGATCCTAACGCCGCCCACCCCCACCGCACACCAATAGCGCTCCCCCCCCAGCAGTCCGCCCCTGGTCTCCGCCCCCCCCCCCAGCAGTCTGCCCCTGGTCTCCACCCCCTGCTCAGTCTCCGCCCCAGCACACCTCAGATTCACCTGTGTGCACCTTGGCTGCAGGACCTGTGGTGATGTCAGAATCACATGACTGATCACATGACTGATCACTACGGGTCTGTGACAGCACACTGCACAAGACCAGCGCCACATAGAGATAAGAGGGAGAGCGAGACAGCCACAGCAAGGAGAGCGAGACAGCCACAGCAAAGAGAGCGAGACAGCCACAGTAAAGAGAGCGAGACAGCCACAGCAAAGAGAGCGAGACAGCCACAGCAAAGAGAGCGAGACAGCCACAGCAAAGAGTGCGAGACAGCCACAGCAAAGAGAGCGAGGCAGCCACAGCAAAGAGAGCGAGACAGCCACAGCAAAGAGAGCGAGACAGCCACAGCAAAGAGAGCGAGACAGCCACAGCAAAGAGAGCGAGACAGCCACAGCAAAGAGAGCGAGACAGCCACAGCAAAGAGAGCGAGACAGCCACAGCAAAGAGAGCGAGACAGCCACAGCAAAGAGAGAGAGACAGCCACAGCAAAGAGAGAGAGACAGCCACAGCAAAGAGAGAGAGACAGCCACAGCAAGGAGAGCGAGACAGCCACAGCACAGAGAGCGAGACAGCCACAGCACAGAGAGCGAGACAGCCACAGCAAGGAGAGCGAGACAGCCACAGCAAGGAGAGCGAGACAGCCACAGCACAGAGAGCGAGACAGCCACAGCACAGAGAGCGAGACAGCCACAGCAAGGAGAGCGAGACAGCCACAGCAAGGAGAGCGAGACAGCCACAGCGAGGAGAGCGAGACAGGTACAGAGAGGAGAGCGAGACAGCCACAGCAAGGAGAGCAAGACAGCCACAGCAAAGAGAGTGAGACAGCCACAGCGAGGAGAGCGAGACAGCCACAGCAAGGAGTGCGAGACAGCCACAGCAAAGAGAGCGAGACAGCCACAGCAAAGAGAGCGAGACAGCCACAGCAAAGAGAGCGAGACAGCCACAGTAAGGAGAGCGAGACAGCCACAGCAAGGAGAGCGAGACAGCCACAGCAAAGAGAGCGAGACAGCCACAGCAAAGAGAGCGAGACAGCCACAGCAAGGAGAGGGAGACAGCCACAGCAAGGAGAGCGAGACAGCCACAGCAAAGAGAGCGAGACAGCCACAGCAAAGAGAGCGAGACAGCCACAGCAAAGAGAGCGAGACAGCCACAGCAAAGAGAGCGAGACAGCCACAGCAAAGAGAGCGAGACAGCCACAGCAAAGAGAGCGAGACAGCCACAGCAAAGAGAGAGAGACAGCCACAGCAAAGAGAGAGAGACAGCCACAGCAAGGAGAGCGAGACAGCCACAGCACAGAGAGCGAGACAGCCACAGCACAGAGAGCGAGACAGCCACAGCAAGGAGAGCGAGACAGCCACAGCAAGGAGAGCGAGACAGCCACAGCACAGAGAGCGAGACAGCCACAGCACAGAGAGCGAGACAGCCACAGCAAGGAGAGCGAGACAGCCACAGCAAGGAGAGCGAGACAGCCACAGCGAGGAGAGCGAGACAGGTACAGAGAGGAGAGCGAGACAGCCACAGCAAGGAGAGCAAGACAGCCACAGCAAAGAGAGTGAGACAGCCACAGCGAGGAGAGCGAGACAGCCACAGCAAGGAGTGCGAGACAGCCACAGCAAAGAGAGCGAGACAGCCACAGCAAAGAGAGCGAGACAGCCACAGCAAAGAGAGCGAGACAGCCACAGTAAGGAGAGCGAGACAGCCACAGCAAGGAGAGCGAGACAGCCACAGCAAAGAGAGCGAGACAGCCACAGCAAAGAGAGCGAGACAGCCACAGCAAGGAGAGGGAGACAGCCACAGCAAAGAGAGCGAGACAGCCACAGCAAAGAGTGCGAGACAGCCACAGCAAGGAGAGGGAGACAGCCACAGCAAAGAGAGCGAGACAGCCACAGCAAGGAGAGCGAGACATTCTCCTACCCTGGGAACCTTCAAAAGAAGCATAAAGACCCACCTCTTCCGTCAAGCCTACAACCTCCTATGAGACCCAGCCCACCAGACCGCCTCACGACCAGCACCTCCCCTCCTACTGTATCCCCACCCGCCCTCGTAGACTGAGCCCTCGCGGACAGGATCTTCTCCCCTCTTGTATCTGCACGACCAAATTGTCCACATTTATTGCACTTATCTTTGTCTACCCTTTTAGCATGTAAAGCGCCATGGAATTTAATGGCGCTATATAAATAAATAATAATAATAATATTCCTGTCCTGCGGGGGGCGCTGTCCTGCGGGGGGGCGCTGTCCTTCTGGACTGGCCATGATGACTCTGATCACATTGAAAAACTGAAAGAGGCTCGAACAGGTTTAGATTTTTCATAACAATCCCGATAAATTGATGAAATTCCCACTGTCTTTAAGGGGGAAATTATGCGGTATGCTAATCAGATGCTTCTCAGCCGTCCAATCAGCTGACAGCAGCAATCAGCGGATCCATTAATCAGGGGGAGCCGCTCTGATTAAACTGTGATTTACGGTCGTCCAGGTTAATACACCGCGGATATTATTCTATATATAAAATATCAGGAAATTAGAGAGAAAATCCCAACGGGGAAGGTTTATCGGGATAATAATCATCCAGTGTCAGAAATGTATATAGAAAGGTATAAATACTGTATGTGCAAAATACAACAATGTCTATTACTCTTTTGCATGTTTGTAACTTAAGTGTTTCAGATCAACAAACAGATATGAATATCAGACAAAGATAACACAAAATGGAGTTTATAAATGAAGGGAAAAAGAAATACAAACCTAAAGGGCCCTGTGTGAGAAAGTGTTTGCCCCTTCCTGATTCCTTATTCTCTTGCATGTTTGTCACACCTAAGTATTTCAGATCACCAAACAAATGTAAACATTAGATAACACAAGTAATCACAAAATGAGTTTCTAAATGAAGGTCTTCATTATTAAGGGAAAAAGAAATCCAAACCTACAGGGCCCTGTGTGAAAAAGTGATTGTTGTAATTCAGCCATATTGGAGGTTTATGAGCATGAACCGTCTTTTTAAGGTCACAGCATCACAATAGGATTAAGGTCGGGACTTTGACTAGACCACAAAACATTTTGTTTTTCTTCAGCCATTTAGAGGAGACTTGCTGTTTTGGACCATAACCCAAGTGCTCTTCAGCTTGAGGTCATGGACAGACGGCCGGACATTCTTCTTCAGAATTTTTTGGCAGACAGCTTTTTTCAATGCATGTCAGGAGTTAATGTTCTTAATTTGGCCAGACGTATTAGTCTTTTGTTGGTTATCTAATGTTTGCAGAGTCATTGTTTCTATCCAGATCATTCCGAGCTTTCATTGTTCTGAGTTTGTGTATTGCTAATTTAATGTAAATCACCTCACTCCTTCTGTCTACATTACTCAAAGGGAAATTATGTATGCGGCTTGAAATCCAGCCAATAAGAGAACAGCCTTATTCCACCAATCCTGTTAGAACACAATACCCTGAGAAGAGTTCTTGAGCTATATAAAAGAACTTGCTTCAGTCAGCAGCAGTTCATATGGTTCAATCTAGGGGCAACCTAGGAATTTTAGTTCCGGCTGCCAGGATAACATTGTGTTTCATACTCAGCGTGGCCTCAGTCTAGGAGCTTCGGGTCCGATTGGAGGAGCACCAAGACTGGAGTATATTCTGCAGGTGTTCAGCCTAGGATTCGGCTGGAAAATCAGAGACTAAGGAAGATACCCAGGTTGGTACAAGTCAATCACTTGGTTAAAGACTTTGCTGTGCTCAGTCAGTTTCCGAAGCTTGCCACTATTCCTTTCTCAGTGGGTGCCCGCCAAAGTGGGGTGCTGTGAGATTGGAGTAAGTGGCCCAGGAAGACCCGAGGCACAGAGATTCTAATCCCTAGTGAGCTAGCGGAAGGGTGAGACTCTGTTGCCTGTTACATTTTATGTTATTCTTGATTATATGTTATATGTCTTTGAGTGTTGGGGATCCAATAAAGTCTTACTATTGTGTGGTTCCTTCACCCAGTGTTGTCTGAGTATTGTTCCGTCCATGGTTAAGGAGTTTGAGCGTTCAGTGGGATGAGCCCTGGTCCATGTGGTCTTTCTAAAAGGCAGCCGGGCCAGCAGACAAGACCACCCACTGACCCCCGTGTCTCCACAGAGAGCATCCACTGATCCCCGTGTCTCCACAGAGAGCACCCACTGATCCCCGTGTCTCCACAGAGAGCACCCACTGATCCTCGTGTCTCCACAGAGAGCACTCACTGACCCCTGTGTCTCCAGAGAGGAGAGCACCTACTGACCCCCGTGTCTCCACAGAGCACACCCACTGACACCCGTGTCTCCACAGAGGGCACCCACTTACCCCCGTGTCTCTTCAGAGAGCAACCACTGACCCTCTTGTCGCCACTGAGAGCACCCACTGACCTCCGTGTCTCCATGGAGAGCACCCACTAACCCCCGTGACTCCACAGAGAGCACCCACTGACCCCCGTGTCTCTACAAGCAGAATTCATGTTTCCATTTATCACAGCGTCTTCCGGATCCTGAAGCAGTAAAACAGCCCAGACCATCACATGACCTCCACCTTGTTTTACTGTTGGTATGATGTTCCTTTCCTGAAATGCTGTTACTTCTATACCAGATGTAATGAGACATTCACCTTCCAAAAAGTTAAACTTTTATCCCTTCAGTCCATATTGTATTCTTACAAAAGTCAAGATGATTTTTGGCCAATCTGTTGTTTTCTCAGCAGTGGTTTTAGTCTTGGATCTCCACCAAGCGGCCATTTTTGCCCAGTCTCTTTCTTATGGTGGAGTTGTGAACACTGACCTTAACTGAGGCAAGTAAGGCTGCAGATCTTTAGATCTTGTTGTGGGCTCTTTTGTGACCTCATGGATGAGTCGTCGCTGTGCTCTTGGGTTAATTCTGGTCTTCCGGCTGCTCCTGATAAGGTTCACCACTGTTCCATGTTTTTGCCATTTGTGGATAATGGCTCTCACTGCGGTTCACTGGAGTCCCAAAGATTCAGAAATGGCTTTATAACTTTTTCCAGACTGACAGATCCCAATTACTTTGTTCCTAAATTTCTTTGGATTCCGGCATGATGTCTGGCTTTAGAGGATCTTTTGGTCTACTTCACTTTGTCAGACAAGTCCTATTTAAGTAATTTCTTGGTTGACAGTAGGTGTGGCAGTAATCAGGCCTGCGTGTGGCTTCTAAGAGATGTGATAAACCACAGTTAATTTATGTTTTTCACTTTTTCACACAGGGCCCTGAAGGTTTGGATTTCTTTTTCCCTTAATAATAAGATCTTCATTTATAATCTGTAATTTGTGATTGTTTTATCTTTGTCTAATATTTAAATTTGTTTGGTCTTAAACATTCAAGTGACAAATATGCAAAAGAATAAGAAATCGGGAAGGGGCAAACACTGTTTCACATCATTGTATGTAATAAGCAATTGGTGAGGGGCATAGGACCATACACCCCCCCACAAACACAGAAACACACATTTATCAACATTTACAAAAAAAATTACAAATTTAGAGTTGAACAAAAATATTGTCCATCAGCCATGGACTAGCGGTATTTCATGGGAGTCAGATCTCCACCCAAACAAATCTATATATATAAGCTGAGTGTATGTATGTGGGTGTGTGAATGTATCATAGCCCCGCCCACTCCACATAGCCACACCCACCTCTTCCACATAGCCCCACCCCAGAACTGTGGAGAGGTGGAGTTATTAAGGGGTGAGGGTTTACATGGGGGTGGTGCTTTGAAATGGGTGTGTCTACCGGAGGGTGATACTGTGTAGGGGCAGAGATATGAAGGGGTGGGGCTACTGGGAGGGGGCAGGGCTATGATACACATACATTACCATAGATGGGCGTGTGTGTATATGTAGCCCCACCAACTCCACATAGCTCTGCCCCTCCATATCCCTGCCCTGGGACTATGTGTAGGGGTGGAGCTATGAAGGGACAGGGCTATATGTAGGGTGGAGCTACCTGGAGGGGCAGGGTTATGAAGAGGTCAGGTTTTGTATAGAGGTGGAGCGACTGGGAGGGGGTGGAGCTATGATACATTGATTACCATATATGGATGACTGAAATTATGACCATATATGGGCATTACGTCCGGGCAACAATGGGTTCTATACCTACTAAATACATAAAGAGAAAAAGAAATAGCAAATAAAAAAAGATTAAAACTATAAGCAAAAGTTGGAGAAAAAATAAAATAAAGACAATGTTAGATACAAAATACAGCCTTATAAATTAAAAAAAAAAAATCACTATTAAAAATATCTTTAAAAAAATAAATAAAATAAAGATAAGACAAGATAATGTTGTCAAATACAAAATAAAATAGGTTACTAATAAAAATAGCTAAAAAATAAAAGAAAAAAGGCAAATGTCAATTAAAAAATCTAAAAACACATCACAAGTAAAAAAAAAAAAAAAAAATAAAAATAAAATAATTTCGTCAAATACAAAATAAAGCTTTATAAAAATCTAAGAGTTTACATAGAATTAGACCTGGTTCTCTCTTTGTTTTCCTATAACAGAAGAGAACGCCACCGTTGTGCGTGGGTATATCTGAATATGCCAAGCTGTAATACCACATTCAGCCACAAGGACAAGGTGGCGCTGTTTCACTTTATTCTACGTCATAAAAACTTCTCCAAGTAGAGAATAACTAACAATATCTGTAAGACGTCCGGTCTGACCCGGGATGAGCAGTCACAGTTATTTTAGTCACGAGCCTCTAAAATAACCAAAAGGGAGAAAGATAGAAGACTCTGACTTTTCCCATTTCTCCATCTTCCATCTAAAGTTCCAGCTTCACTTCGCCCCTGGCGGGATCTTAAATAAAGTCTTCAGGGACAGAAGCAGATTGCAGAGTAATCAGCAAATCATTGTCTTCTGTCAGAGCCGTCACCCAACGCCGCCAAGTAATACTAATTAATAACCCCGCAATACTGTATATAGTATCAGCTCTAAATATGGAAACTGCACAAACCTCAAGAGTCAAGACAGACGGCTGACAGCAAACATCAGTCACTGCCGCCTCATCACTACAACATACACCGCACCAGAGGTAATTATACCGACACCCCGAGGAACATATCTATACCGCAACACTGACAGATCAGCACAGAATAGTCAGATCATTACAGCTGTGGTCACATGTACAATAAGTATAATACTGCCCCTATATACAAGAATATACTATAATACACGCCCTATGTACAAGAATATAACTACTATAATACTGCTCCTATATACAAGAATATAACTACTATAATACTGCCCCTATGTACAAGAATATAACCACTATAATACTGCTCCTATGTACAAGAATATAACTACTATAATACTGCTCCTATATACAAGAATATAACTACTATAATACTGCTCCTATATACAAGAATATAACTACTATAATACTGCCCCTATATACAAGAATATAAGTACTATAATACTGCTCCTATATACAAGAATATAACTACTATAATACTGCTCCTATATACAAGAATATAACTACTATAATACTGCCCCTATGTACAAGAATATAACTAATATAATACTGCCCCTATGTACAAGAATATAACTACTATAATACTGCCCCCCTATATACAAGAATATAACTACGGTACTATAATACTGCTCCTATGTACAAGAATATAACTACTATAATACTGCCCCTATGTACAAGAATATAACTAATATAATACTGCCCCTATGTACAAGAATATAACTACTATAATACTGCCCCTATGTACAAGAATATAACTACTATAATGCTGCCTCTATATACAAGAATATAACTACTATAATACTGCTCCTATATACAAGAATATAACTAGTATAATACTGCTCCTATATACAAGAATATAACTACTATAATACTGCCCCTATATACAAGAATATAACTACTATAATACTGCTCCTATATACAAGAATATAACTACTATAATACTGCTCCTATATACAAGAATATAACTACTATAATACTGCTCCTATATACAAGAATATAACTAGTATAATACTGCTCCTATATACAAGAATATAACTACTATAATACTGCCCCTATATACAACAATATAACTACTATAATACTGCCCCTATATACAAGAATATAACTACTATAATACTGCTCCTATATACAAGAATATAACTACTATAATACTGCTCCTATATACAAGAATATAACTACTATAATACTGCTCCTATATACAAGAATATAACTACTATAATACTGCTCCTATATACAAGAATATAACTACTATAATACTGGCCCTATATACAAGAATATAACTACTATAATACTGCCCCTATATACAAGAATATAACTACTATAATACTGCTCCTATGTACAAGAATATAACTACTATAATACTGCCCCTATATACAAGAATATAACTACTATAATACTGCCCCTTATACAGAATATAACTACTATAATACTGCCCCTATGTACAAGAATATAACTACTATAATACTGCTCCTATATACAAGAATATAACTACTATAATACTGCTCCTATATACAAGAATATAACTACTATAATACTGCTCCTATATACAAGAATATAACTACTATAATACTGCTCCTATATACAAGAATATAAACTACTATAATACTGCTCCTATATACAAGAATATAACTACTATAATACTGTTCCTATATACAAGAATATAACTACTATATATATACTGCTCCTATATACAAGAATATAACTACTATAATACTGCTCCTATATTACAAGAATATAACTACTATAATACTGCTCCTATATACAAGAATATAACTACTATAATACTGCCCTATATACAAGAATATAACTATAACTATACATAACTGCCCTATATACAAGAATATAACTACTATAATACTGCCCTATGTACAAGAATATAACTACTATAATACTGCTCCTATATACAAGAATATAACTACTATAATACTGCTCCTATATACAAGAATATAACTACTATAATACTGCTCCTATATACAAGAATATAACTACTATAAATACTGCTCCTATATACAAGAATATAACTACTATAATACTGCCCTATATACAAGAATATAACTACTATAATACTGCCCTATATACAAGAATATAACTACTATAATACTGTCCTATGTACAAGAATATAACTACTATAATACTGCTCCTATATACAAGAATATAACTACTATAATACTGCTCCTATATACAAGAATATAACTACTATAATACTGCTCCTATATACAAGAATATAACTACTATAATACTGCCACCTATATACAAGAAATATAACTACTATAATACTGCCCTATGTACAAGAATATAACTACTATAATACTGCTCCTATATACAGGAATATAACTACTATAATACTGCTCCTATATACAAGAATATAACTACTATAATACTGCTCCTATATACAAGAATATAACTACTATAATACTGCCCTATATACAAGAATATAACTACTATAATACTGCTCCTTATATTACAATGATATATAAATACTATAATACTGCTCCTATGTACAAGAATATAACTACTATAATACTGCCCCTATATACAAGAATATAACACTTACTTAAATAATCTGACCCCTATATACAAGAATATAACTACTATAATACTGCCCCTATATACAAGAATATAACTACTATAATACTGCCCCTATGTACAAGAATATAACTATATAATACTGCTCCTATGTACAAGAATAATAACTACTATAATACTGCTCCTATATACAAGAATATAACTACTATAATACTGCTCCTATATACAAGATATATAAACTACTATATATATAGTCCTATATATCAAAAATTATAAACTACTATAATACTGCTCCTATATACAAGAATATAAACTACTATAATACTGCTCCTATATACAAGAATATAAACTACTAAATACTGCCCTATATACAAGAATATAACTACTATAATACTGCTCCTATATACAAGAATATAACTACTATAATACTGCTCCTATATACAAGAATATAACTACTATAATACTGCCCCTATATACAAGAATATAACTACTATAATACTGCCCTATGTACAAGAATATAACTACTATAATACTGCTCCTATATACAAGAATATAACTACTATAATACTGCTCCTATATACAAGAATATAACTACTATAATACTGCTCCTATATACAAGAATATAACTACTATAATACTGCCCCTATGTACAAGAATATAACTACTATAATACTGCCCCTATATACAAGAATATAACTACTATAATACTGCCCCTATGTACAAGAATATAACTACTATAATACTGATCCTATATACAAGAATATAACTACTATAATACTGCTCCTATATACAAGAATATAACTACTATAATACTGCTCCTATATACAAGAATATAACTACTATAATACTGCCCCTATATACAAGAATATAACTACTATAATACTGCCCCTATGTACAAGAATATAACTACTATAATACAGCTTCTATGTACAAGAATATAACTACTATAATACTGCCCCTATGTACAAGAATATAAACTACTATAATACTGCTCCTATATACAAGAATTATAACTACTATAATACTGCCCCTATATACAAGAATATATAACTATATAATACTGCTCCTATATACAAGAATATAAACTACTATAATACTGCTCCTATGTACAAGAATATAACTACTATAATACTGCCCCTATATACAAGAATATAACTACTATAATACTGCCCTATGTACAAGAATATAACTACTATAATACTGCTCCTATATACAAGAATATAACTACTATAATACTGCCCCTATATACAAGAATATAACTACTATAATACTGCTCCTATGTACAAGAATATAACTATATAATACTGCTCCTATGTACAAGAATATAACTACTATAATATTAATACTGCCCTATATACAAGAATATAACTACTATAATACTGCCCCTATGTACAAGAATATAACTACTATAATACTGCTCCTATATACAAGAATATAACTACTATAATACTGCCCCTATATACAAGAATATAAACTACTATAATACTGCTCCTATGTACAAGAATATAACTACTATAATACTGCTCCTATATACAAGAATATAACTACTATAATACTGCTCCTATGTACAAGAATATAACTACTATAATACTGCTCCTATGTACAAGAATATAACTACTATAATACTGCTCCTATGTACAAGAATATAACTACTATAATACTGCCCCTATATACAAGAATAGAACTACTATAATACTGCTCCTATATACAAGAATATAACTACTATAATACTGCCCCTATATACAAGAATATAACTACTATAATACTGCCCCTATGTACAGGAATATAATTACTATAATACTGACTCTCTATATACAAGAATATAACTACTATAATACTGCCCCTATGTACAGGAATATAATTACTATAATACTGCTCCTATGTACAAGAATATAACTACTATAATACTGTCTCTTACTTTGTGACTTTGTAACTTTAAGGTTGAACAAAAAAGTTAACTGATTCATTAATTTCCTTGGAAATCAGGACGTTGTCGTTTACGACAATGAACTTTCCAAGAAGCAGAATGTATCCGCTCCTGACATTCTCGTCCTCCCCTGGGACAGGACAATTCGCACCGTCCACGGTTGCACCTGTTACTTTGTCGCAACGTCTCTGAATGCAGGATAATTACTTCTGCTGTAATGAGGGTGTAAATGGCTCGTAGCCTCCGCCGGCTTCTGCTTACTTTGCTTTATGTAAATCACATCCAGCCATTATAATATCATCTTAGAACACCTGCAGTATATAGATGGAGGCGGAATTTACAATGGGAGGGTTCTATAGAGAACCTGAAATGGCTGATAACAGAGAGCAAATGCAGTATATCATGTTCCACACAGTCAGGCTGATAATAGGGAGTCACAGACTAACTGTAGTTGAGATCAAAATATTCTATTGTTCCCTGTTACCAACCGCTTTTAGCTGGTGAAGTGTACTATACAACAGAATTGCTCTCTGTTATCAGCTGTATCAGGCAGAGGCACAAACTGACTGTATGTAGGACAGATGTACAGTCTGTCCCCCTCATGACATGGCTGATAACAGAGAGCAATCGATCATATCCATATCCATGTTCCCCACAGTCTGCCTCTTTCAAGACTGAAATGGCGGATAACAGAGAGTAATAGACAAACTATAGTTCAGATGAGTAAATTTAATGTTCCCTGTTATCAGCCAGTTTAGCCAGTTTTAGAGGTGGACTGTTCAAAAGACTTGCTCTCTGCTATCAGCCATTTCAGGTAGAAGGACAAACTGACTGTATGTAGGAAAGATAACTACAGTCTTTCAGGCTGATAACAGGGAGTAATAGACTATAGTTCATATTAGTAAATTCTATTGTTTCCTGTTACCAGCCAGTTTCGCCTCTTCGCTTTCACTAATCCAGATAGTATTAGATTATCCATCAGTTTTTCTGGTAATCCGGCACTTTTTCAGCCAAATTATCTGATAAACCAGCACATCGGAGTCTAAATCATCCCCATTGGGAGTTGGATCAATTCCTCTCGACTTCAGAAACTTATGAATCCACTAAAAAGTCCAACTGACGTGAAACCCGGGCAGGGACCGCCGCCTTGACGGATGGCTCACACCACACGGCACAGATGTGTGTCTGCTGATGGATGACTCGAGGTTTGTGATGGCTCCGGGCCACCGCTCTGTAATATCTGCTCATCGCTCCCTGGATGCCGAATATTCAATATTCTGCTGTATTCACTGTACCAACTTGATTGTAGCCGCGATTGTTCTGCTTTACACCCAGAAGGAAACCTGGCATTGAGCCGGGCATCCGCGCCAATCAAAGCTGAACGTAAAAGACGCGCATCCACTAAACGGTCCCTAAAGATCCAGTAAGGAGAAGAAGCAAGAGCGGACTGATAAAGATCGGGTGGATTTTGGGGCATAGGCTCACCTAAAGTACGAATAGGAACACTGTGTATATATATACAGTATATATATTCTGTGAGGCAGAAAGTAAGGCAGTGACCCAGGAGGTAAGGTTCAAACCGCACACATTGATTTACAAGATCACTCTGTAGACAGAACATGCAGTTATCCGCAGGATCTGGCGGCACTTCCGGGGAACAAAGATACCTTCAGTTGGCAACGCGGCGTGTATATGCGGCATCAGTGATTGGTACCTTTACATGCCGCCACAGTGCCTAGCAACAGGTATCCACCGCACGTGCACGTTTTTGATGGTTGATTCCGATCGCCGATGCCGCATGCACACGCCGCCATTGCGTTGTCAACTGAAGGTATCTTTGTTCCCCGGAAGTGCCGACAGATCCTGCGGATAACTTCCTGTTGAATACCTTCCCCGATTTACACGCCGCTACCACAAAGGAATATGGGCGTACACCTTTCGCGACACAAGTACATAGGTGTGACAGAGTTGTGTATTCCGTGACACTAATACACTGATTGGACAACGCAATAGCGTCATGATTGGGCAGCCTGCGCAGGAAGGCTGGCTAATACATGACGCCATTCCAATTGTTGAGTGTGAATGGTCAGCTCTTTAAATATGGCGCCCTGTGAAGGGACAGCCAATGGTAACACAGTAGCCCCCACCAATGATCGCTGATGGGGCGCGGGATCCATGATGCTGTGGCACGCCCCTGGGAAATCACTAGGCGACACAGATTCCATCCCTGTGCCCCGTTTACACACCACTACCATGGCAATTGTGCCTTTGTGTTGCCTTCGGTTTTTGAGCACGGCTCAGCAACTGGTATCTGAGTCAACTGCAGGAAACCCGATCACTTTCCCAATTTACACGCCGCCATTTCATAGCAATTTCATGGCAACAGGCACAATTATCCCCAGTGCCAGGCAGTTGCTACCACCCAGTGGCGGCGTGTAAAGGGACCCTTACAGAATACGTAAAAAGACCAGTGCCGGAGGTTCGGGGACGGCTCAGTGCCGGAGGTTTGGCAACGGCGCAGTGTCGGGAGGTTCGGAGACGGCGGTAGTGCAGTGCCGAAGGTTCGGGGAAGGCGCAGTGCCGGAGGTTCGGCGACGGCGCAGTGCCGGAGGTTCGGAGACGGCGTAGTGCTGGAGGTTCGGTGACGGCTCAGTGCCGGAGGTTCGGGGACAGCTCAGTGCCGGAGGTTCGGCGACAGATCAGTGCCTGAGATTCGATGACAGCTGTCATCTCTGCGCCTCCTGGAACATTCATAATTTCCTAATCATCTTGAAAACAGCGAGGTCTGGGCATAAATTATCAGCAAACACTGAGGGAACGCTGCTCACAGAAACATATGGAGCTTCTAATTCAATCTCCGCTCACTGGTGAGGAAAGCGCAGGATCTCCTCCCGGAATTCAGCGCTCCCTCCCTGCAGTGAATGGAATCCACCGAGCTCAAATCAAAAAATGATCCTCAACATCGCAATAATTCACAAGAAGAAGAGAAGAAAATACCTTGTGCAGGCTGATCAGAGTGAGGAGCACGCGACCGGGCGCTGTGCCGATAGACGACTCCTGGACACTGGAGAAATGGCCGCACCACTGGATCTACGACTGATCCATAGACGTCACATATCGAGCCTGATGGTCTGTATACATCCTACAGACAGGGGCGTAGCGACCTGGGCCGTATGGGTCACGGCTGCCACCAGGGCAAGAGGGGCCCGCTGCTTCATCTGGATCTGTGACCTCATAGAGGATGGAAACCATTTAAACCAGGATGAAGACATATATACACAAGGAGGACCATATATGCCAGGAAGGGGACATATATACACAAGGAGGACCATATATGCCAGGAAGGGGACATATATACACAAGGAGGACCATATATGCCAGGAAGGGGACATATATACACAAGGAGAACCATATATGCCAGGAAGGGGACATATATACACAAGGAGGACCATATATGCCAGGAAGGAGACATATATACACAAGGAGAACCATATATACCAGGAAGGAGACATATATACACAAGGAGAACCATATATGCCAGGAAGGAGACATATATACACAAGGAGAACCATATATACCAGGAAGGGGACATATATACACAAGGAGCACCATATGTACCAGGAAGGGAACATATATACACAAGGAGAACCATATATACCAGGAAGGAGACATATATACACAAGGAGAACCATATATACCAGGAAGGGGACATATATACACAAGGAGGACCATATATACCAGGAAGGGGACATATATACACAAGTAGAACCATATATACCAGGAAGGAGACATATATACACAAGGAGAACCATATATACCAGGAAGGAGACATATATACACAAGGAGAACCATATATACCAGGAAGGAGACATGTATACACAAGGAGAACCATATATGCCAGGAAGGGGACATATATACACAAGGAGAACCATATATGCCAGGAAGGGGACATATATACACAAGGAGGACCATATATGCCAGGAAGGAGACATATATACACAAGGAGAACCATATATACCAGGAAGGAGACATATATACACAAGGAGAACCATATATGCCAGGAAGGAGACATATATACACAAGGAGAACCATATATACCAGGAAGGGGACATATATACACAAGGAGCACCATATGTACCAGGAAGGGAACATATATACACAAGGAGAACCATATATACCAGGAAGGAGACATATATACACAAGGAGAACCATATATACCAGGAAGGGGACATATATACACAAGGAGGACCATATATACCAGGAAGGGGACATATATACACAAGTAGAACCATATATACCAGGAAGGAGACATATATACACAAGGAGAACCATATATACCAGGAAGGAGACATATATACACAAGGAGAACCATATATACCAGGAAGGAGACATGTATACACAAGGAGAACCATATATACCAGGAAGGGGACATATATACACAAGGAGAACCATATATACCAGGAAGGAGACATATATACACAAGGAGAACCATATATACCAGGAAGGAGACATATATAAACAAGGAGAACCATATATACCAGGAAGGGGACATATATACACAAGGAGGACCATATATGCCAGGATGGAGACATGTATACACAAGGAGAACCATATATACCAGGAAGGAGACATATATACACAAGGAGGACCATATATACCAGGAAGGAGACATATATACACAAGGAGGACCATATATACCAGGAAGGGGACATATATACACAAGGAGGACCATATATGCCAGGATGGAGACATATATACACAAGGAGAACCATATATACCAGGAAGGGGACATATATACACAAGGAGGACCATATATGCCAGGATGGAGACATGTATACACAAGGAGAACCATATATACCAGGAAGGAGACATATATACACAAGGAGGACCATATATGCCAGGAAGGAGACATATATACACAAGGAGGACCATATACGCCAGGATGGAGACATGTATACACAAGGAGGACCATATATGCCAGGAAGGAGACATGTATACACAAGGAGGACCTTACGTACCAGGAAGGGGAGATATATACCAGGGTGAAGATCATATATACCAGGTTATATACAAGGGCCCATACATCTGACTAACATGTGTAGGGGAGGGGGGCCCAGTCCAAATTTCACACCAGGGCCCATCAGACTCTATTGACGTCACTGCCTACAGGTATCCACTGACCTCACGCCAAAGGCTATTGGTGCAAGGCTAGAGAACATTGAAGGATAGTCCCACTCGTGTCCTGATCACTGGAGATTGGTCTGGAGACCACACTCGCAACGCCATGAAAAGACCTTCACAAGGGAATGTTGCAATAGTCCTACTCCGGGGACTATGCTGTGGGAGCAGAATACACTACCCGGATCCCTCTTGCCATCATTCAAGGTTTGCAAACATCTCGACATTATGGAGACGAGGTGGTGGAACCAGTGGTGCGGCGGTTCCTCTAAAGTATCTCAGGAGCCGTCACAACATAACATGATATGTTTCTCGTACTACTGTGAGCACCCTACATGGCCTAAATGTGCTCCTATGGCTGCATCGTCTCCAGATTTGTCTCCCATAGAGAACATCATTGGTTAGTTAATACACAGGAGCTGGCAGATGTAAATCTTGATGAAGTGCCCAAGTGCATTCAGCAGCAGAACTACCTCAGACGACCATTAATAACCTCAATGTCACGAGTGGTAGTAATGGACAAGGGGATAAGGGTGGCAGTGACGGCAAAAGGTGATCAGGGGAACTAGTCTGACCCTTAGATTGAGGGTCCCTAGCTGACCCTGTTCCCAGAGGCATCTCTATAAGGTGAGGATGTCTGGGCTGCCACCTTTGCCCTGCTCCTGACCAGCCCTAAGCTATAATCTCCTCACCTCCACCCAGTGACTGTAAAAAACACAGCAAGATGGTAATCATCTCCACAAGCTACTCAGCAAGAAAGCTCCAACAGAACAGCACTCGACATCAGCACAGCTTATGGTCTTTGCAGACAATAAACTATCAGTGACACCAGCTGAAGGGTCAGGGAACTACTTTTAAAGGCAGGGGGAGTGGTCTACCACATCACCTGATACACACAGCAGCAGCTCACTTGGAGAGCCACAGCCAGCTAATACTGCAATTACATTTACTGACATTAACTATTGAAGGTAGCATCAGAAGTAAACACATTTAAACTACTGAAGAGCAGTTCACAGAGACTGCAGAGTGGTCTAAATGTGATAGTAGCCAAGGCGGGAAGTGCCAAGATATCATATCTCAGATGCATGTGGCTTAGGATCCAGAAATCCAGACTTGGGAGGAAAGTAGGGGGTGCACCTTATAGTTCGGATGTAGGGTCACTGCCAGCAGCTGGGGCGAACACATGTGCCCACTATTATAGAAAATGAATATTCACTGCTCCCCACACCCACCATAATGCTGGGCAGGGGGAGCAGTGAATATTCATTTTGGATTAGCCAGCAGCTGATGTTGGCTTGTAACCGAGTGCACATGGCAGTGATGGGATGTGCTGCCCTGCTTATATCTACCCCAAAAACTCAACACTGGAAAAGTAAACATCCCAAGCAATCTCTAAATAATAAAAGACCACATATAGTTGACACCCAAAAAGAAGCCCCATCTGACTCCCGGCTACCCCATCCTGTGCCCTCTTGACACTCATTATCTTTCTCTCTCTGGTACCTGGGACCCATCAGGCTGGAAAGTGGAGTGAGTGATGTAGGCAGTGTCACGATGGTCTCTCTTACTTTGGAGACTTGTGACTGGTTTGGGACCTCTGTCTCATTCCTGTATTGAGACTTCATTTTAAACGTGTTTCTCTCCAAAGGCAGCGTAGGAGTTAATGTCAGTTTCTGTTGCTAGCAGACTCCTTGGTTTCCTTACCAGGTGTGGCTACTCTGTGATCACTCCCATCCCCTTTATATGGTCACATGGTTCCAGTATCCTTTGCTGGTGATTGAACTTATTACTGGCCTGGCTTCCTGAGGTGATGGAGGTTCTCTGGAGAGCTGACTACTGCCAAGCCGTCTGCAGCCAAGGAGCGTGACAGCAGGCATGAAGTTGCCTTGTTTCCCTTATCTGTCTTTCCTTCCCCTCTTGTCTTCCTTATTGCAGTGGTTGGGACTAGTGCTCCAACCAGCCATCTCCCAGTTTAAGGTTAACATCAGGGCCTGCAAGAGACCAGGTATCCTGCTCGGTGACGGGTTGAAAGAACCCGTATAGGGATGGCAGGGAGATCAGGGCACAGCCGTAGGGGAGTGCTAGAGGTCTCCTCTTCCCTGTTCCCTATGAACAGGGCCCTCTGCTGTATGGGCCCCCCCCGGTGTCTCCCCGTCTGTTTTGTGTAGTGTGCCGGACATCGTTGGTCCGTGTGCCACTGTCTTGCACGGTAGCCGGACACCTGTCATGCGCTTAGATTGCGCCAACTTTGCTGGATGCTGCTGTGTATGTTGTGTCTGCATTTCTTTAAGAGCTGCATGAGGTACGGTTGTGAAGGTCTTGGTCCTGAGTTACCTCCAGTATTATACTCTAGAGCTGCACTCACTAATATGCTCAGCTGCTGGTTGAGGGGTTGATGTGAGGCTTGGGTGTGACTCACCTGGAATCCCCTCCCCCTGGCTTTAAATAGCTTTACCCCTCCTCTGTCAGACGCTGCTGATAGAGTTATTTACTCTTGGTCTTTGTGCTGTGCTGATGCTTTGTTGCTGTGCTGAAGTCCTTGCTTTGGGAGTAGCTGTGATTTTGGATCCGTGGGTGGAGGTAGGGGCCCTCGGCCTACGGCTAATCAGGAGCTCAGGAAAAGAGAGTGGAGACCCGGACCTCCTCACCATCAGAGGTACCTCCGAGAGCAGGGTGAGCCGTGCTGCCTGCATTCTCTGTTACCTCCTACTTTCCTTCATGAAGCCCATCACAAGTTGCCACACCCACTAATATTGGTCCACCCCCGAGGAGAAAGCCACACCACCAGACAAATATCCTATGTGTAGTACAAAACTTCGTCACCATCACAATACAAAACCCTATGCAAGTTTTGTGATTTTATTCCCTTTTACAGCTAAAGAAATAAGTTGTTTTGACTTGGAAGGTTGGCAGGAACTCTTCTTTATGTCATCACCCAGCCATCTTTCCCTCTTGCTTTGTGAGTTCTGTAAAATTACAGGAACTTTACATCATGTTATCAACCACATCTAATCTAATGAGCCTTGGGAAGTGATGCAGGAACTTTTCTTCATGTCATCGCCTGCAGAGGTGCCCAACTCCAGTCCTCAAGGCCACCAACAGTGCATGTTTTCAGGATTTCCTTAGCTTTTGACAGCTGGAATTGTCACCTGTGCAGGAGACTGAATTAAACTGTCAAATGCTAAGGAAATCCTGAAAACCTGGACTGTTGGTGGGCTATGAGGACTGGAGTTGGGGACCTCTGCTCTAGAGAACCCTAAGAAGTCATGCAGGAACCATTCTTCATGTTATCACCCTCTTGTTATCTAGTGAGCCCTGAGATGTGATGCAGGAACCTTTCTTCATGTTATCACCCTCTTGTTACCTAGTGAACCCTGAGACGTGATACAGGAACCTTTCCTCATGTTATCACCCTCTTGTTTCCTAGTGAACCCTGAGCAGTGATGCAGGAACCTTTCTTTATGTTATCACCCTCTTGTTACCTAGTGAGCCCTGAGAAGTGATACAGGAACCTTTCTTCATGTTATCACCCTCTTGTTACCTAGTGAGCCCTGAGAAGTGATACAGGAACCTTTCCTCATGTTATCACCCTCTTGTTACCTAGTGAGCCCTGAGAAGTGATACAGGAACCTTTCTTCATGTTATCACCCTCTTGTTACCTAGTGAACCCTGAGACGTGATACAGGAACCTTTCTTCGTTTTATCACCCTCTTGTTACCTAGTGAACCCTGAGATGTGATACAGGAACCTTTCCTCATGTTATCACCCTCTTTTTACCTAGTGAGCCCTGAGACGTGATGCAGGAACCTTTCTTCATGTTATCACCCTCTTGTTATCTAGTGAGCCCTGAGAAGTGATACAGGAACCTTTCCTCATGTTATCACCCTCTTGTTACCTAGTGAGCCCTGAGACGTGATGCAGGAACCTTTCTTCATGTTATCACCCTCTTGTTATCTAGTGAGCCCTGAGAAGTGATACAGGAACCTTTCCTCATGTTATCACCCTCTTGTTACCTAGTGAGCCCTGAGAAGTGATGCAGGAACCTTTCTTCATGTTATCACCCTCTTGTTACCTAGTGAGCCCTGAGAAGTGATACAGGAACCTTTCCTCATGTTATCACCCTCTTGTTACCTAGTGAGCCCTGAGAAGTGATGCAGGAACCTTTCTTCATGTTATCACCCTCTTGTTACCTAGTGAGCCCTGAGATGTGATACAGGAACCTTTCTTCTTGTTATCACCCTCTTGTTACCTAGTGAGCCCTGAGATGTGATACAGGAACCTTTCCTCATGTTATCACCCTCTTGTTACCTTATGAGCCCTGAGATGTGATACAGGAACCTTTCCTCATGTTATCACCCATTTGTTAACAAATATTCATAGCGTAAAACGAATGATATAAGAATACGCCTGGCACTTACGGTGGTGGCACAGTGGATATCCTTCCACACTGTGGCTTCTCTGGAGAGATCAGAGACCTCAAACAAATTATCAAGGATGACCTCCCCGATCATGTCATGTCTGGAGAAGCGGTCAAAGTCGTAAACACTAAAATGCAGTTTCCTATTGCTGAGCTGCTCGTAAGCCACCGGGAACTGGAAAGTCTCATCGAACATGGGGTTAAGAGTCTTCCTGTGAACTCGGGTCTGAAACTTCTTCTTCCTGTCGGGAAGGAGATAGATCTTGACGTAGGGATCCGAGGTCCCGCACAAGTCTTTTGCCGGCAGCTCCAGGGCTTTCAGGATCCGGACGATGAGCAGTTCGTTCTCATAGTCGTACTGAAGGATGAAGTTGAGCTTCCCGCACGTCTTGACGTCTTCCTTCTTGTTATCTTCAGAGTCTACGGATTTCTGCTTGTATAACTCGGGTTTGATCCTGCCGATGCTGGTGGTGGTCTCGCCTCTTTGTAGCGGTTCCACGCCCATACTGAAGTCTACGCTGGACACTTGCATTTGTCTCGGTAAATGTCTCCTGAAGGAATTGTGTCTGTGAGAAGAATAAAGAAATAACAAAAATGTAACACAAGGTCAGTGACCATCCCACCAAGATCAGTACACTTCTCCCCCGAGGAACATGTTAATTGTATGTCCACCATCCTGCACACAGGATCTTATCATGTATCTCTGTATACAGGGAGCTCCCCCTAGTGGTGACTGCAGACAGGATCTTATCATGTATCTCTGTATACAGGCAGCTCCCCCTAGTGGTGACTGCCGACAGGATCTTATCATGTATCTCTGTATACAGGGAGCTCCCCCTAGTGGTGACTGCAGACAGGATCTTATCATGTATCTCTGTATACAGGGAGCTCCCCTAGTGGTGACTGCAGACAGGATCTTATCATGTATCTCTGTATACAGGGAGCTCCCCCTAGTGGTGGCTGCAGAGAGGATCTTATCATGTATCTCTGTATACAGGGATCTCCCCCTAGTGGTGACTGCAGACAGGATCTTATCATGTATCTGTATACAGGGAGCTCCCCCTAGTGGTGACTGCAGACAGGATCTTATCATGTATCTCTGTATACAGGGAGCTCCCCCTTGTGGTGGCTGCAGACTGGATCTTATCATGTATCTCTGTATACAGGGAGCTCCTCCTAGTGGGGACTGCAGACAGAATCTTATCATGTATCTCTGTATACAGGGAACTCCCCTAGTGGTGACTGCAGACAGAATCTTATCATGTATCTCTGTATACAGGGAGCTCCCCCTTGTGGTGGCTGCAGACTGGATCTTATCATGTATCTCTGTATACAGGGAGCTCCTCCTAGTGGGGACTACAGACAGAATCTTATCATGTATCTCTGTATACAGGGAGCTCCCCCTAGTGGTGACTACAGACAGAATCTTATGTACCTGTAACTTTTTGACAAGGACTTGGGCCTCTGTACAGGATGGACATGGTCATACACTTTCTCTAAGGCGCTTTCTTTCCCCTTCCTCCAGAGATGGGTTATCATACACTCGCTGTTCTCATTTACCTCCAATGAACCCAGACCACAATGACTCTGTAATAACCCATCTTCTATTGTACCTGTGGGAACAGGCTGTACGAATCCGGCACCAAAGAGACGGGCCGAGACCCCTCCATTCTAGATCTATAGATCCTTCCACATTCAATTAATTTTGCTCTTTTGTCTGTCAAATTAGCAGAAGGAAATTGCTCATGCAGAACATAAATTACCTGCCGCCATTGTTCTCCGTTGTCCGAATGTTCCGTGTAATTAGTTTTCATAAACATTTCATGTCTGTCAGCCATCTCTCATTACCCCGTGTGATTGCAGTCATGTCCTCCCCGAGCGGCCCTCGGTAAAGCGATTCTGCCCAGTCTATATGCTTTATGGGTTTATCTGGCTTTCTGCATTGGTTGGTATTTACACCGGTATTTCGCCTTTTTGTGTAGCGCAAATAAAGAGTTTGTTCCTTATCCTTAGTTAGGTGATAACTTGCTGATCGCTGGGCTTACGGATCCCAAAATATGGGCCTAATATGCCGTATTGGAATTGAACAGAGCCCACCCAATGTCTATGGAGTACAGTCTCCAGGAGTCCCACAAAGGACAGAGCACCTGCCCATGCTGGAAAAAGGCATCATGGGCTTTAGGAAATAGTCATTCAGGTGGCTTCTCTTACCTGTACTGTCTTTACAACCTCATGGGCACCAGATTTAAAGGCTAGAGGGATGCTTGATTTCCTCAGTCATATGGGCTCCCTCAGGGGTGGTCCTATGGGCTCCCTCAGAGGCGGTCCACTGTGCTCCCTCAGTGGCAGTCCTATGGGCTCCCTCAGTGGCAGTTCTACGTGCATCCTCAGAGGCGGTCCTATGTGCTCCCTCAGGGGTGGTCCTATGTGCACCCTCAGGGGCGGTTCTATGTGCACCCTCAGGGGCGGTTCTATGTGCACCCTCAGGGGCGGTTCTATGTGCACCCTCAGAGGGGTCCTCTGTGCACCCTCAGGGCAGTTCTATGTGCTCCCTCTGGATCAGACACCACTCCTCCCCGGTGAACCGTAGCCAGGCTCTCTGTCTTTTTCGGCTATTCAGTGTACCTTTACTCAGGCGGGGACTTGAGCATGCAGGGAGTTTCCGGCACAGGGCTTCCTGCGTCGCGCTGGCTGTCATCACTAGGCAGAGCGGGGTTTCACTTCACGCCCCTTCAACGGTCCCACCCATGACGGCACACCTCCTCTTCCTGCGCGCCATGTGGGGCAACAATGGCAGCTGTTCACAGTATAATAAAGTCAATGGCACACAGTACCCATAAACATCTGGCACGATATCCTGTTTGCGACACCAGGGAAAACTATCCCGCCCCAGAGTCGTGGGGTACTCGGAACCGGGCTTTGACAGCGTGTCTGGGGGAGTCACGGGGGTCGAGACCCAGCTTTCGTGACGGTGGGGATCAGATTTCTAAAAGTTCTGGGGGTTAGGATTTAAGGGATAGGTGTCGTGACGCCACCTGTAGTATCCGGCTATTGGGCCAGCGCTGCGGGACCTCCGGGGATAATGGACGAGCAGCTATGGTGTTTTTGCTCCCCACAGGTGGAGCGGTTCCCCTGGGCAACCGTAACAGTCTATGGCGATGGTGGGCCGCCGGGGCGCAGGATTCAGGATGCTGAATAACTGACAGGCACGCAGGAGTCGTTTCCTTTACCTTTACTGTAGTAGCAGGCGTCAGGGTACAGTCCACAGTCGATATTAGGAATCCAGGTAGCCTGGAAGCAAGTTAGGAATCTCCTCACCCGGCTGGTTCTGAGGCCTCCCTGCGGAGGGTCCTGGCTGCCTGTAGCTAAGCTTTGCTGGACAGTCTGTCACTGGTATGGCAGGCAGCTCGAGCCCGTCCCGAGTTCCACTTCTCGGACCACTGTCCCTGGGCTCTTCTACGCTGCTTTGCCTTGTTCACAGAGGATCGTCTTGACTTGATCCAATTGTAACAAACCCTCAGCTGTGAGAAGCTCTAGCTCTGAATGGGATTTTGAGACTTTCTTGGTTGACCCATAGCAGCCAATCAGAGTTCAGCTATCATTTCCTTAATAAAATGAAATCTGAACCCTGATTGGTTGTAAAGACAGTAAGTATTTTGTTATAGACAGTTTGGATAAGTCTCCCTCAAGACACAAAATAGGTCTCGGTTGCCTATAGCAACCAGGCCGAGGGTGACTAATATTCTTGAGAAACTACAGTCAAGGCCTGATCTGTTGCTACGGGTAACGAGGCCTAGCATTGCCTAAAAGCCTGTTCTCCCAGAGGAGCTCAGGCTGAGCCAATTTTCATTTTGGTCTACAAAACGAGTAAAAAGCGAGCCTTAGTTGTGATAAACTAGGCCCGAAAGCCTTTTCCATTTGTATATAGGAACCAGTTGAGGGGGCAGAACTTAGAAAAGAGGGGTGGGGCTTAGATTACTTTATCTCCAATCAGCAATGAAAATTCCTTAGCCCCGCCTTCAAATCCCCCCCCCCAGACTCCAATATTGTGGGGAGAAAACAAAATGGCTGCCTCCTTAAAGACATAGAAACTACTATTCCTCACTCCAAAACAGTAATTACACAGACCTGACACATGCAGCTCCGCGCTGTGCTCCATTCTGAACAATCTGGGACAATTTTTGGTATAGATATTTTAACACTTTAAATATCCTTTGTGACCATGACGGATGTCATCATTAGGGGGGCGGCGGATTATGATCTGCCAGATCAGTCCGTAGAAACCAATTTACATAAACGCAAAGTGGCGTCCGTCGTCCACTCTGTCCGGTTGTCCCTGTATCAGTGTTAACAGCAGCCATATTTGCACACCCAAGTGAAGGGTGTGCAAATATGGCGCTCGCTAGCGGTACTGGTCCATTGCACAGTAACGCTGACACCCAAAACCAACAGACACACCGCCACAGCCATCTACGCAGCTCACCGCTGCACACAACACGTCATGCCGACACCATCTTTGGACTCCTGGGTGTCCAAAAATGGTGGCTGCATGGGTAAGTGCACATGCGCGTTCCCAGCAACATGCGCCGTTACGGAGTCAAAATTGCATAACTGGGCATACAAGCACCAAGAACGGGCATGTGCACTTACTTCTGCCACCGCCATCTTTGGACACCCAGGAGTCCAAAGAGGGAGGTGGCGTGATGCACAGGGGAGCACAGAGAGTGCACAGGGGATATATATAAATATATATTATATATGAAGAAGAAAAACAAAATACACAAGTGTGTAATGTATCCGCTTACCTTGAGGATGAGGCGGGCTCGGTGATTTGGCGCTGTATTCGCGCATGCTTCATTAAATGCTCTTTCAGTGCGTTCTGCACCTCGGCCGGGATGTCGGGGGACGTGTGGCTGATCTTCATGGCGGCCTCCTGGACCCTCACTGTGTGCTTCCCATTCTGTTTGATTTCCTTCTTCTCGTTGGTTTCCATCACTTCAGGGGGGGCGCTGGGGACACACTGGGGGACGTCATTGGTAGCAGATGTGACAGGTTTACTCCTCCAACACGGCCAACAAAGTTTCCAAAAAACGAAGAGCGAGACCACTAAGAGAGCCAATCCGCAGAAGCTGACCACGACCGCGAGAAGGCTGACCGATATGTCTAGAGGGCGAAAATAAGATCACTATTAATAATAATACTGCTCCTATATACAAGAATATAACTACTATAATACTGCCCCTATATACAAGAATATAACTACTATAATACTGCCCCTATGTACAAGAATATAACTACTATAATACTGCCCCTATATACAAGAATATAACTACTATAATACTGCTCCTATATACAAGAATATAACTACTATAATACTGCCTCTATATACAAGAATATAACTACTATAATACTGCTCCTATATACAAGAATATAACTACTATAATACTGCTCCTATATACAAGAATATAACTACTATAATACTGCCCCTATATACAAGAATATAACTACTATAATACTGCCCCTATGTACAAGAATATAACTACTATAATACTGCCCCTATATACAAGAATATAACTACTATAATACTGCTCCTATATACAAGAATATAACTACTATAATACTGCCCCTATATACAAGAATATAACTACTATAATACTGCTCCTATGTACAAGAATATAACTACTATAATACTGCTCCTATATACAAGAATATAACTACTATAATACTGCCCCTATGTACAAGAATATAACTACTATAATACTGCTCCTATATACAAGAATATAAACTACTATAATACTGCCCCTATGTACAAGAATATAACTACTATAATACTGCTCCTATGTACAAGAATATAACTACTATAATACTGCCCCTATATACAAGAATATAACTACTATAATACTGCTCCTATATACAAGAATATAACTACTATAATACTGCTCCTATATACAAGAATATAACTACTATAATACTGCCCCTATGTACAAGAATATAACTACTATAATACTGCCCCTATGTACAAGAATATAACTACTATAATACTGCTCCTATATACAAGAATATAACTACTATAATACTGCCCCTATGTACAAGAATATAACTACTATAATACTGCTCCTATATACAAGAATATAACTACTATAATACTACCCCTATATACAAGAATATAACTACTATAATACTACTCCTATATACAAGAATATAACTACTATAATACTGCTCCTATATACAAGAATATAACTAGTATAATACTGCAGCTATATAAAAGAATATAACCACTATAATACTGCCCCTATATACAAGAATATAACTACTATAATACTGCCCCTATATACAAGAATATAACTACTATAATACTGCCCCTATATACAAGAATATAACTACTATAATACTGTCCCTATATACAAGAATATAGCTACTATAATACTGCTCCTATATACAAGAATATAGCTACTATAATACTGCTCCTATATACAAGAATATAACTACTGTAATACTGCCCCTATATACAAGAATATAACTACTATAATACTGCTCCTATGTACAAGAATATAACTACTATAATACTGCTCCTATATACAAGAATATAACTACTATAATACTGCTCCTATATACAAGAATAAACTACTATAATACTGCCCCTATATACAAGAATATAACTACTATAATACTGCTCCTATATACAAGAATATAACTACTATAATACTGCCCCTATATACAAGAATATAACTACTATAATACTGCTCCTATATACAAGAATATAACTACTATAATACTGCCCCTATATACAAGAATAGAACTACTATAATACTGCTCCTATATACAAGAATATAACTACTATTATACTGCCCCTATGTACAAGAATATAACTACTATAATACTGCCCCTATATACAAGAATATAACTACTATAATACTGCTCCTATATACAAGAATATAACTACTATAATACTGCTCCTATGTACAAGAATATAACTACTATAATACTGCTCCTATATACAAGATATATAACTACTATAATACTGTTCCTATATACAAGAATATAACTACTATAATACTGCCCCTATGTACAAGAATATAACTACTATAATACTGCCCCTATATACAAGAATATAACTACTATAATACTGCCCCTATATACAAGAATATAACTACTATAATACTGCCCCTATATACAAGAATATAACTACTATAATACTGCTCCTATATACAAGAATATATACTACTATAATACTGCTCCTATATACAAGAATATAACTACTATAATACTGCTCCTATATACAAGAATATAACTACTATAATACTGCCCCATATACAAGAATATAACTACTATAATACTGCTCCTATATACAAGAATATAACTACTATAATACTGCTCCTATATACAAGAATATAACTACTATCATACTGCTCGTATGAACAAGAATATAACTACTATAATACTGTCCCTATATACAAGAATATAACTACTATAATACTGCCCCTATATACAAGAATATAAACTACTATAATACTGCCCCTATGTACAAGAATATAACTACTATAATACTGCTCCTATATATAAGAATATAACTACTATAATATAATACTGGCCCCTGTGTACAAGAATATAACTACTATAATACTGCTCCTATATACAAGAATATAACTACTATAATACTGCTCCTATATACAAGAATATAACTACTATAATATAATACTGGCCCCTGTGTACAAGAATATAACTACTATAATACTGCCCCTATTAACAAGAATATAACTACTATAATACTGCTCCTATATCCAAGAATATAACTACTATAATACTGCTCCAATGTACAAGAATATAACTACTATAATACTGCCCCTATATACAAGAATATAACTACTAATAATACTGCCCCCTATATACAAGAATATAACTACTATAATACTGCTCCTATGTACAAGAATATAAACTACTATAATACTGCTCCTATGTACAAGAATATAACTACTATAATACTGCCCCTATATACAAGAATATAACTACTATAATACTGCTCCTATATACAAGAATATAACTTCTATAATACTGCCCCCTATATACAAGAATATAACTACTATAATACTGCTCCTATGTACAAGAATATAACTACTATAATACTGCTCCTATGTACAAGAATATAACTAATATAATCCTGCTCCAATGTACAAGAATATAACTACTATAATACTGCCCTATATACAAGAATATAACTACTATAATACTGCTCCTATATACAAGAATATAACTTCTATAATACTGCCCCCTATATACAAGAATATAACTACTATAATACTGCTCCTATGTACAAGAATATAACTACTATAATACTGCTCCTATGTACAAGAATATAACTACTATAATACTGCCCTATATACAAGAATATAACTACTATAATACTGCTCATATATACAAGAATATAACTACTATAATACTGCTCCTGTGTACAAGAATATAACTACTATAATACTGCTCCTATATACAAGAATATAACTACTATAAATACTGCTCCTATATACAAGAATATAACTACTATAATATAATACTGGCCCCTATATGCAAGAATATAACTACTATAATACTGCTCCTATATACAAGAATATAACTACTATAATACTGCCCCTATATACAAGAATATAACTACTATAATACTTCTCCTATATACAAGAATATAACTACTATAATACTTCCCCTATATACAAGAATATAACTACTATAATACTGCTCCTATATACAATATAACTACTATAATACTTCTCCTATATACAAGAATATAACTACTATAATACTGCTCCTATATACAAGAATATAACTACTATAATACTGCCCCCTATATACAAGAATATAACTACTATAATACTGCCCCTATATGCAAGAATATAACTACTATAATACTGCCCCTATGTACAAGAATATAACTACTATAATACTGCCCCTATATGCAAGAATATAACTACTATAATACTGCCCCCTACGTACAAGAATATAACTACTATAATACTGCTCCTATATACAAGAATATAACTACTATAATACTGCTCCTATATACAAGAATATAACTACTATAATACTGCCTCTATGTACAAGAATATAACTACTATAATACTGCTCCTATGTACAAGAATATAACTACTATAATACTGCTCCCTATATACAAGAATATAACTACTATAATACTGCTCCCTATATACAAGAATATAACTACTATAATACTGCTCCTATGTACAAGAATATAACTACTATAATACTGCTCCCTATATACAAGAATATAACTACTATAATACTGCCCCTATGTACAAGAATATAACTACTATAATACTGCCCCTATATACAAGAATATAACTACTATAATACTGCCCCTATATACAAGAATATAACTACTATTAATACTGCCCCCTATGTACAAGAATATAACTACTATAATACTGCTCCCCATGTACAAGAATATAACTACTATAATACTGCTCCTATATACAAGAATATAACTACTATAATACTGCCCCTATATACAAGAATATAACTACTATAATACTGCTCCTATATACAAGAATATAACTACTATAATACTGCCCCTATATACAAGAATATAACTACTATAATACTTCCCCTATATACAAGAATATATCTACTATAATACTGCCCCTATATACAAGAATATAACTACTATAATACTGCTCCTATATACAAGAATATAACTACTATAATACTGCCCCTATATACAAGAATATAACTACTATAATACTGCCCCTATGTACAAGAATATATCTACTATAATACTGCCCCTATATACAAGAATATAACTACTATAATACTGCTCCCCATGTACAAGAATATAACTACTATAATACTGCTCCTATATACAAGAATATAACTACTATAATACTGCTCCTATATACAAGAATATAACTATTATAATACTGCCCCTATGTACAAGAATATAACTACTATAATGCTGCTCCTATATACAAGAATATAACTACTATAATACTGCTCCTATGTACAAGAATATAACTACTATAATACTGCTCCTATATACAAGAATATAACTACTATAATACTGCTCCCTATATACAAGAATATAACTACTATAATGCTGCTCCTATATACAAGAATATAACTACTATAATACTGCTCCTATGTACAAGAATATAACTACTATAATACTGCCTTTGACTGAATGTTCAGCTTCTTATCTCGCTGCCTGATGCTGCACAGACTTTATAACTCCTAATTGAAGGCTTTACACATCTTCTTCCCAATTATTTGCCGTCTTCTCTCTTGTTTATGTCTCTGACCTTTTCTCGCTGTCATCAGAAGATCTAATTAGACATTTTATTACATTTTAGAGGATTTAGATAAACGATCGTGTATAAAGTTACAGCTTAGCCGCAGCTTATACAGGATGGAAATAAAACCCGAGTAATGCCGTAGAAAATGTCTAATCATCTTCAAAATAGATGTCATTTATAAAGTCACTGGCTCCTCGGTGGTGGAGAAAGCTCCGCCCATGCTTAGATATGTAAATGAAGCATGAGCCAATCACAAATCATTGTGACTTTCTATATCCTCCCCTTGCTCCTGGGTACAAGATTTCCCTTGACATGTGGACGGTGTTGTTTAGCTGAAGATAAGGAAAGAAGACCCATGTAAATGGCTCATATAATGGCTCTACAGGGAAGATGGCCCATGTAAATGGCTCACATAATGGCTCTACAGGGGAAGAAGTCCCATGTAAATGGCTCATAGAATTGCTCTACAGGGAAGATATCCCATGTAAATGGCTCATATATAGGCTCTACAGGGAAGAAGTCCTATGTAAATTATTATTATTTATTTATATAGCGCCATTGGGTTTCTTGGCGCTTTACATGAGGATAGGGGAGACAAGCACAATTACAATAACTCTAGACAATAAGGACATATAGGTACAGGAGGGGATGGGGACCCTGTCCACGAGGGCCCACAGTCTACGAGGGGCGGGTGGGGATACAGTAGGCTGGGGGAATGTCAGGTATGGGGCGGTCACCTGGGTCTCATGGCAGGTTGTAGGCTTGACGGAATAGGTGAGTCTTCAGGTGACACTTGAAACTTCTCAGGGTAGGCGAGTGTCTGACGTGTTGGGGTAGGGAGTTCCAGAGTAAGGCGATGCCCGGGAGAAGTCCTGAACGCGATCGTGCGAAGAGGAGATGAGAAAGGAGCAGAGGAGGAGTTCTTGGGAGGAGCGGAGGTTGCGTGAGGGTGTGACGAAATGGACCCTTTAATATATAATGTAGGAGGATTTCTTATTCATTCAGACATATCATATTGTATATAGGTTTGTAAACTTGTAATGGTCAAAGAGAATTTCTTACAGTATTGTCATAGATTTCTGTGGTTAAAGTTTAGCTTGGTAATGTAATTATCTAACCTGTTTGTCATTGAAGGCCAGAGAACTTAATTATGCTAATCGTCCATTGTCTATTACCCTGTGAATGTGGATTGAGGCTCCAGCCACTATTGTGTTATTGTCATGGTTTGCAGACTGATTGTCTCAGACTAACATTCCATTGTAAGGTGCTATATCAATCAGCATTTGGATTGCAATAGTACCTAAAATATGTTAAACGAGGATTGGAGTTCAGCGAATGAAAAGACTGTGTTATTGCACCAATCATGACGTCCCCAATATCCTACAATGAGGGCTGAGGGTATATAAGGAGGATTGTTCACTTTGACCAGCAGTTTTTAGGAGATTGGAGTTAGATTCTGTCTAGTGGCCTCAGTCTAGGGATTTTCGGTCCCGGCTAGAGGTCACTGGATTGGATACAGGCAGCTAATCTAGGGTCTTCGGATCTGATTAGCTAGCCATAACCCCAGGCCTAGGCATTTCGGTGCCGACCAAGGGGCTCAGAACACGGACTAAAAGAACCACAAGGACTTCAGTATCGGATTATCGGATTCGACTACATAAGGACAAGGAAGCAACCCAGGTTGGGACGATACAGTCACCTGGCTACAGACTTTGCCGTGCTACATTCTAAAGCCTGGTGAGCCAGCGGAAGGGTGAGACTCTGTTGCCTGTTACATTATGTGTTGTGCTTGGTTATGCGTTATATGCTGTTAACTGTTTGGGGATCCAATAAAGCCTTGATATTGTGATTCCCTGACCCTGTGTTGTCTGAGTAGTGTTCCGCCCACGGTTAAGGAGCTCGGGCGTTCAGTTGGGGATGAGCCCTGGTCCACGCTGTCTTTGTAAAGGCGGCTGGGCCTGCGGACGAGAGCGCCCACTGACCCCCGGGTCTCCACAATTGGTGGCAGCGGTGGGATTCTACTCAGCCTGGTTTATCCAGGGGAGCTGCAGGGGACTGGTGTTCGTGGACACCGTCCAAGGGCTCAACAACCAGGGAGGCATATAAGCATACCCAGCAGGCCATAGGTGAGGCATTCAGGTTTCGGACGTTGCCATGTCCAACCCCACCAGCTCAGCCATGGGACAAGGGCCGGAGAGGAGATACGGCAGCAGCAGTAAATGGATGCTACAGGATCTGTGCCAGAGGAGAAATATTGAATACAGGAACGCTGACACTCGGTCGGCTTTGATTCAGAAATTGGTCCATTGGGACACCCAGAATGATGGTGAGGATGATGAGGACCCCGCCGACGTGGTACCAGAGGATGTAAGTTGTGCACCACATCATGGATCCAGTGAATATCATGAAATCACCAGGTCCACAGTAGTCCAAATCAAGGAGTGCTTGGCTGCATTGGGGCCCAAAGCCTCAAGAGAAGAGAGGGCTTAGGTTCTGGGAAATATTTTAGGAATTCCAGCTCACCAACTGCTACCACCAGCCGCTCGAGTAGGATTATTCCGCTACCCATTAGAAGCCCCACCAGGACAAAGGTATGCAGACAGGATACGTGACTTGCCCAAACCACGGCACTGTTATAACTGTGGACGTCTTGGACATATGGACAAAGATTGTCGCCAACACCGGGGCCCCATGCCTGGAGCTCATCGGCCAGCACAGCCAGTCCAGGTCAGTGACGTCCAAGCCCCGGGACAACAAGAAATTGATTCTGTCTACACCCTGGTAAGCCCAGCTATTGTTTCTCCAGACCCTGTACCCTGTTCCCAATTAACCATTTCCCTGGTTGAGGGTCAGTGCTCAGACATCCCTTCGGAAGGTGTGCAGCTAGCCGAGGCGAACGACCAGGGAGAGGACAAGTTGGAGCTTACAGACAGTGACCCTACACCTGTTATTTTGGAGCCTGAGCAGGGAGAGGACAAGTTGGAGTTTACGGACAACGTCCCTATCCCTGTTGCTTTGGGAACTGACCAGGAAGAGGTCGATGTGGAGCGTATAGACTGTGACCCTACACCTGCTATTGTGGGAACTGACCAGGAAGAGGTCGATGTGGAGCTTATAGACTGTGACCCTACACCTGCTATTGTGGGAACTGACCAGGAAGAGGTCGATGTGGAGCTTATAGACTGTGACCCTACACCTGCTATTGTGGAAACTTACCTGGAAGAAGTCAATGTGGATCTTAAAGACAGCATCCCCACCCCTGTTAGTTTGGAGCCTGAGCAGGGAGAGGACAATTTGGAGTTTATGGACAATGTCCCTATCCCTGTTGCTTTGGAGACAGGCCAGGAAGAGCTTGATGTGGGATTTGTGAGCAGCTTTCCCACACCTGTTGTTTCAGGGGCTAACCAGGAGGAGGTTAAAGTGGGGCTCATGGATGGCCCCCCCGCATCTATTGTTTTGCAAGCTGACCCAGGACAAGGACTATCCAGCCAGTTTGCCACAGCCATCACCAACATCCAGGAAGCCAAGCAGCACCCTGATGTGGATCTTGCTACCCCACCTTCAGAGGATAATCCATGTTCCCAGACCCCATCATTCTTCTCTGAGCCATCAACAGTGAGTACACCTAGCCAGACTGTGGTCATTGACTGGGGGGGAATTGATAACCAGAAATTCATGGGAGCTCAACTCCTGAATCCCATTTTACTGCTTGCCCACAATATGTCTGCCCATCCTGGGGGAGGTAATCTGGGGGAGGTGTATAGATGGAAGCCTCGATTGCTGTTTTCTCCATTAAAAAAGACAATGCCGCCAAGAGGAGAAGGATAACCAGAGACTGATCACATATGACTGCTCTGTCTGGCTAAATAAGAAGGGGGAGGTATGTGACGAAATGGACCCTTTAATATATAATGTAGGAGGATTTCTTATTCATCCAGACATATCATATTGTATATAGGTTTGTAAACTTGTAATGGTCAAAGAGAATTTCTTACAGTATTGTCATAGATTTCTGTGGTTAAAGTTTAGCTTGGTAATGTAATTATCTAACCTGTTTGTCATTGAAGGCCAGAGAACTTAATTATGCTAATCGTCCATTGTCTATTACCCTGTGAATTGGATTGAGGCTCCAGCCACTATTGTGTTATTGTCATGGTTTGCAGACTGAGTGTCTCAGACTAACATTCCATTGTAAGGTGCTATATCAATCAGCATTTGGATTGCAATAGTACCTAAAATATGTTAAACGAGGATTGGAGTTCAGCGAATGAAAAGACTGTGTTATTGCACCAATCATGACGTCCCCAATATCCTACAATGAGGGCTGAGGGTATATAAGGAGGATTGTTCACTTTGACCAGCAGTTTTTAGGAGATTGGAGTTAGATTCTGTCTAGTGGCCTCAGTCTAGGGATTTTCGGTCCCGGCTAGAGGTCACTGGATTGGATACAGGCAGCTAATCTAGGGTCTTCGGATCTGATTAGCTAGCCATAACCCCAGGCCTAGGCATTTCGGTGCCGACCAAGGGGCTCAGAACACGGACTAAAAGAACCACAAGGACTTCAGTATCGGATTATCGGATTCGACTACATAAGGACAAGGAAGCAACCCAGGTTGGGACGATACAGTCACCTGGCTACAGACTTTGCCGTGCTACATTCTAAAGCCTGGTGAGCCAGCGGAAGGGTGAGACTCTGTTGCCTGTTACATTATGTGTTGTGCTTGGTTATGCGTTATATGCTGTTAACTGTTTGGGGATCCAATAAAGCCTTGATATTGTGATTCCCTGACCCTGTGTTGTCTGAGTAGTGTTCCGCCCACGGTTAAGGAGCTCGGGCGTTCAGTTGGGGATGAGCCCTGGTCCACGCTGTCTTTGTAAAGGCGGCTGGGCCTGCGGACGAGAGCACCCACTGACCCCCGGGTCTCCACAGAGGGTAGGTATCGGGAGACCAGGGCGGAGATGTATGGTGGGGCCAGGTTGTGTATGGCTTTGTACGCCATGGTTAGTGTTTTGAACTGGGATCTCTTGGAGGCTTGGAGCCAGTGAAGGGCTTGGCAGAGGGGGGAGACAGGGGAGTAGCGGGAGGACAGATGGATTATTCAGGCAGCAGAATTGAGAGGTGTGAGGGAGTTGGATGGGAGGCCAGTGAGAAGGAGGTTGCTGTAGTCAAGGCGGGAGATGATAAGGGCATGAATAAGTGTTTTAGCGGTGTCGTGAGTAAGGAAGGAGCGGATCCGTGAGATGTTTCAAAGCTGGAGCCGGAGGGATGTGGAGATGGCTTCGATGTGGGGCTTGAAGGATAGGGAGGAGTCAAGGATTACCCCGAGGCACTTGGCTTGGGAGACTGGGGAGAGGGCGCAGTCATTGACACAGATGGATAGGTTGGGAAGTGGGGGGGGGGGAATTTCTTGGGGGAAGACTATGAATTCAGTTTTGTCCATGTTGAGTTTAAGGAAGCGAGCAGAGAAGAAGGATGAGATGGCGGAAAGGCATTGTGGGATTTTGGAGAGTAGGGAGGTGATGTCAGGGCCGGACAAGTAGATTTGGGTGTCGTCGGCGTAGAGGTGGTTTTGGAGGCCGTGGGACTCAATGAGTTGCCCTAGGCCGAGAGTGTATATGAAGAAAAGTAGTGGTCCCAGGACCGAACCTTGGGGGACTCCAACAGAAAGGGGGTAGGGTGAGGAGGAGGTGTGGGAGTGGGAGACACTGAAGGTCCGGTCTGCTAGGTAAGAGGGGATCCAAGAGAGGGCAAGGTGGGTGATGCTGAGGGATTCCAGGATCCGGAGAAGAAGGGAGTGGTCAACCGTGTCGAAGGTGGTGGACAGGTCGAGGAGGAGGAGGATGGAGTAGTGGCGTTTGTTCTTGGCGGCAAGTAGGTAGGTCATTGGTGACTTTGGTCAGGGCTGTTTCGGTCGAGTGAAGGGGTCGGAAGCCGGACTGTAGGCGGTCGAAGTGGGAGCACGAGGAGAGGTGAGAGGACAGTTCAGAGTGGAAGTGTTGTTCAAGTAGCTTAGAGGCGAATGGGAGAAGAGATATGGGGCGATAGTTAGAGACAGAGGTAGGGTCGAGGGAGGGTTTTTTAAGGATGGGCGTGATTAGGGCGTGTTTGAAGGCCGAGGGGAAGGTACCAGTGCTAAGTGATAGGTTGAAGAGGTGGGTGAGGGCTGGGATGAAAATGGAGGTGTGGTGGGGAATGAGGTGGGATGGGAGCGGGTCGTGGGCGCTGGTGGTGAGGTGTGATTTTGACAGGAGGGAGGAGAGTTGGTCTTCAGTTATGGGGGGAAGTGGCTAATGGAGGAGGGCAGTGTAGGTGGGAAGGGGAGTTGTGGGGAAAGTGGGCCAAAGCTGTTTCTGATCTTGTCGATCTTCTCCTTGAAGAAGGTCGCAAAGTCTTCAGCGGAGATGAGGGGAGAGGGAGGAGCGGGCGGGCGGAGTAAGGAGTTGAAAGTTTTGAAGAGCTGTTTGGGGTTGCGGGACAGAGAGGTTATTAAGGATGAGAAGAAGGCTTGCTTGGCAGTAGCAAGTGCCGTCTTGAAGTCAGTGAGGGATTGTTTGAACAGAGCAAAGTGCTCGGAGGTGTGGGACTTTTTCCATCTCCTCTTGGCGACCCTTGACGCCCGTCTTAGGTTTTTAGTGAGGGTGGTGTGCCAGGGTTGCCTGTTAGTGTGTGGAGCGTGGAATGTGAGGGGGGCGGCTAGGTTGAGGGCGTTGTATAGGCGTTGTGATGTTGTATTGGGTGGTGGCAGTGTCTATGTCACCAGTGGAGGGCATGTCAGTGAGGGAGGAGGGATTCGGAGAATAAAGGCAAGGGTGATCAAGTTTGAGGGGAGGGGGTAGTGTGGCAGGGGAGGAGAGGGCGGAGAAGGTCAAGAGATGGTGGTCAGATAGGGGGAGTTCCGAGGTTGTGAGGTTGGAGAGGGAGCAAAGGCGGGTAAAGATGAGGTCAAGCGTGTGGCCTTGTTCGTGGGTGGGAGAGGAGGACCATTGGGAGAGCCCTAGGGAGGTGGTCAGGGATAGAAGGTTGGAGGTGGTTGGGCGGGAAGTGTCAATGGGGATATTGAAGTCGCCCATGATGATGGTGGGGATGTCAGCGGAGAGGAAGTGAAGTAGCCAGGTGGTGATGGCGCATATAATGGCTCTACGTGGACAAAGTCCCATGTAAATCACTCACATAATGACTCTCTATGGGGAATCTGGGTTGTATAGCCGTTGCCATGGCAGCATTCTCGGGACGAGCTCCGACGTTGGGGTCAGACATTCCCATGATGTCTGTGTGTTAACCCTAAATGACCCCAGTATGGCCGCCCAGCGCTGCCTCCCGCAGAAAGGTCTCCTCATATTGACGCTCGCTGCCATGACAACCCAAGAAGCCTCCACAGAGAGGAAGGAACACAAAATAATGGCCCCCTATACCACCGAGCACTGGAGACAGGAGGACGGCAGCCATATTGTCACCCCGTTGTCATAGAAACGGACGTCACCAAGAAATGGCTGAAAAAGACGGGTGCCAGCTGACAGCCACTATGATCATGAGACTGAAGTATATATCTAGATGAAGAGGCGGCGGTCATATTGTCATGGTGGCCATATTGGCACCCAGCTTTTCCTCATGAATGACATATTCTAGACTAAACTGTATTTAGATGAAGCGGCGGCGGCCATATTGTCATGGCGGCCATATTGACACCCAGCTTTTCCTCATGAATGACATATTCTAGACTAAACTGTATATCTAGACGAGGCAGCGGCGGCCATATTGGCACCCAGCTTTTCCTCATGAATGACATATTCTAGACTAAACTGTATCTAGACAAGGCAGCGGCGGCCATATTGTCATGGCGGCCATATTGGCACCCAGCTTTTCCTCATGAATGACATATTCTAGACTAAACTGTATCTAGAAAAGGCAGCGGCGGCCATATTGTCATGGCGGCCATATTGGCACCCAGCTTTTACTCATGAATGATATATTCTGGACTAAACTGAATATCTAGATAAAGCATTGGCGGCCATATTGTCATGGCGGCCATATTGGCACCCAGCTTTTCTTCATAAATTACATAGTCTAGACAAAACTGTATTTAGATGAAGCGGCGGCAGCCATATTGTCATGGCGGCCATATTGGCACCCAGCTTTCCCAGAATCAGATAGAAAAGGTTTTCTACATGTAATTAAATCGCACAATCATTCCATTGTCATCCAGATCTCTGCTTGCTGTCAGTGACTGGCACTGAAAACCTGCCGTGCCTTAACAGCTGAGGGTTCGTTACAGTTGCAGGTAGATTGCTGTCTGTAAATGGGCGACCATTGAGCGTCGTTTCTATAGCAGCCGGGAACATATTTTGCAGGTAAATCTTGTATGTTGGGGCCTAATAACGAGGAGACGGCTAATATATGAAGCGACCATTATCCTACAAGAACTACAGCTCCCAGCAGGCCCGGACCTCCTGGTTTGGCTTTTCCAGATTTTAGAAGCATTGAATCCATTTCACACCGGAGGCTCCAGTCTTGGGCCTCCTCATTAGAGGATCTGCCTCCATCCTCGCGGAATATTCCCAGCATTCCCAGTGCAGCAGCCCTGCCCCCGCTCCATTCATAAATGTTTTATGACAGAACAAGAGATAAATCCGCCATACACAAAGCTGCAGCCGCTCATTCACAAAACCTGACCAGACACTGGAAGGAAAGACGCCTGCACTCGGCATGCTGGGAGATGTAGTTTTGCAACAGGTCGGAGACTGGGACTTTATATTGTAGAAAAAAAGTAATGAGGAGATGCTGGGACCGGCGGTGAGGAGGAGATGCTGGGACCGGCGGTGAGGAGGAGATGCTGGGACCGGCGGTGAGGAGGAGATGCTGGGACCGGCGGTGAGGAGGAGATGCTGGGACCGGCGGTGAGGAGGAGATGCTGGGACCGGCGGTGAGGAGGAGATGCTGGGACCGGCGGTGAGGAGGAGATGCTGGGACCGGCGGTGAGGAGATGCTGGGACCGGCGGTGAGGAGGAGATGCTGGGACCAGCGGTGAGGAGGAGATGCTGGGACCAGCGGTGAGGAGGAGATGCAGGGACCAGCGGTGAGGAGATACTAGGACCATGGCGAGGAAATACTGGGACCTGAGAGGAAATGGATGAGGACCGGCGGTGAGGAGGAGATGCTGGGACCGGCGTGAGGAGGAGATGCATGGGACCGGCGTGAGGAGGAGATGCTGGGACCGGCCGGTGAGGAGGAGATGCTGGGACCGGCCGTGTGAGGAGGAGATGCTGGGACCGGCCGTGAGGAGGAGATGCTGGGACCGGCGCGTGAGGAGGAGATGCTGGGACCGGCCGTGAGGAGGAGATGCTGGGACCGGCGTGAGGAGGAGATGCTGGGACCGGCCGTGAGGAGGAGATGCTGGGACCGGCCGTGAGGAGGAGATGCTGGGACCGGCCGTGAGGAGGAGATGCTGGGACCGGCCGTGAGGAGGAGATGCTGGGACCGGCCGTGAGAGGAGAGATGCTGGGACCGGCCGTGAGGAGGAGATGCTGGGACCGGCCGTGAGGAGGAGATGCTGGGACCGGCCGTGAGGAGGAGATGCTGGGACCGGCCGTGAGGAGGAGATGCTGGGACCGGCCGTGAGGAGGAGATGCTGGGACCGGCCGTGAGGAGGAGATGCTGGGACCGGCCGTGAGGAGGAGATGCTGGGACCGGCCGTGAGGAGGAGATGCTGGGACCGGCCGTGAGGAGGAGATGCTGGGACCGGCCGTGAGGAGGAGATGCTGGGACCGGCCGTGAGGAGGAGATGCTGGGACCGCGCCGTGAGGAGGAGATGCTGGGACCGGGGGGTCTGTGACGGCGTGAGGAGATGCTGGGACCGGCCGTGAGGAGGAGATGCTGGGACCGGCCGTGAGGAGGAGATGCTGGGACCGGCCGTGAGGAGGAGATGCTGGGACCGGCCGTGAGGAGGAGATGCTGGGACCGGCCGTGAGGAGGAGATGCTGGGACCGGCCGTGAGGAGGAGATGCTGGGACCGGCCGTGAGGAGGAGATGCTGGGACCGCCGTAGGAGGATGCTGGGACCGCCGTGGAGGAGAGAGATGCTGGGACCGGCCTGGAGATGAGAGGAGATGCTGGGACCGGCCGTGAGGAGGAGATGCTGGGACCGGCCGTGAGGAGGAGATGCTGGGACCGGCCGTGAGGAGGAGATGCTGGGACCGGCCGTGAGGAGGAGATGCTGGGACCGGCCGTGAGGAGGAGATGCTGGGACCGGCCGTGAGGAGGAGATGCTGGGACCGGCCGTGAGGAGGAGATGCTGGAGGCGAGAGATGCCGGCCGTGAGAGGGAGGAAGAATGCTGGGACCGGCCGTGAGGAGGAGATGCTGGGACCGGCCGTGAGGAGGAGATGCTGGGACCAGCGGTGAGGAGGAGATGCAGGGACCAGCGGTGAGGAGATACTAGGATCCATGGCGAGGAAATACTGGGACCAATGATGAGGAAAATAAAGTGATGCAGGGACCGGCGGTGAGGAGGAGATGCTGGGACCGGCGGTGAGGAGCAGATGCCGGGACCGGCGGTGAGGAGATACCCGGACCGGCGGCGACGAGATACCGGGACCGGCGGCGACGAGATACCCGGACCGGCGGCGACGAGATACCCGGACCGGCGGCGACGAGATACCCGGACCGGCGGCGACGAGATACCCGGACCGGCGGCGACGAGATACCAGGACCAGTGGTGAGGAGATGCTGGGACCAGCGGTCAGGTGATGCTGGGATCGGTGGGGAGGAGATACCCGGATCAGTGGTGAGGAGATGCTGGGACAAGTGATAATGCGGACAAGGAGATGCTGGGACCAGTGGAGGACAGGGAGCTCCAGGGTGGGGCACATATAGGGGCAGTATATATGTACTGGGGTTGCACGTTTCAAGAGCAGTAGGGTAATGGCTAGGTAGGTGCAATCATTGGAGGATTGGGGTGACCTGCGGGGGCCCAGAGAGGGGTCACATTAAGATCTGGAGACCATGAAGTCATCATATGTGACTAGACACAGTGTCTATGGGGACCAGGGGGTCTGTACTGTTGAGCAGGGTCCACGTTAATTGGGGCACAGGCACCTGCAGTACACTAAGGGTTAATAGAGTCTGCCATCGGGCAGCCATCACACACAGAGGACAGGATTTCGGGTGACGGGAGATTACGGGGTTTCTATGACCGGAGGAAGATGAGAAGAACTGATCCCTGGGGTGCAGATGACTGGGGTACGACTGATGGAGACAGGGGTGGGGGATACTGGATGTGGGGGCCGCCTGGCAGGTACATATTATATTGGGAAAAGGAGAAGTCTTATTGGGGTACAGAGAGATACAAGGAGGATGTATAGGGGGGGCTGAAGTGACAGGGGGACACAGGGATGCAGGAAGGCTCGGGTACTGAGCTGTGGAGACATATTGGGGTACAAGATACTGGGGCGAGGACTGAGATAGTGGAGGGGGGCGAAGAGCCGAGATCCCAAAAGATACTGAATCATATCGGGGTCAAGAATACATGTATAAGAAGCCGTATATATCGGGGGGGGGGGGACACAAAGATGGGGGGGGCAGTAGCTGTATATATCAGGGTCACACACAGGTGTGGGGGGGCAGGAGCTGTATATATCGGGGTCACACACAGGTGTGGGAGGGCAGTAGCTGTATATATCAGGGTCACACACAGGTGTGGGGGGCAGGAGCTGTATATATCGGGGTCACACACAGGTGTGGGGGGCAGTAGCTGTATATATAAGGGACACACACAGATGTGGGGGGGCAGGAGCTGTATATATCAGGGACACACAGGTGTGGGGGGGCAGGAGCTGTATATATCAGGGACACACAGGTGTGGGGGGCAGGAGCTGTATATATCAGGGACACAGGTGTGGGGGGGCAGGAGCTGTATATATCAGGGACACACAGGTGTGGGGGGCAGGAGCTGTATATATCAGGGACACAGGTGTGGGGGGCAGGAGCTGTATATATCGGGGTCACACACAGGAGGCTGTATATATCGGGGTCACACAGCAGGAGCTGTATATATCGGGGTCACACACAGGGCTGTATATCGGGGTCACCACAGGAGCTGTATATATCGGGCACACAACAGGAGCTGTATATATCGGGTCACACACAGGAGCTGTATATATCGGGGTCACACACAGGGGCTGTATATATCGGGGTCACACACAGGAGCTGTATATATCGGGGTCACACACAGGGCTGTATATATCGGGGGTCACACAGGAGAGCTGTATATATCGGGTACACACAGGGTGGGCAGGAGCTGTATATATCGGGTCACACACAGAGCTGTATATGGGGTCACAACAGGAGCTGTATATATCGGGGTCACACACAGATGTATATATCGGGGGTCACACGGAGCTGTATATATCGGGTCACACTACAGGAGCTGTATATATCGGGGTCACACACAGGAGCTGTAAATGGGGTCACACCAGGAGCTGTATATATCGGGGTCACACACAGAGCTGTATAATCGGGGTCACACAAGAGCTGTATATATCGGGGCACACACAGGAGGCATGTATATATCGGGGTCACACACAGGAGCTGTATATATGGGGGTCACACACAGGAGCTGTATATATCGGGGTCACACACAGGAGCTGTATATATCGGGGGTCACACACAGGAGCTGTATATATCGGGGTCACACACAGGAGGCTGTATATATCGGGGTCACACACAGAGCTGTATATATCGGGGTCACACACAGGAGCTGTATATATCGGGGTCACACACAGGAGCTGTATATATCGGGGTCACACACAGGGGCTGTATATATCGGGTCACACACAGGAGCTGTATATATCGGGGTCACACACAGGAGCTGTATATATCGGGGTCACACACAGGAGCTGTATATATCGGGGTCACACACAGGAGCTGTATATATCGGGGTCACACACAGGAGCTGTATATATGGGGGGGGGGGGGGGGGGGGGGGGGGGGGGGGGGGGGGGGGGGGGGGGGGGGGGGGGGGGGGGGGGGGGGGGGGGGGGGGGGGGGGGGGGGGGGGGGGGGGGGGGGGGGGGGGGGGGGGGGGGGGGGGGGGGGGGGGGGGGGGGGGGGGGGGGGGGGGGTTTTTTTTTTTTTTTTTTTTTTTTTTTTTTTTTTTTTTTTTTTTTTTTTTTTTTTTTTTTTTTTTTTTTTTTTTTTTTTTTTTTTTTTTTTTTTTTTTTTTTTTTTTTTTTTTTTTGCAGAGCTGTATATATCGGGGTCACACACAGGGGCGTATATATGGGGTCACAAAGAGTGTATGGGGGTACAGGAGCTGTATATGGGTCACACACAGGTGTTTATGGGGACACACAGAGCTGTAATACGGGTCACACACAGGACTGTATATATCGGGTCACACACAGGGCTGTATATATCGGGTCACACACAGACTGTTATACGGGGTCAACAGGAGCTTATATATCGGGGTCACACACAGGTGTAGGGGCAGGAGCTGTATAATCGGGTCACACACGAGCTGTATGGGAAAAGGAGCTGTATATATCGGGTCACACACAGGAGCTGTATATATCGGGGTCACACACGGAGCTGTTAATGGGGTCAACACAGAGCTGTATATATCGGGGCACACAAGGGCTGTATTATCGGTCACACACAGAGTGTATAGGGGTCACCAAGGGCTGTATATATCGGGTCACACACAGGAGCGTATATATCGGGGACACAGGGCTGTATATATTCGGGTCACACACAGGGTGAAGGGGGTCACACACAGAGCTGTATAATCGGGGTCACAACAGAGCTGTATATATCGGGTCACACAGGGGCGTATATATCGGGGTCACACACAGGTGTAGGGTCACAAAGGAGCTGTATATATCGGGTCACACACAGGGCTGTATATTCGGGACACACAGGTGTGGGGCATGGAGCTGTATATATCGGGGACACACAGGGTGTATGGGGGAAAAGGAGCTGTATATATCGGGGTACACACAGGAGCTGTATATATCGGGCACACAGGGGGCTGTATATATCGGGAACACACATGGAGCTGTATATATCGGGTCACACACAGGGTGTGGGGGCACAGGAGCTGTATATATCGGGGCACACACAGGAGCTGTATATATCGGGGTCACACACAGGTTGGGGGGCAGGAGCTGTATATATCGGGTCACACACAGGAGTGTTGGGGCACAAGGAGCTGTATATATCAGGGGTCACACACAGATGTATAATCGGGGGTCACACAAGGAGCTGTATATATCGGGTCACACACAGGTGTGGGGTCACCAGGAGCTGTATAATCGGGGTCACACACAGGAGCTTATATATCGGGGTCACACACAGGTGTGGGGGGCAGGAGCTGTATATATCGGGTCACACACAGGACTGTAATATCGGGGTCAACCAGGGCTGTATATATCGGGTCACACACAGGAGCTGTATAATCGGGGTCACACACAGGGCTGTATATATCGGGTCACACACAGGAGCTGTATATATCGGGGTCACACACAGGAGCTGTTATATCGGGGGTCACAACAGGAGCTGTATATATCGGGTCACACACAGGGCTGTATATATCGGGGTCACACACAGGGCTTATATATCGGGGCACACACAGGAGCTGTATAATCGGGTCACACCAGGAGCTGTATATATCGGGGTCACACACAGGGCTGTATAATCGGGGTCACACACAGGAGCTGTATATATCGGGGTCACACACAGGTGTATGGGGTCACCAGGGCTGTATATATCGGGGTCACACACAGGAGCTGTATTATCGGGGTCACACACAGGAGCTGTTATATCGGGTACACACAGAGCTGAATATCGGACACACAGGAGCTGTATATCGGGGTCACACACAGGAGCTGTATATATCGGGGTCACACACAGGGCTGTATATATGGGGGTCACACACGGAGCTGTATATATCGGGGTCACACACAGGCTGTATATATGGGGTCACACACAGGAGCTGTATATATCGGGGTCACACACAGGAGCTGTATATATCGGGGTCACACACAGGGCGTATATATCGGGTCACACACAGGAGCTGTATATATCGGGGTCACACAAGGAGCTGTATATATCGGGGTCACACACAGGAGCTGTATATATCGGGTCACACACAGGAGCTGTATATATCGGGTCACACACAGGGTGTTATGGGGTCAACACGGAGCTGTATATATCGGGGTCACACACAGGAGCTGTATATATCGGGGTCACACACAGGAGCTGATATATCGGGGACACACAGGAGCTGTATATATCGGGGTCACACACAGGAGCTGTATATATCGGGGTCACACACAGGGCTGTATATATCGGGGTCACACACAGGAGCTGTATATATCGGGGCACACACAGGGCTGTATATATCGGGTCACACACAGGGGCTGTATATATCGGGGTCACACACAGGGGCGTATATATCGGGGTCACACACAGGGCTGTATATATCGGGGTCACACACAGGAGCTGTATATATCGGGGTCACACACAGGAGCTGTATATATCGGGGTCACACACAGGGCTGTATAATCGGGGTCACACACAGGAGCTGTATATATCGGGGTCACACACAGGAGCTGTATATATCGGGGTCACACACAGGGCTGTATATATCGGGTCACACACAGGGCTTATATATCGGGGTCACACACAGGGCTGTATATATCGGGGTCACACACAGGGGCTGTATATATCGGGGTCACACACAGGGGCTGTATATATCGGGGTCACATACAGGAGCTGTATATATCGGGGTCACACACAGGAGCTGTATATATGGGGGTCACACACAGGAGCTGTATATATCGGGGTCACACACAGGAGCTGTATATATCGGGGTCACACACAGGGGCTGTATATATCGGGGACACACACAGGAGCTGTATATATCAGGGTCACACACAGGGGCTGTATATATCGGGGGTCACACACAGGAGCTGTATATATCGGGGTCACACACAGGAGCTGTATATATCGGGGTCACACACAGGTGTGGGGGGGCAGGAGCTGTATATATCGGGGTCACACACACAGGAGCTGTATATATCGGGGTCACACACAGGGGCTGTATATATCAGGGTCACACACAGGAGCTGTATACATCGGGGTCACACACAGGAGCTGTATATATCGGGGTCACACACAGGAGCTGTATATATCGGGGTCACACACAGGAGCTGTATACATCGGGGGTCACACACAGGAGCTTTATATATCGGGGTCACACACAGGTGTGGGGGGGCAGGAGCTGTATATATCGGGGTCACACACAGGAGCTGTATATATCGGGGTCACACACAGGGGCTGTATATATCGGGGTCACACACAGGAGCTGTATATATCGGGGTCACACACAGGGCTGTATATATCGGGGTCACACACAGGAGCTGTATATATCGGGGTCACACACAGGAGCTGTATATATCGGGGGTCACACACAGGAGCTGTATATATCGGGGTCACAACACAGGGGCTGTATATATTGGGGTCACACACAGGAGCTGTATATATCGGGGTCACACACAGGAGCTGTATACATCGGGGTCACACACAGGAGCTGTATACATCGGGGTCACACACAGGAGCTGTATAAATCGGGGTCACACACAGGAGCTGTATATATCGGGGTCACACACTGGAGCTGTATATATCGGGGTCACACACAGGGGCTGTATATATCGGGGTCACACACAGGAGCTGTATATATCGGGGTCACACACAGGAGCTGTATATATCGGGGTCACACACACGAGCTGTATACATCGGGGTCACACACAGGAGCTGTATACATCGGGGTCACACACAGGAGCTGTATATATCGGGGTCACACACAGGAGCTGTATATATGGGGTCACACACAGGAGCTGTATATATGGGGTCACACACAGGAGCTGTATATATGGGGGTCACACACAGGAGCTGTATATATCGGGGTCACACACAGGAGCTGTATATATCGGGGTCACACACAGGAGCTGTATATATCGGGGTCACACACAGGAGCTGTATATATCGGGGTCACACACAGGAGCTGTATATATCGGGGTCACACACAGGAGCTGTATATATCGGGGTCACACACAGGAGCTGTATATATCGGGGTCACACACAGGAGCTGTATATATCGGGGTCACACACAGGAGCTGTATATATCGGGGTCACACACAGGAGCTGTATATATCGGGGTCACACACAGGAGCTGTATATATCGGGGTCACACACAGGAGCTGTATATATCGGGGTCACACACAGGAGCTGTATATATCGGGGGTCACACACAGGGCTGTATATATCGGGGTCACACACAGGAGCTGTATATATCGGGGTCACACACAGGGCTGTATATATCGGGGTCACACACAGGGGCTGTATATATCGGGGTCACACACAGGGGCTGTATTATATATCGGGGTCACACACAGGGCTGTATATATCGGGGTCACACACAGGAGCTGTATATATCGGGGTCACACACAGGAGCTGTATATATCGGGGTCACACACAGGGGCTGTATATATCGGGGTCACACACAGGAGCTGTATATATCGGGGTCACACACAGGAGCTGTATATATCGGGGTCACACACAGGGCTGTATATATCGGGGTCACACACAGGGGCTGTATATATCGGGGTCACATACAGGAGCTGTATATATCGGGGTCACACACAGGAGCTGTATATATGGGGGTCATACACAGGAGCTGTATATATCGGGGTCACACACAGGAGCTGTATATATCGGGGTCACACACAGGGGCTGTATATATCGGGGACACACACAGGAGCTGTATATATCGGGGTCACACACAGGAGCTGTATATATGGGGGTCACACACAGGGGCTGTATATATCGGGGGTCACACACAGGAGCTGTATATATCGGGGTCACACACAGGAGCTGTATATATCGGGGTCACACACAGGGGCTGTATATATCGGGGTCACACACAGGAGCTGTATATATCGGGGTCACACACAGGAGCTGTATATATCGGGGTCACACACAGGGGCTGTATATATCGGGGTCACACACAGGAGCTGTATATATCGGGGTCACACACAGGAGCTGTATATATCGGGGTCACACACAGGAGCTGTATATATCGGGGTCACACACAGGAGCTGTATATATCGGGGTCACACACAGGGGCTGTATATATCGGGGTCACACACAGGAGCTGTATATATCGGGGTCACACACAGGGGCTGTATATATCGGGGTCACACACGGGAGCTGTATATATCGGGGTCACACACAAGGGCTGTATATATCGGGGTCACACACAGGGGCTGTATATATCGGGGTCACACACAGGAGCTGTATATATCGGGGTCACACACAGGGGCTGTATATATCGGAGTCACACACGGGAGCTGTATATATCGGGGTCACACACAAGGGCTGTATATATCGGGGTCACACACAGGAGCTGTATATATCGGGGTCACACACAGGGGCTGTATATATCGGGGTCACACACAGGAGCTGTATATATCGGGGTCACACACAGGAGCTGTATATATCGGGGTCACACACAGGGGCTGTATATATCGGGGTCACACACAGGAGCTGTATATATCGGGGTCACACACAGGAGCTGTATATATCGGGGTCACACACAGGGGCTGTATATATCGGGGTCACACACAGGGGCTGTATATATCGGGGTCACACACAGGAGCTGTATATATCGGGGTCACACACAGGAGCTGTATATATCGGGGTCACACACAGGGGCTGTATATAGGGGGGTCACACACAGGGGCTGTATATATCGGGGTGTCTGGACTGTAGTTCGTCTCTGGGACTCCGGCACCTGTTGCTACTTTCTGGCAGATCACTCTCCCGTGCGGTTCCCCTGCGGTTCCTGTGCGGTTCCTCTGCGGTCGGCCACTCACCTGTACTGCCGGCTCCCTGGTTGCTCCGGGGAAGATGCCGGTGCACTTGTCCCACTCCACCTGCCCCCCCAGGCACAGCTCGGACACGATCTGCAGCCGCCTTCTGGCACAGGCTCACCCCGTCCTCCTTGTGGAAACTCATCCCGTCCCCGGTCATTAGGTCATGGTGCACACAGCGCGGCACCGCGGACACCGGGAGCAGCAGCCGGCACCGTCCGCCGGAGAGCGGAGCGCAGCGCACTGACAGCGGAACCGAGCCGGTAATAAGCGCCGCCTTATAACGGGGAGAGCGGCCACCGGGGGGCAGCACTGAGGACCGGGAGAGGAGCGGCTGCAACATACGGTATACATCGTGTATATAGGGGAAAGTTCTATATATTCACCCCCCCTGTATAGAGGAGGCCTGCGCATGTATGGATATATACAGATACCACATACATACATACATAGATAGCATAGATAGATAGATATAGATAGATAGATGATAGATAATAAAAAGCCTCTCAAGGTAACAACCACCCCACAGAAAACCATCGCCCCAGTCATCCATCGCCCCCCAGTCATCCATCGCCCCCAGTCATCATCGCCCCTCAGTCATCCATCGCCCCCCAGTCATCCATCGCCCCAGTCATCCATCACCCCCAGTCATCCATCCCCAAACCATCGCCCCCAGTCATCCATCGCCCCAGTCATCCATCCCCCCAGTCATCCATCGCCCCAGTCATCCATCCCCCCAGTCATCCATCGCCCCCAGTCATCCATCCCCCAGTCATCCATCCCCCCAGTCATCCATCGCCCCAGTCACCATCGCCCCAGTCATCCATCCCCCAGTCATCCATCCCCCAGTCATCCATCGCCCCCAGTCATCCATCGCCCCCCAGTCATCCATGCCCCCAGTCATCCATCCCCCCAGTCATCCATCCCCCCCAGTCATCCATCGCCCCCAGTCATCCATCCCACCCAGTCATCCATCGCCCCCAGTCATCCATCACCCCCAGTCATCCATCGCCCCCAGTCATCCATCCCCCCAGTCATCCATCACTCCCAGTCATCCATCCCCCAGTCATCCATCGCCCCCAGTCATCCATCCCCCCAGTCATCCATTGCCCCAGTCATCCATCAACACCCAGTCATCCATCCCCCAGTCATCCATCGCCCCCAGTCATCCATTGCCCCCAGTATCCATCCTCCCCAGTCATCATCGCCCCCAGTCATCCATCACCCCCAGTCATCCATGCCCCCAGTCATCCATCGCCCCAGTATCCATCCCCCCCAGTCATCCATCGCCCCCAGTCATCCATCGCCCCCAGTCATCCATCACCCCCCAGTCATCCATTCCCCCAGTCATCCATCGCCCCAGTCATCCATCACCCCCAGTCATCCATTGCCCCCAGTCATCCATCGCCCCCAGTCATCCATCACCCCCAGTCATCCATTGCCCCCAGTCATCCATCGCTCCCAGTCATCCATCCCCCCAGTCATCCATCGCCCCTCAGTCATCCATCGCCCCCAGTCATCCATCACCCCCGTCATCCACCTCATCCATCGCCCCCCAGTCATCCATCAACACCCCAGTCATCCATCACCCCCCAGTCATCCATCGCCCCCCAGTCATCCATCAGCCCCCAGTCATCCATCAGCCCCCAGTCATCCATCCAGCTCCCCCCAGTCATCCATCGCTCCCCAGTCATCCATCGCCCCCCAGTCATCCATTGCCCCCCAGTCATCCATCGCCCCCCAGTCATCCATCACCCCCAGTCATCCATCACCCATCAGTCATCCATCACCCCCAGTCATCCATCGCCCCCCAGTCATCCATCGCTCCCCCAGTCATCCATCGCCCCCCAGTCATCCATTGCACCCCAGTCATCCATCACTCCCAGTAATTTATCGGCACTCAGTCATCCATCACCCCCCAGTCATCCATCGCCCCCCAGTCATCCATCAACCCCCAGTCATCCATCACCCATCAGTCATCCATCACCCCCCAGTCATCCATCGCCCCCCAGTCATCCATCACCCCCCAGTCATCCATCGCCCCCCCAGTCATCCATCACCCCCCAGTCATCCATCGCCCCCCAGTCATCCATCACCCCCCAGTCATCCATCCCCCCCCCGTCAATCCATCACCCCCAGTCATCCATCGCCCCCAGTCATCCATCACCCCCCAGTCATCCATCACCCCCAGTATTCCATCGCCCCCAGTCATCCATCACCCCCCAGTCATCCATCGCCCCCAGTCATCCACACCCCCAGTCATCCATCGCCCCCAGTCATCCATCACCCCCCAGTCATCCATCACCCCCAGTAATTTATCGGACACTCAGTCATCCATCGCCCCCCAGTCATCCATCGCCCCCAGTTATCCATCACCCCCCAGTCATCCATCGCCCCCATCATCCATCGCCCCCAGTTATCCATCACCCCCCAGTCATCCATCGCCCCCCCAGTCATCCATCAGCCCCCAGTCATCCATCACCCCAGTAATTATCGGCATCCAGTCATCCATCGCCCCCCAGTCATCCATCGCCCCCAGTTATCCATCACCCCCAGTAATTTATCGCACTCAGTCATCCATCGCCCCCAGTCATCCATCGCCCCCAGTTATCCATCACACCCCCCAGTCATCCATCGCCCCCAGTCATCCATCACCCCCTAGTCATCCATCAGCCCCCAGTCATCCATCAGCCCCAGTCATCCATCACCCCCAGTATTTATCGGCACTCCAGTCATCCATCGCCCCCCAGTCATCCATCAGCCCCCCAGTCATCCATCACCCCCAGTAATTTATCGCATCTCCAGTCATCCATCCCCCCCAGTCATCCATCGCCCCCAGTATCCATCACCCCCCAGTCATCCATCGCCCCCCAGTCATCCATCAGCCCCCCAGTCATCCATCAGCCCCCAGTCATCCATCAGCCCCAGTCATCCATCACCCCCCAGTCATCCATCGCCCCCAGTCATCCATCGCCCCCCAGTCATCCATCGCCCCCAGTATTTTTCGGCACTCATCATCCATCACCCCCCCAGTCATCCATCAGCCCCCAGTCATCCATCAGCCCCCAGTCATCCATCGCTCCCAGTCACCATCGCTCCCAGTCATCCATCGCCCCCAGTCATCCATCCTCCCCAGTCATCCATCGCCCCCCAGTAATCCATCGCCCCCCCAGTCATCCATCGCCCCCCCAGTCATCCATCGCCCCCAGTCATCCATTGCACCCCAGTCATCCATCACCCCCTAGTCATCCATCACCCCCCAGTCATCCATCGCCCCAGTTCATCCATTGCACCCCAGTCATCCATTGCCCTCAGTCATCCATTGCCCCCAGTCATCCATCGCCCCCCAGTCTTCCATCGCCCCCCAGTCATCCATCGCTCCCAGTCATCCATCACCCCCAGTAATCCATCGCTCCCAGTCATCCATTGCCCCCCAGTCATCCATCGCCCCCCAGTCATCCATCACCTCCCAGTCATCCATTGCACCCCAGTCATCCATTACCCTCCAGTCATCCATCGCCCCCAGTAATTTATCGGCCCCCCAGTCATCCATCGCCCCCAGTTATCCATCACCCCCCCAGTCATCCATCGCCCCCCAGTCATCCATCAGCCCCCAGTCATCCATCGCTCCCAGTCATCCATCCCCTCAGTCATCCATTGCCCCCCAGTCATCCATCGCCCCCCCAGTCATCCATCAGCCCCCAGTCATCCATCAGCCCCCAGTCATCCATCAGCCCCCAGTCATCCATCGCCCCCCAGTCATCCATCGCCCCCAGTTATCCATCACCCCCCCAGTCATCCATCGCCCCCCAGTCATCCATCGCTCCCAGTCATCCATCAACCCCCAGTCATCCATCACCCATCAGTCATCCATCGCCCCCCAGTCATCCATCGCCCCCCAGTCATCCATTGCCCCCCAGTCATCCATCGCTCCCAGTCATCCATCGCCCCCCAGTCATCCATCGCTCCCCAGTCATCCATCGCCCCCCAGTCATTCATCGCCCCCCAGTCATCCATCGCTCCCCAGTCATCCATCGCCCCCCCAGTCATCCATCAGCCCCCAGTCATCCATCGCTCCCAGTCACCCATCGCTCCCCAGTCATCCATCGCCCCCCAGTCATCCATTGCACCCCAGTCATCCATCACCCCCCAGTCATCCATCACCCCCCAGTCATCCATCGCCCCCAGTCATCCATTGCACCCCAGTCATCCATTGCCCTCCAGTCATCCATTGCCCCCAGTCATCCATCGCCCCCAGTCTTCCATCGCCCCCCAGTCTTCCATCGCCCCCAGTCATCCATTGCACCCCAGTCATCCATTGCCCTCCAGTCATCCATTGCCCCCAGTCATCCATCGCCCCCAGTCTTCCATCGCCCCCCAGTCTTCCATCGCCCCCCAGTCATCCATCGCCCCCAGTCATCCATCGCTCCCCAGTCATCCATCGCCCCCCCAGTCATCCATCGCCCCCAGTCATCCATCGCTCCCCAGTCATCCATTGCCCCCAGTCATCCATCGCTCCCAGTCATCCATCGCCTCCCAGTCATCCATTGCCCCCCAGTCATCCATTGCCCCCCAGTCATCCATTGCCCCCAGTCATCCATCGCCCCCAGTCATCCATCGCTCCCAGTCATCCATCACCCCCCAGTCATCCATTGCCCCCAGTCATCCATCGCCCCCAGTCATCCATCGCCCCCAGTCATCCATCGCTCCCAGTCATCCATCGCCCCCCAGTCATCCATCAGCCCCCAGTCTTCCATCGCCCCCCAGTCATCCATCGCCTTCCAGTCATCCATCGCTTCCAGTCATCCATCGCTCCCCAGTCATCCATCACCCCCCAGTAATCCATCACTCCCAGTCATCCATTGCCCCCCAGTCATCCATTGCCCCCCAGTCATCCATCGCCCCCCAGTCATCCATCACCTCCCAGTCATCCATTGCACCCCAGTCATCCATTACCCTCCAGTCATCCATCGCCCCCCAGTCATCCATTGCACCCCAGTCATCCATTACCCTCCAGTCATCCATTGCCCCCCAGTCATCCATTGCCTCCAGTCAACCATCACCCTCCAGTCATCCATTGCCCCCAGTCTTCCATCGCCCCCAGTCATCCATCACCCCCCAGTCATCCATCGCCCCCCAGTCTTCCATCGCCCTCAAGTCATCCATCGCCCCCAGTCTTCCATCACCCCCTGTCATCCATCACCCCCTGTCATCCATCGCCCTCCAATCATCCATCGCCCCCAGTCTTCCATCACCCCCTGTCATCCATCGCCCCCCAGTCATCCATCACCCCAGTTATCCATCTCCCCAGTTATCCATTACCCCCCAGTCATCCATCGCCCCCAGTCATCCATCTCCCCAGTTATCCATTACCCCCCAGTCATCCATCGCCCCCAGTCTTCCATCGCCCTCAAGTTATCCATCGCCCCCAGTCTTCCATCACCCCCTGTCATCCATCACCCCCTGTCATCCATCGCCCTCCAATCATCCATCGCCCCCAGTCATCCATCGCCCCCAGTCATCCATCGCCCCCCAGTCATCCATCACCCCCAGTCATCCATCGTCCCCCAGTCATCCATCACCCCCAGTCATCCATCGCCCCAGTTATCCATCTCCACAGTTATCCATTACCCCCCAGTCATCCATCTCCCCAGTTATCCATTACCCCCCAGTCTTCCATCGCCCTCCAGTCATCCATCGCCCCCAGTTTTCCATCGCCCTCCAGTCATCCATCGCCCGCAATCTTCCATTGACCCCCCCGGTCATCCTTCGCCCCCCAGTCATCCAGTCATTCATCGCTCCCCAGGCATCCATCGCCCCCCCCAGTTATCCATCTCCCCCAAGTCATTCATCGGCCCCGTCATCCATCGCCACTCGGCCATCCATTGCCCCCCAGTCATCCATTGCGCCCAGTCATCCATCACTAAGTTCACTATGCATTTCCACTCCTATTACGTCCCTTAGTCTTATTTAGCATTTCCTCATCAAGCAGATAATGCTGACTGGCATTATCAATTCCTTGGATATCTTTTTGGATCCCTTTCCTGTTTTATACAGTTCAACTATCTTTTCCTGTAGATCCTTACATTTTGCAGGTTAACACCCCTGTGATGCATTAAATGGATTGAGCACTTTTATCCTGTGCGCAGCCCTGCTCTTTTTCTAAACTGGAAGTGATATTTTCCTGTAGATCCGTTGACAATTCTTTTGCTATCCCCATGACTCACAATCCAGAAAAGTCAGTGGCTGGAGGAAAGATGCAAGAGTCTGTCTGGATCCCAGAAACTCACTCAGCTTTTATGCACATACACTGATTACAAGCAAACGAGTCACAGGTGAGGATGTTACCTTTATTAGCCATTTAAATCCATTTGTGTCAGCTTGTTTTGATCAGGGTCATTTGGATGTTTTTGGTTGTCTTTATGGTTTAACAAGAGAAAACACAATAGTTTGACAATAAATGGGTCCCAGTCTCTGCACGCTCTCCTCCTCGGTCCCAGTCTCTGCACACTCTGGGTCCCAGTCACTGCACGCTCTCCTCCCCGGTCCCAGTCTCTGCACAATCTGGGTCCCAGTCTCTGCACGCCCTCCTCCTCGGTCCCAGTCTCTGCACACTCTGGGTCCCAGTGACTGCACACTCTGGATCCCAGTCACTGCACACTCTGGGTCCCAGTCTCTGCACGCCCTCCTCCTCGGTCCCAGTCTCTGCACACTCTGGGTCCCAGTCACTACACACTCTGGGTCCCAGTCTCTGCACGCCCTCCTCCTCGGTCCCAGTCTCTGCACACTCTGGGTCCCAGTCACTACACACTCTGGGTCCCAGTCTCTGCACGCTCTCCTCCTCGGTCCCAGTCTCTGCACACTCTGGGTCCCAGTCACTGCACACTCTGGGTCCCAGTCTCTGCACGCCCTCCTCCTCGGTCCCAGTCTCTGCACACTCTGGGTCCCAGTCACTACACACTCTGGGTCCCAGTCTCTGCACGCTCTCCTCCTCGGTCCCAGTCTCTGCACACTCTGGGTCCCAGTCACTGCACACTCTGGGTCCCAGTCTCTGCACGCCCTCCTCCCCGGTCCCAGTCTCTGCACGCTCTCCTCCCCGGTCCCAGTCTCTGCACACTCTGGGTCCCAGTCTCTGCACGCTCTCCTCCTCGGTCCCAGTCTCTGCACGCTCTCCTCCTCGGTCCCAGTCTCTGCACACTCTGGGTCCCAGTCACTGCACACTCTGGGTCCCAGTCTCTGCACGCCCTCCTCCTCGGTCCCAGTCTCTGCACACTCTGGGTCCCAGTCACTGCACGCTCTCCTCCCCGGTCCCAGTCTCTGCACTCTCTGGGTCCCAGTCTCTGCACGCCCTCCTCCGCTGGTCCCAGTGTCTGCATGCTCCCCGGTCCCAGTCTCTGCACGCTCCCCTCCCCTGGTCCCAGTGTCTGCATGCTCCCCGGTCCCAGTCTCAGCATGCTTCCCTCCCCTGGTCCTAGTCTCTGTACACTCACCTGTCCCACTCTATGTACACTCCCCTCCTTCGGTCCTGGTGTCTGGATGCTCCCCTCCCCCGGTTTCAGTCTCTGCACGCTCCCGACTCTTGGTCCCAGTGAGTTGGTTGACAGGGTAGGGGGTACTCGGATACCGGGAAAGGTGGTTACTTCAATCAGGGATCACAGCTGGTTGTTCCTGAATCCTCTGTGGTAGTGATGGGGGTGATGATGATGGGGATGGTATCGTGACGCCACCTGTGGTACCTGGTAATGTAGTTACCAGCGCTGCGGCCGGCCGCTGAGGTGATGTAAATGCAGCTCTGTGTAGTGCAGCTCCCCGCAGGCAGAGCTTTACCTCAGGGCAGCGGGGTGGATGAGGGGAGTCGTAGCCCTCATCTCCGGTGAATATGCTGTGGCCCTCCGGGCGAGAACAGACACCAGATCAGCTCAAACGGGTCTTTACTTGCACCAGATGGAAACAGGTACACGGTACAGTCTGGGTTAGCGGGTATTGTAACTGTGGGTGGTGAAGGTCTCCTCATAGTCTGACAGTGATGCCCTCAATATGGCGCTCGTGGTCTTGTTACCTTCTCTATCTTTCTTGTCCCTCTTGAGCCAAGTCTCTAGTCCTCGGGGTCTGTTACCTAAAAGTCTTTCACTCGTCGGCGTCGTGAACCCAGCTACGGGACTGATGTTGGGCTTCTTTAGGGGAGCTTCGGCTCCCTGTGTATGTCAGGCCCTCAGCTTGCCGGTCTATAGTTAGGGATGACCCTTGCATCTACCTACCTCGGCTCCGGTACGCCGGTGTCGACCTGAGTCCCCAGCTGGCTCCAACCAGGCCCGGGTAAACCCCCTTCCAAAGTCTGGGTCACCGCTCTCCAAAGAGGCGCCTTCCACTGTGGCCGCAGGGTCCCCTGCATCTGCCTTCCTCGCTCTCCACACACCAACTGTCTGACTGTGCTGTCACTCCCCGTCTACCGCTCTCTAGGCTCCACCCCCTGGGACCTACTGAATATCAGTCCCCTGTATTAAAGTGGCCTGTGTTGGGTGTTGGGGTGCAGACTCTGAAGATTCCCCATGTTCACGATTACAGAGGCACCACACCTTTAATTAGGGTGTAGTACCTTCCTGTGACGCCTTGCCATAGGGCTGCACACCAGTCTCTGCACACTTCCATTCCCTGGTCCCAGTCTCTGCACGCTCCCCTCCTCCAATCCCAGTCTCCGCATGCTCCCCGGTCCTGGTCTCTGCACACTCCCCTCCACCGGTCCCAGTCTCTGCACGCTCCCCTCCACCAGTCCGAGTCTCTGCACGCTCCCCTCCACCAGTCCCAGTCTCTGCACGCTCCCCTCCCCCAGTCCAAGTCTCTGTACGCTCCCCTCCACCGGTCACAGTCTCTGCACGCTCCCCTCCACCAGTCCCAGTCTCTGCACACTCCCCTCCACCAGTCCCAGTCTCTGCACACTCCCCTCCACCAGTCCCAGTCTCTGCACGCTCCCCTCCACCAGTCACAGTCTCTGCACGCTCCCCTCCACCAGTCGCAGTCTCTGCACACTCCCCTCCACCGGTCACAGTCTCTGCACACTCCCCTCCACCAGTCCCAGTCTCTGCACGCTCCCCTCCACCAGTCCCAGTCTCTGCACACTCCCCTCCACCAGTCCCAGTCTCTGCACGCTCCCCTCCACCGGTCACAGTCTCTGCACGCTCCCCTCCACCAGTCGCAGTCTCTGCACACTCCCCTCCACCGGTCACAGTCTCTGCACACTCCCCTCCACCAGTCCCAGTCTCTGCACGCTCCCCTCCACCAGTCCCAGTCTCTGCACACTCCCCTCCACCAGTCCCAGTCTCTGCACACTCCCCTCCACCAGTCCCAGTCTCTGCACGCTCCCCTCCACCGTTCACAGTCTCTGCACGGTCCCCTCCACCAGTCGCAGTCTCTGCACGCTCCCCTCCACCGGTCACAGTCTCTGTACGCTCCCCTCCACCAGTTCCAGTCTCTGCATGCTCCTTGGGCCCACTCTCTGCACGCTCCTCTCCCCCGATCCCAGTCTTTGCATGCTCGCTTCCCCCGGTCCCAGTCTCCGCACACTCCCCTCTCCTAGTCTCAGGCTCTGCATGCTCCCCAGTCACAGTCTCCACACTCTCCCCAGTCTCTGCACACTCCCCTCCACCAGTCCCAGTCTCTGCATGCTCCCGTCCACCGGTCACAGTCTCTGCACGCTCCCCTCCACCAGTCCCAGTCTCTGCACGCTTCCCTCCACCAGTCCCAGTCTCTGCACGCTCCCCTCCACCAGTCCCAGTCTCTGCACGCTCCCCTCCACCAGTCCCAGTCTCTGCACGCTCCCCTCCACCAGTTCCACTCTCTGCACGCTCCTCTCCCAGATCCCAGTCTCTGCATGCTCGCTTCCCCCGGTCCCAGTCTCCGCACACTCCACTCTCCTAGTCTCAGGCTCTGCATGCTCCCCAGTCACAGTCTCCACACTCTCCCCAGTCTCTGCATACTCCCCTCCCCCAATCCCACTCTCTGCACGCTCTCCGATCCTGGTGTCTGCATGCTCCCCTCCCCTCGATCGTTCTCTGCATGCTCTGGTCCCCTCCTCCAGTATCTTCAGGCTCCGTTCCCCTCCCCCGATCTCTTCATGCTCCGCTCCCCTCCCCCGATCCCGTTCTGTGCACAGGGGGGTGCTGAGAGAGCGCATGGGGGGGACAGAGAGAGAGTGCACAGCGGGGCAGAGAGACAACGCACAGGGGTGGGCAGAGAGTGCACACAGAGGGGTGCAGAGAGTGCACTGGCAATGGGTTGAGTGCATAGAGGGACTGAGACAGCACACAAAGGGGGACAGACAGCGCACAGGGGGGCAGAGAGAGTGTATTGGCAAAGGAGAGAACACATGAGAGAAGACAGGTCAAAGGAAAGAGAACAAGGGGAAGAGAGACAGCACACGGGGTGGAAGAGAGTGGACAGGGGAGAGAGACAGCCGCCCCCAGCACCACAGAGCTCACCCCCATTGTGATGTCACCGTCCTCCCGAGACGAGAGCATCAGGCCACATCTTGTCATTCATATTCTCTAAAAAAGGTCAAGAAAGCAAAAAAACTGCACACCCAAAAGTTGATATTTAGGGGCGGTCCTAGAGGTGGGGGCTCAAGTGCCCTAAGTTTTGTATTCTAAAGGTTGGAACATAGGCTCGGTCCCTTATTGTGCCCAACAATAGTGAGGTTGGGACCTCCAGTGAACAACTGTGGGAACCCAGCAGCAGATCTATTTCCCTACAGCTCCCCCCGAGGGGAAAAGAGGTATTACACAATTCCCTCAAAAAATCTGTAAACTTGCCGTCTCCTCCAGAGCAAACAGGATGATTTTATAACTGTTATGGCTAATTGATGAGTGTCCTATATAGGGTACCCACCAATTATCCCAGAATTACTTAAGAAATTAGTTAAAGGGAATCTGTCCCTTGCCATAAATATCTTATTCCTCAATTCCACATGTTCTCCTGAATCTGACAAGGTTTTTCTTATGTTTCTGCTCCTCTCCGTTCCTGAGATATGGCCACAATTACCCTGTACAGAAATACTGTCTTATGAGCCAAGTGGGCGTGGTTCTCACTTGTTCCTTGTGGGTGTCGTCTTTATGACCATACCCATTTGGCTAAGAAGGCTGAAGATAAAAGAGGCCATATCTCAGGAACCGTGAGGCGCAGGGTCAGAAGAAAAATATCCCCGGATTCAGGAGAACAGCGGCTTCTAATCCATAGGGGAGGGGGTGACATATTTAGAGCAAGTGACAACTCCTCCATATACAGTAACCATAAAGTGTAACTCTACCCAAGACCTAAAAACTTACAATAATACGCTATTCTTGTCTGGGGAGCTGAGCTATTAGGGGCTGTTTGCAGGGTCTTTTCGCTTTAGAACTGACACAGCTGGTTCAATGCCACCTGTAACATTGAGGGAACTTGGTAGTCACCAGTTAGACATTACGACTCCAGAGGATGAGGAAGACTTCAGCAAACAGCTCCGTAAATCTCACCTTCTAGGAACTATGTGACTGAGAAATGGGATGAAGGTGAGATAGAGTATGATGTACATTGTAAAGATGTGTCAGGCGTAGCAGCAGTGTTTCCCTTTAAGCATGTGAGGATATGAAAGTTCTGCACAAGCCTCCAGGTAGTTATAGTGCATCAGCCTCCAGGTAGCTATAGTGCATCAGCTGCAGGTAGTTATAGAGCATGAGCCCCCAGGTAGTTATAGTGCATCAGCCCCCAGGTAGTTATAGTGCATCAGCCCGCAGGTAGTTATAGTGCATCAGCCCCCAGGTAGTTATAGTGCATCAGCCTTCAGGTAGTTATAGTGCATTAGCCTCCAGGTAGTTATAGTGCATCAGCCCCCAGGTAGTTATAGTGCATCAGCCTCGAGGTAGTTATAGTGCATCAGCTTCCAGGTAGTTATAGTGCATCAGCCTCCAGGTAGTTATAGTGCATCAGCCTGCAGGTAGTTATAGAGCATGAGCCCCCAGGTAGTTATAGTGCATCAGCCCCCAGGTAGTTATAGTGCATCAGCCCGCAGGTAGTTATAGTGCATCAGCCCCCAGGTAGTTATAGTGCATCAGCCTTCAGGTAGTTATAGTGCATTAGCCTCCAGGTAGTTATAGTGCATCAGCCCCCAGGTAGTTATAGTGCATCAGCCTCGAGGTAGTTATAGTGCATCAGCTTCCAGGTACTTATAGTGCATCAGCCTCCAGGTAGTTATAGTGCATCAGCCTCCAGGTAGCTATAGTGCATCAGCCTCCAGGTAGCTATAGTGTATCAGCCTCCAGGTAGTTATAGTGCATCAGTCCCCAGGTAGTTATAGTGCATCAGCCTACAGGTAGCTATAGTGCATCAGCCCCCAGGTAGTTATAGTGCATCAGCCTCCAGGTAGTTATAGTGTATCAGCCCCCAGGTAGTTATAGTGCATCAGCCTCCAGGTAGTTATAGTGTATCAGCCTCCAGGTAGTTATAGTGCATCAGCCTCCAGGTAGTTATAGTGCATCAGCCTACAGGTAGCTATAGTGCATCAGCCACCAGGTAGTTATAGTGCATCAGTCCCCAGGTAGTTATAGTGCATCAGCCTCCAGGTAGCTATAGTGCATCAGCCCCCAGGTACTTATAGTGCATCAGCCTCCAGGTAGTTATAGTGTATCAGCCTCCAGGTAGTTATAGTGCATCAGCCTCCAGGTAGTTATAGTGCATCAGCCCTCAGGTAGTTATAGTGCATCAGCCTCCAGGTAGTTATAGTGTATCAGCCTCCAGGTAGTTATAGTGCATCAGCCCCCAGGTAGTTATAGTGCATCAGCCCGCAGGTAGTTATAGTGCATCAGCCCCCAGGTAGCTATAGTGCATCAGCCACCAGGTAGTTATAGCGCATCAGTCCCCAGGTAGTTATAGCGCATCAGTCCCCAGGTAGTTATAGTGCATCAGCCTCCAGGTAGCTATAGTGCATCAGCCCCCAGGTAGTTATAGTGCATCAGCCTGCAGGTAGTTATAGTGCATCAGCCCCCAGGTAGTTATAGTGCATCAGCCCTCAGGTAGTTATAGTGCATCAGCCTCCAGGTAGTTATAGTGTATCAGCCTCCAGGTAGTTATAGTGCATCAGTCCCCAGGTAGTTATAGTGCATCAGTCCCCAGGTACTTATAGTGCATCAGTCCCCAGGTACTTATAGTGCATCAGCCCCCAGGTACTTATAGTGCATCAGCCTCCAGGTAGTTATAGTGTATCAGCCTCCAGGTATTTATAGTGTATCAGCCTCCAGGTAGTTATAGTGCATCAGCCTCCAGGTAGTTATAGTGCATCAGCCTCCAGGTAGTTATAGTGTATCAGCCTCCAGGTAGTTATAGTGCATCAGCCTCCAGGTAGTTATAGTGCATCAGCCCTCAGGTAGTTATAGTGCATCAGCCTCCAGGTAGTTATAGTGTATCAGCCTCCAGGTAGTTATAGTGCATCAGTCCCCAGGTAGTTATAGTGCATCAGTCCGCAGGTACTTATAGTGCATCAGCCCCAGGTACTTATAGTGCATCAGCCTCCAGGTAGTTATAGTGCATCAGCCTCCAGGTAGTTATAGTGTATCAGCCTCCAGGTAGTTATAGTGTATCAGCCCCCAGGTAGTTATAGTGCATCAGCCTCCAGGTAGTTATAGTGTATCAGCCTCCAGGTAGTTATAGTGCATCAGCCCCCAGGTAGTTATAGTGCATCAGCCTCCAGGTAGTTATAGTGTATCAGCCTCCAGGTAGTTATAGTGTATCAGCCTCCATGTAGTTATAGTACATCAGCCTCCAGGTAGTTATAGTGTATCAGCCCCAGGTAGTTATAGTGCATCAGCCTCCAGGTAGTTATAGTGCATCAGCCCCCAGGTAGTTATAGTGCATCAGCCTCCAGGTAGTTATAGTGCATCAGCCCCCAGGAAGTTATAGTGCATCAGCCACCAGGTAGTTATAGTGTATCAGCCTCCAGGTAGTTATAGTGCATCAGCCCCCAGGTAGTTATAGTGCATCAGCCCCCAGGTAGTTATAGTGCATCAGCCCCCAGGTAGTTATAGTGCATCAGCCCCCAGGTAGTTATAGTGCATCAGCCTCCAGGTAGCTATAGTGCATCAGCCTCCAGGTAGTTATAGTGCATCAGCCACCAGGTAGTTATAGTGCATCAGCCCCCAGGTAGTTATAGTGCATTAGCCTCTAGGTAGTTATAGTGCATCAGCCCCAGGTAGTTATAGTGCATCAGCCTCCAGGTAGTTATAGTGCATCAGCCTCCATGTAGTTATAGTGCATCAGCCTCCAGGTAGTTATAGTGCATCAGCCTCCAGGTAGTTATAGTGCATCAGCCTCCAGGTAGTTATAGTGCATCAGCCCCCAGGTAGTTATAGTGCATCAGCCTCCAGGTAGTTATAGTGCATCAGCCTCCAGGTAGTTATAGTGCATCAGCCTCCAGGTAGTTATAGTGCATCAGCAAGGAGCCTCCTAGGAAAAGATTTCACAGCAGATGGAGGTTTCAAGATTTACCTTCCAAAAAAAAGAAATAGGGAACGTTATAGACCCTGGACACAAAGGTTGACTAGAAACACTCTGAGGTGGTGGCACGGCTGGACGTCTTCTGATGTTGGAGGGAAGTGACATGATGTGTCTCATCTGCTGCAGTAAGTTCTGTGTCTACAGCCCTCAATACTGAGAAATCCAGGCAGATCTGGGGATAGGTCACTCTCATCCTTCCATACAACAAAATTGGGGTGATCCCCTTCACTTGTCATAGGAGGTAATCCACTTAAAGTGACAGTACACCTATTTGTATTAAGGCATCTTAGAAGCTTTTGGGTTTGTGTGGAGTGATCCCTAAGTTGCTCTGATTGTAACTATGCAGCAGGATGGGAATGAATGAGTCAATCCACGTGATCGGTGCCGACGTCAGTGACTAAGACGAGGTGACACAGGCGCGGGGTAACCTCAGAACTTCTTACGTCTCATTTCGGAGCATTAATAGGTTCGGAGCCACAGATGACGATGGAGTGAAAAAATGAATGATAAAAAAATTCTATAAAAAGCTGAATCCCCGATCCGCCATAGGAGGCGACGCGGGAGGTTCAGCGTCAGGACTGGCCCTTTAAATGTTATTTTTCTGTCGTTTTTGCGCCTTCCGCTGTGAATCAGCCCCGACCTCATTGTGCGGAATCTTATTTTAGAATCTCGAGGAGAAAGTAATGAAATTGGCGGGATCTCATCATCTTCGTCTTCCTCCTGAATGCCTCCTACCTCTCAGCGCCGCGCGCTCCGGACACTCGTTTGTCCAAGCGTCAAGTCCACGACAGGAAATCTATAGGGGAATAAAAGGTGAATTGTGGAGAAATTATCTACGACCTCATCAGGGCGGCCATTGTCCCTGCAGGTCACAGAGTCAGGATGGGCGACCTGTGCCAGACCGGACCGAGGTCACCGGTGATGGCGGAAGATGACTGCGCCCCCTAAACACCCAGTGTCATTATCCTGTACCCCAGTGTCATTATCCTGTACCCCAGTGTCATTATCCTGTACCCAGTGTCATTATCCTGTACCCCCAGTGTAATTATCCTGTACCCCAGTGTCATTATCCTGTACCCCCAGTGTCATTATCCTGTACCCCCAGTGTCATTATCCTGTACCCCAGTGTCATTATCCTGTACCCCAGTGTCATTATCCTGTACCCCCAGTGTCATTATCCTGTACCCCAGTGTCATTATCCTGTACCCCCAGTGTCATTATCCTGTACCCCAGTGTCATTATCCTGTACCCCCAGTGTCATTATCCTGTACCCCCAGTGTCATTATCCTGTACCCCCAGTGTCATTATCCTGTACCCCAGTGTCATTATCCTGTACCCCCAGTGTCATTATCCTGTACCCCAGTGTCATTATCCTGTACCCCCAGTGTCATTATCCTGTACCCCCAGTGTCATTATCCTGTACCCCCAGTGTCATTATCCTGTACCCCAGTGTCATTATCCTGTACCCCAGTGTCATTATCCTGTACCCCCAGTGTCATTATCCTGTACCCCCAGTGTCATTATCCTGTACCCCCAGTGTCATTATCCTGTACCCCCAGTGTCATTATCCTGTACCCCAGTGTCATTATCCTGTACCCCAGTGTCATTATCCTGTACCCCCAGTGTCATTATCCTGTACCTCCAGTGTCATTATCCTGTACCCCCAGTGTCATTATCCTGTACCCCAGTGTCATTATCCTGTACCCCATGTCATACCGTCCAGTGTCATTATCCTGTACCCCCAGTGTCATTATCCTGTACCCCAGTGTCATTATCCTGTACCCCCAGTGTCATTATCCTGTACCCCAGTGTCATTATCCTGTACCCCAGTGTCATTATCCTGTACCCCAGTGTCATTATCCTGTACCCCAGTGTCATTATCCTGTACCCCAGTGTCATTATCCTGTACCCCCAGTGTCATTATCCTGTACCCCCAGTGTCATTATCCTGTACCCAGTGTCATTATCCTGTACCCCAGTGTCATTATCCTGTACCCCCAGTGTCATTATCCTGTACCCCCAGTGTCATTATCCTGTACCCCCAGTGTCATTATCCTGTACCCCAGTGTCATTATCCTGTACCCCAGTGTCATTATCCTGTACCCCCAGTGTCATTATCCTGTACCCCCTCAGTGTCATTATCCTGTACCCCAGTGTCATTATCCTGTACCCCAGTGTCATTATCTGTACCCCAGTGTCATTATCCTGTACCCCAGTGTCATTATCCTGTACCCCAGTGTCATTATCCTGTACCCCAGTGTCATTATCCTGTACCCCAGTGTCATTATCCTGTACCCCAGTGTCATTATCCTGTACCCCCAGTGTCATTATCCTGTACCCCAGTGTCATTATCCTGTACCCCAGTGTCATTATCCTGTACCCCAGTGTCATTATCCTGTACCCCAGTGTCATTATCCTGTACCCCCAGTGTCATTATCCTGTACCCCCAGTGTCATTATCCTGTACCCCCAGTGTCATTATCCTGTACCCCCAGTGTCATTATCCTGTACCTCCAGTGTCATTATCTGCCCCCAGTGTCATTATCTGTACCCAGTGTCATTATCTGTACCCCCAGTGTCATTATCCTGTACCCCAGTGCATTATCCTGTACCCAGTGTCATTATCTGTCCCAGTGTCTTTCCTGTACCAGTGTCATTTCTGTCCCCAGTGTCATTATCCTGTACCCAGTGTCTTATCTGTACCCCCAGTGTCATTATCTGTACCCAGTGTCATTTCCTGACCCAGTGCATTATCCTGTACCCAGTGTCATTATCGTACCCAGTGTCATTATCCTGTACCCGTGTCATTTCCTGTACCCAGTGTCATATCTGTACCCAGTGTCATTATCCTGTACCAGTGTCATTATCTGTACCAGTGTCATTATCCTGTACCCAGTGTATTATCCTGTACCCCAGTGTCATTATCGTACCCCAGTGTCATTTCCTGTACCCCAGTGTCATTATCTGTACCCAGTGTCTTATCCTGTACCCAGTGTCATTATCCTGTACCCCAGTGTCATTATCCTGTCCCCAGTGTCATTATCCTGTACCCCAGTGTCATTATCCTGTACCCCAGTGTCATTATCCTGTACCCAGTGTCATTATCCTGTACCCAGTGTCATTATCCTGTACCGTGCTATCTGTACCCCAGTGTCATTATCCTGTACCCCCAGTGTCTATTAATCCTGTACCCCAGTGTCATTATCCTGTACCCCAGTGTCATTATCTGACCCCAGTGTCATTATCCTGTACCCCAGTGTCATTATCCTGTACCCCAGTGTCATTATCCTGTACCCCAGTGTCATTATCCTGTACCCCAGTGTCATTATCCTGTACCCCAGTGTCATTATCCTGTCCCCAGTGTCATTATCTGCCCCATGCATTATCTGCCCCGTGTATTATCCTACCCGTGTCATTATCCTGTACCCAGGTCATTATCTACCAGTGCATATCGTACCCATGATTTCCTGACCCAGTGTCATTATCTGTCCAGTCATTCTGTACCCGTGTCATTCCTGTACCAGTGTTCTGACCCAGTTCATTCTGTACCCGTGTATTACTACCCAGTGATACCCTGTACCGTGTATTCGTCCAGTCATTATCTGACCCGTGTCTTATCTTCCCAGTATTCTGTCCCCAGGTATATCTGTACCGTGTATCCGTACCAGGTCATTATCTGACCCGTTATTCCGACCCAGTGTATTATCCGACCAGTGTATTCTGACCCTTTCGTACCGTATTCCTGTCGTGTCATTACGTACCAGTGTCATTCCTGACCAGGTCATTCTGTACCAGTGTATTATCTGTCCCAGGTCTTTCTGTACCCAGGTCTATCTTACCAGTGTTCCTGTACCCGTGTCATTATCTGACTGTCATTATCTTACCAGTGTATTCCTGTCCAGTGTATATCCTACCCAGTGTCATATCTTACCCAGTGATTATCTGTCCAGTGTCTTATCCTGTACCGTGTTTAGTATTTCTGTCCCAGTGTCATTATCCGCCCAGTTATTATCTCCCATGTTTATCTGTACCAGTTTTTTCCTGTTTACCAGGTCATTTCCTGTACCCAGTGTCTTATCCTGTACCCAGTGTCATTATCCTGTACCCCCAGTGTCATTATCCTGTACCTCCAGTGTCATTATCCTGTACCTCCAGTGTCATTATCCTGTACCCCAGTGTCATTATCCTGTACCCCCAGTGTCATTATCCTGTACCCCCAGTGTCATTATCCTGTACCCCAGTGTCATTATCCTGTACCCCCAGTGTCATTATCCTGTACCCCAGTGTCATTATCCTGTACCCCCAGTGTCATTATCCTGTACCCCCAGTGTCATTATCCTGTACCCCAGTGTCATTATCCTGTACCCCCAGTGTCATTATCCTGTACCCCCAGTGTCATTATCCTGTACCCCAGTGTCATTATCCTGTACCCCAGTGTCATTATCCTGTACCCCAGTGTCATTATCCTGTACCCCCAGTGTCATTATCCTGTACCCCAGTGTCATTATCCTGTACCCCAGTGTCATTATCCTGTACCCCAGTGTCATTATCCTGTACCCCAGTGTATTATCCTGTACCCCAGTGTCATTATCTGTACCCCAGTGTCATTATCCTGTACCCCAGTGTCATTATCCTGTACCCCAGTGTCATTATCCTGTACCCCAGTGTCATTATCCTGTACCCCAGTGTATTATCCTGTACCCCAGTGTCATTATCCTGTACCCCAGTGTCATTATCCTGTACCCCAGTGCATTATCCTGTACCCCAGTGTCATTATCCTGTACCCCATGCATTATCCTGTACCCCAGTCAATTACCCCTGTCATTATCCTGTCCCAGTGTCATTATCCTGTACCCCATTCCTTATCCGCCCCAGTGTCATTATCCTGACCCCCAGTGTCATTATCCTGACCCCCAGTGTCATTTCCTGCCCCAGTGTCTTATCCTGTACCCCAGTGTCATTATCCTGTACCCCCAGTGCATTATCCTGTACCCCCAGTGTCATTATCCTGACCCCATGTCATTATCCTGTACCCCATGTCATTATCCTGTACCCCAGTGTCATCTATCCCATTCTTATCCTGTACCCCAGTGTCATTATCCTGTACCCCAGTGTCATTATCCTGTACCCCCAGTGTCATTATCCCCCCCAGTGTCATTATCCTGTACCCCCGTCATTCATTCTGTCCCGTTCCTGACCAGTGTCATTATCCTGTACCCCCAGTTCATTATCCTTACCCCCAGTGTCATTATCCTGACCCAGTGTCATTATCCTGTACCCCAGTGTCATTATCCTGTACCCCCCGTGTCATTATCTGTACCCCAGTGTCATTATCCTTCCCCCAGTGTCATTATCCTGTACCCC